>BMAU01018474.1:2160000-2537500 GCA_019973935.1 Trichonephila clavipes
TTTTTGGTTATGTGCGCATTAAATCAAAGATGTATGCTGTAACAAATTTTATGCAGAATGGTGTACCTCGATACTATTACAATACTGTAAAGCAATTCCTATTGACTACTAATGGAGGTTGCGAGATTGCAAGGTCGCCTTAGTTTGGTGGGACGATATTCTGGAAATGTGTTGAACAGTTGTTACTTCAAGAATAAATTAACGCTGTCTTCGCGCAAAATGTTTAAGAGCCATGCGAGGCACATTTCAGACAGAATAATGTCTTGATTTTTTTTTATGAAAACTTGCAACTTTGTAACTTATAAATGGTGCTTTTGAGAGGTATAGAACTTTAAATTGCAATAAAACAACGATGTATTTATTCGATTGACATGAAATTTTTTTTTATTCGAAAGATAATCTTGTGGCATTACATTTTAAATATGATTTCTGGCATAGGACTGCCACGGCTCGCTCGGATGTAGTCCAATCTGGACGTCCAATTTTCGATGACTTTTTCCAACATTTGTGGCCGTATATCGGCAATAACACGGCGAATGTTGTCTTCCAAATGGTCAAGCGTTTGTGGCTTATCTGCATAGACCAATGACTTTACATAGCCCCACAGAAAATAGTCTAGCGGTGTTAAATCACAAGATCTTGGAGGCCAATTCACAGGTCCAAAACGTGAAATTAGGCGGTCACCCAACGTGTCTTTCAATAAATCGATTGTGGCACGAGCTGTGTGACATGTTGCGCCGTCTTGTTGGAACCACTGCTCCTGGACATCATGATTGTTCAATTCAGGAATGAAAAAGTTAGTAATCATGGCTCTATACCGATCACCATTGACTGTAACGTTGTGGCCTTCATCGTTTTTGAAGAAGGATTCCACCAGCCCATAAAGCGCAACAAACAGTCAGTTTTTCTGGATGTAACGGTGTTTCGACATACACTTGTGGATTAGCTTCACTCCAAATGCGGCAGTTTTGTTTGTTGACGTAGTCATTCAACCAGAAGTGCGCTTCATCGCTAAACAAAATTCGCTTTTGAAAATCGACCATTATTTTCGAATTAAAATTGCACAATTTGAAAGCGTTGTTCAGGCGTGAGTCTATTCATGATGAATTGCCAAACCAAACTGAGAATAAATCACTTGACAGCTGTTAAATCGGTCGCCATCTTGGAAAGTAATGCCAACTTAAACTTCTATACCTGGAAAAAAACACTCTGTATATCTGTTTATAATATAGCATTTTTAAAATTTCAAAATGTTCTATAAATAATTATTTTATACTTGTAAACACGTAAAGCGATATCTTATTTAACATTACGGTGTAGGAGAAAATTATGAACACATTTTGTACCAAACAAAATGGGTAAAACTCTCAAAAAAATGAGCATTTTGAAGAAATATGCTGCTTTCTCTAGGATAGTGGAGCCAGAATATAGTATTTATGTTGGAATGCTTTTTTATCCGAAAAAATCTTCCGAATGGTCCTGTTCTTGACCGTTTCACCGAAGACAGCCTAAATGGAGCGTTATGTTGTGTACATTGTGTTTCGGATTGTCAGCGCCCTCTACAGATGACCAATAAAAAAATCGACTTGTCATCCCCTTCTTGCAAACCGCACTTTTTTATCATCATTTCTTTCTTTTTATAAATTTTTTAAAGTTTGATCGAACTTTTGGCTCGCAGGTGCTTTAGTTTTAAAATATATAGTCCTTTCAGATAATGTTTTTTTTTCCAGATTTCTATTGAAAATTAGCCTATGATATGAAACCCTCTTGCCTTCCCCTTTTTCACCATGTCAATGTGTCCTAAATACGAACGAGTGTGTATCATTACATGCCTGTTAAAGTACATATCTTTATTTTCTTCCGTACAATTATTGCTATTATTTTTTAAGGACTGGTATGGTGTATAGCAGTCGTGTGATTAAAGCTTTCTTATGGCACATTCATCGTAAATTGTTTCATCATGCGGGTATTCTTTAAACTTCGAATCGTGACGAAAGTATTTCCCTTTCGCGTTTCTTGTTTCATTTTAAATAACTTTAAATTATACCGCTCAACCTGTTTTTACCCGTTGTCCTAAGTTCCGATTGACTTGAACTCGGAATTGGTTCATATCAGTTTTTAGGAAATAGTTCTTCAAATTTTTTTCTGTAAGTACTCCAGTGAGATAAAATAATTTTATCTTAATAGATATAATGAATTGATGAAAAAATTAAATTGCCAACAAATTGTGTTTTTGAAGAACCATAAGTTTTTACTTACATTATTTTTACAGGCTGGAGATCTGCATTTTTTAAAAGAAAATCAAATGTAAGATGAGAATGGTATATTTGTCACTACGAAGTGCATTAAAAAAAAAGGAAATTGCTGTAATATTGCAGTTGAATTATGAATCATTAAATTTTTTCGAATAACGTCTTTTTAAATGAGAATTCCTTTTTGATTAACATTCGACCGAAAATAGCTTTCTTTTTTATTTGCATTTACTTATTCTTCGCAAAACATGGCTGTAGCAAATTTTCTTTTTCTAAGATCAGAATTTTTTCTTCTCATTGATAATGAGTAAACATATATAAAAACTTAATGCGCTGTAGATTTGTTTTTTAGTGCTTCTGTGATAAAAGTTCCGTTATGGAATTGATTTTATTAAATTTAAAATCGTGGGCTTTCAGTAGTAAGTTAAGGCATATGAAATTATTTGTATCCTCTTGCTTTGTAATCTGTTGAAAAATATGCGATTTTACGGTGAGATATGTGGTTTCGCTTGATTGTACACTTTGAATTGCAGAATTTCACTACTTGAGCTTAATGCTGCGAAATGTCGAATGTTTGAATTATAATATTCTAATCGCGGATAAATTTATTGTACTCACGTGTCAGTGACTTCCTTTTCCGCACTGTTTGAAACAACTGAAAAAAGCCATCCAGCGTTATCACTGCACGATCAACTGACTCGCAACAGTGTTTCAGGTTTTTCTATCGCCGTTATCAGCCTCATTTGAACGCAACCCTCTTGTATTATTGCGATTAATAAAGCGTTGACTTCCGAATTTCGTTTCTCATTGAAGAGGGCACTCGTTCCTTATCGCGGTGAAATCCTACGCGAAACCAGAAAGGTTAAACAACGCAGAAAAGAAGGGCTGAAGCAATCGCATGAAAAATTGTTCCGTGGAAGCAAGGCAGAATAAATTCCTTGCCGTCCCTATTATCTCGTAAGTGATCCTACCTGTCAGTAGGAGATGAAGTTTTCTTTCTTTTGCCGCGATATTTGATCCCCCGGTCTTATGAACACACAATATACCCTCTCACGACCTGGGGCTGCCTACGATAAGGCTTGATTCGGGGGGCCAGAATTATTTCCCCCTTATATCTGTCTTATTTTTTTATGTCGAATTTTTTTTTCAGTCGTTAGTGGATTTATTTTTAAAAAGTTTTTTGTTTTTCAACAGTTTCACATCACGTGCTCTAACATGACTACAGTTGTTTACAATTCTTTTTTTGAAATTTTGCTATGAAAAAAACTTTTAGATGATTTTAATGGTTTTTTCCTAAGTATATTCTTAATCCCAATGTGAAGAATAACTAGAACACACAGTGCTAAAGAAGTAAGAAATTGGAATTCAGCAAACACAAATATATATATATATATGTATATATATATATATATGTGGGAGACAACAAGGGGTCCAATACGTTTCTCTTATGGTTTATTTAACATTAAACAAAAATTAATTAAAAAGGTAGATAAGTTTTTACAGATAAGTTTGACGATGATATTCAGAAGGTAACGCCTGCTCGCGCACCTCTCGCGTTCTCCTTTTCTCTGCTCAAAGTTTTTCTCAAGAGTCTCTGTTTTTACAGTTTCAGTTCTGCTTTTACTTTGATGCGCCTGCGCGCGAAGACTGTGTTTTGCTTTTGGCTGCATGCCACAACGGCCAGCCTGACTGTACGCTGTCCGCAGCGGTATTTCCATGGAGACCAGAGGAGAATCTGAAACATACAAAAAAAAAAAAAACGGAACAGACAAGGACTATACGACAAATATATAGAGATTAAACATATCATAATTTTTCTGAACTAGACAGTTTCTCCATCATGTGAAGGCACCTCTTCGGCATCCGGAAGGTTCCACAGGAAAACATTGTGTTTCACCGGCATAAGAACATCTTTTTCAACAAGTTGATCTTTGGTTGAACGCATCGATATTTTCCTCTGTAGAGTTCTGGACGTCTGTTCAAAACGATTTCTCTTTTTCCTTCGTTTCTACTGCCAGGGCTCAAAGATTCTTCGGAGCAACACAAACCGTCGATGTTCACTCTTCATAGGTAAAGGGTTAGGTGAGCGGGAGATAAATTCCACGGAACTCGTTTTCATGGCACCATTGGCTTTCTTACACAATACTATATCAGAACATTTTTCTCTTACAATACTCAATTTTAACTTAGTACTCTTAATTTTATTACATTTATAATCCTTAATTAGAGAACTCGAATCATTTCTAGTATTAAAGTTTTTAACATGTGGCAAATCATAACTAGAAATTTCTATCACATTTGAAACAGAAACATTTGGAAAAGAAATAGCACTAGAATAAGCATAAGCATGAGCACCTAAAGAGGATTCACTTTCGTTCAATAAAACATCGCTCTTTGCGTGGCCTAGTTTCTCTATTTCAGAATATATACTGGGATGTATAATAAATTCTTCGGTCAAGGTCGGTGATATCGCCGTTCGCACACTTAGGCTAGGAGACTGTTGATTAAGAGAAATATTTATGGGTTTAACTTCTACCATACGCTGTTCGCCAAAACATGAACTTAATGTTATGATCTCTTCGGAAGGTGTTTGTACTCTAATTAGTGAGGAATTTAAAACTGGGATCTGGCAACCTGAATCAATCAATGCTGTTACGGGCTGATTTTCCACAAAAATGTTTACGTATTGAAGATTTGCGCATTCATCGCTATTTTGTTTTTCGCTCTCGATTTTCAAAGTATTCACGTTTATTTTATTATGGATGTGGTCATTAGATTCTTTAGGTTTAAAACGCTTCTCACAGTCTCTTGCGTAATGAGATGAATCACCGCATATATAGCAATTTTTATTTTCTCTTTCATGATATTGGGGATAGTTCTCTTTAATCTTTGTTTTAAAGTTTTGTGATTTATTTTTAAAGGGGTCTTGGGTATATCCATAAGTAATAGGAATTTCTTTATGTGATCCACTTCTAGATGAAATATAAATATCACACTCTTTAGCTAAATCAATAGGCCTAAACCAATCTTCTGCTTCTCGAATGCCAATATGAGTTGCAGTTTCCTTATTTAAAGTTTCATATAATTTATCAGAAATTATAAGATCACATAGAGATTCAAAGGAATTAACTTTTTCTTAACGAACAATAATATTGGAAGTTTGCCGTCAATCTTGCAGCAAATTGGATGTATGTCTCGCCTGATGATTTTACAGCATTTTTAAATGAGTTTAAACACTCGCGAGGGGTTAATTGGAATTCTCTGAGTACTATAGATTTTAGTTTTTCATAGTCATTTAATTCCTCTTCTTTAATATACAGTAAGACGTTATGAGCTCTTTCGCCCAGAAGATTTATTAAAATTTCAGATTTATATTCGTCATTTATTTTCTTGGTTAAAAATGCGCGTTCTAATGATTGGAAGAACAGATTAAAATTTTCAGATCTGGTGGGAACAGGAAGAGATAAAGTTTTTATACTTTTTTATCATATTTTCTATGTTAGTTTCGAACTGTTTTTCTTCGACTTTAGCTGCAGGATTTAAACTTAATGCTTTATTTTTGGCCAATTAAAGTTTGATTTCTTTTTCTAATTTTGCTAACTGAAGTTTCGCGAGCTCAATTTTTTGTTCTGAAGTTACCTCTCTTTCGTTTTGCGATACTCTCTCATCTATACAGTTTTGAATTAAAGTTTTAACGAAATCTGGATCACTTTCAAATGTACTACTGTTCTCAATTTTAGTCTTTAGTTTAACTATAGTGTCAGTACTTTCTACAGTACCGTCTAGCTCCTCAACAACTCTTATGAGATCCTCTTTAAGAGCGTTTTTATACATTTTAGAAAAATTTAGAAAGATCCTACCTTTTTTTTTCTGGCTCCCTTGTTGCTCGCACGTACGATGTATCCAATAAAAACGTTGATTCCACTGATTTCACCTCTTCGCAGGTAATATAGTTGAAATATTGTAGTTCCGGCCTCTACACAGGCGGATTTTTCGTCGATGGGTTTTCCAACCTCTACACAGGCGGAATATTTGTCGATGGTTCGTTGAAAAATACACCTCTACACAGGTTATTTTGTTATTTGTTCCGACCTCTACACAGGCGGAATATTTGTCGATGGTTCGTTGAAAAATACACCTTTTTTTTTTTTATTTTTTTTTTTGTTCCGAGATCTACACAGGCGGAATGAAGTTGAAAAATTCAACCTCTACACAGGTTGAACGAAGTTTCCGAAAAATGGCGGAGCGTCTCCTTCACGGACGCTGTTGTTCATTGTCCAGACTTTGGTTCAAAATCGAAATTTTATCTATCGCGGCCGAGCCCCCATAATTTGTGGGAGACAACAAGGGGTCCAATACGTTTCTCTTATGGTTTATTTAACATTAAACAAAAATTAATTAAAAAGGTAGATAAGTTTTTACAGATAAGTTTGACGATGATATTCAGAAGGTAACGCCTGCTCGCGCACCTCTCGCGTTCTCCTTTTTCTCTGCTCAAAGTTTTTCTCAAGAGTCTCTGTTTTTACAGTTTCAGTTCTGCTTTTACTTTGATGCGCCTGCGCGCGAAGACTGTGTTTTGCTTTTGGCTGCATGCCACATATATATTATATAATCCAATATAAAAGAATTTTTTCAAAATATAATCATATACATACACACATATATAAATTTATACATATATATACATATACACAAATACATAAACAAAAATATAAAAATAGACATATAGTTATATACCTAAGATAACTAAAAGTAGGAAGGAGGCACATAGTATAAAGACAAATTCCTGGCCTTAGGAACCAGGATTGCAGGTTTATATATATATATATACACACTCACATTGAATGGTCTAAATTCACTTGTGACGACATAGTTATATGACAACTACAATCGCATGTTTCCTACGAATCAGTTCATAAATTTATGTGACATCATAGTCGCATGGCTAATGCAGTCACGTGCTCCCAGCCAATCAGTTTATGCCAGGGGGGTACTCAACCTTTTTTTCCCGCCAAGCCACATCGTTTAGACGGGAATTTCACGCGTGCCGCAACATGAGTATAATGGGGAAGAAGCACTATTAGACCAAAGCAACGTTGGACAAAGCAAAATTGATTAAAATATTAAAACTCATTTTCAGTTTTTGTTTTAATAATTTATTAGCTCTACTAACAAACACACAGAAAAAAATTAGCTGCTTTAATTTTTTTTTATTACTGTGTTACCGGATAGTTTCGGTTTCCATCACCACACACAAGCCTCTCTTATTTACATTCTACAATAAAAAAAAGTTAATAGATAGATTTGATTGCTTCATTGATAAAATTTCCCGCAAAAGTTTTAGTGCATTGTTCTTAACTGAATTTTTTAGTGAAATGGACCATAACTGAGCCAATCTAAGAAGGGCGCAGGCCTCAGGTTTGAGTATCACTGGTTTATACTCTTCACTGTGGCCAACTTTAGTTGCTTGCATAAACTTTCTTTTAAAATGTACATGTTCGTCAACAATAACAACAACGCACATAGCTAAACCAAATACATTTGATTTAAAAATACACGTAAAATATAGAATTTTTTATTTAATTTTGAAAAGCTTTTTGAAGAATCTTAATGCTGGAATACATTTACGCAATTAACAAATCTAAAATTTTATCTAAATTTTGCTAGTAGAACAACAACAAGTCTAATGTCAGTTTTGTATTCAATGAAAAACAAGTGACTGCATTTATCAGGTGACTGTCATGAATTTAACCCCTTAAAATACATCATACTTATCGTGCGATGCTTAATTTGATTTATATCTGAAAATTGCAGAATCAGTTATTCAATGACATGATTATTTTCTGAGTAAAAATTTCTGTGAAGATACTTCTCGAAATATAATCACTTAAGGTACTGCAATTAAAAATTCAGGTTGATTTTTTTTATTTTAAAGTGTTTTTTTTTAAATAACTTAGGTTATTTGTATAGGAAAATTCGTTCTCCAAATATGTGCCATTTGGGGATTCTTCACCATAACTTAAACCCCTTTCTCTACATTTACTTAATATGATTCTTTAACTTTCTGTCTGTAGAATTTTTCTCTTCTATACCAGAAGATCTGTCTATCTAGTCTTCCAAGATCGATCATTTCTTTCATATTCCCTGCCGAACGGAAGATTTTTGAAATTTAGCCAAGAATATTAGCAATAGCCGACCCATCCTGTGCACAACTTTTCCTTCCGAAAAGAACAGAGGAGGGAAAAAATGTTCAGAACTTTTACTTGACGCCAGTGTATTGGCAGGAAGGGGGGTTGGGAAGAAAGGGGAAAAAAAGAGGTATAAGAGAGAGAGAGCGGATAAAATTGTGGAAAATAATGTCCCCCTAGTGATTGCCATAATCCCTGCGTGCCCAATTGTTTGAGAGTCCGCAGCCAACTGATAAGCAGTCTTGCCATCTCTCTCTGGAATTCTTACTTTTTCCTCTGCTCCTCCTTCTTGCTTCTGCTTCAAATGATCTTAATCTCTGGTAAGCCTTTTTCTCTTTGTTATTATTTAGTTGCTTATTTAGTTATTTATCGACTTATTTTAGCTTCTATATCCGAACCCCCTCCCTTCTTTTTTCCCTTCTTTCTTTTACTCTACCTTACTTATTTTCTTTTTGTTTCGATCCCTGTCTTGTTCTTGCAACAGGCCTTATCTTGCTGACGTCACACGCTGCACCCATAATCCATCGCGATTGGTATTAAGTCCGGATAAGGAAGTTTGGGGTGTTGGTGAGAACTAATTATGAGAGTTCTTCGCCCCCTGCATTTATTTTTTCCCGCCCTTCATCTATTTCTGGGCTCTTTTTCCCAAGCAGGGTGTTAGTTGTTGTCAGCGAATTCGAGAATGGATGGACAGTTTGTTCAAGAGATACAGAGTTCTGATAAGAACTACTCTTGAAGAACGAGGATGTTCTGCTCTGCACTAACCAAACAACTTTTAATCAATTCAATGTTCACCGTTAGTTTGTACCTTTTCTTTATTGTGTGCGTATAAATTCTTAGTTAAAATAAGCAAATCATTTGGAGGAACTCTATTTTAATTTATGAAATAAAATTAAATTAGGCGTATGATTCTGTTTAAGAAATGCATTTGTCTCAAAAAAATATTTCATTAAAAGGGGATTTATGTTAGGGGGATAATGTTGATATGCATTCTGAAATTGTAATGGCAAGCTTTGGCCATTTATAAGGAATTAATTTTCAAAGTATTGTTAGTTAAAATCAAAACCGTACACTAGTCTTTTTATTCTGAATAATTATGTGAAATGAGTTCTCTGGAAAAAACTTGTAAGAATCTTTTTACTTTCTTATTTGGGATAGTCAATCGTAAATTTTGTATTAATTGTTTAAAATCTTACATGGTTTACTTATTGTATGACATCACATACGAACACTCTTTTTTTGGATTACTATTTTTTTTTCAAGTAATGTATTTTTTAAGTGTGTAACCGCTCTTGCTGTGATAACTGTGACTATATACCAAATAGCAGAGACGACCTCTAGCGACCACATGTATCTTCATCAAATTCAAAGTGAAGAAAAGATGTGGTCGCTATGAAGATTCTTCCATGTACTTTTTTGCTTTAATTTTGTTAATGTTATGTGTTGTTTTTTTTGTAACTGAAATAAATTAATAAATAATTGTGACACTAAAGGAGACTATCGAACCCAACTCCGAATTTTACACTAATCTTTAACGTCTGTACAAATAAATGATTTATCCTTTTTTGAACCGATTATTTCGTGAAGCGTTTTACTTAACTGATGTGGTGTGTTGCGACTGTTATTACTTTCATATAATTGCTATTAAAGCTTGAAAGATTATAATGATGTTTTAATAAGAGAGTAGTTAAGATGCAGGTCTTAAGATTGCCGTCCCTAAGAGGAATAGTTGTTTTGATTAAATCATCAGTGGAATTTGTTGGGTAAAAAAAAAACTGAACTGCAGGTGGTCCTACATTGTTTCCATTCCCTTGGAGCTTCCAGACGACCATCAGTGGGGGCGAGTCAAGTTGGCCAGGCGTCAGGGACACAGGATGGAACTAAATAACTAAATAGACAAGAATTCCTTAAGAGGATTACCGGGGATTTGTCTTTACTGAGCTCTATGTAAGGTTTCTCTTCTCCCGAGCCTTCTTGACTAAATCCAAATATACTACTGCTATTTCCCCGGTGCCCGCTTCTCTTCTTGGTACGAAAGCTGACAACAGATATTGCTGAAGCTAATCGATGGAGGTGCTTAATGGTTCAGGTGGAAGGTCATTTGGGGGATGTCCTGGGTCCTTAGACTCTGGTTGGATGACTGTTTATTTGACATATCCTTATTCTTCAAAGATGCCTGTTATTTTTTTTTAAAGAGCAGCATCAGTGCCGAGTTAAATTATTTATAGTCTTATATGTGACAATTACAAAAAAAAAAAAATCACATAGGTTTTTTTTTGTACTAATACTATTTTTGGTATAGGCAGACTACTACCGGATGAAGCTCCCCCCCTCTTCGCTTCGCGATCAGTTTAATTATAAAAGCAGTTAGTTTAGCTCTAAAAATATTGTTCATTTGTTTATCTTATTTTTAATTTATAAAATATGCTTCGCATTTTTCCCTCCATGGTTTCGAAGTGCTACAGTAAAGAAACTAAGACGAATACAGAACACGGACGAACACGAATACATTCGAAAAAGAACCTTTCAAAGAATACAGAAACATTCAAGTTTTATTTGTATACCTTACTGGTGTTCTATGCGTCAAACCTTGATCATACATCAATGCGAATGTCCAGTTCCTGCTACACTGCTCCACATGGTACTATCAACGTTATTGACAGCACGTGTTATCCTTCCATGCAATTCAGCTTCATCACATTGCAAAGGAGGTACGAAAATTTTGTCTTGTGTAAAAGACCAAGTCTAAAAGGATAACACATGCTGTCACGTCGATAGTACCATGTTGTGTAAAGAAAGTGTGGCAGAAACTAGACTATCGCATCGATGTGATCCATGTGACCAAGAGTTCGCATACAGAAGACCTGTAAAATATGTTACTAAAGCTTGAATTATTCTTTCGTATGCTCATTTTTGCTGTATTCTTACTTTTTTTACTACAGCGCTTCGAAACCGTGGAAGGAAATATGAATAACCGTGTCTTTACCATTTATTAATGTTATTGTGCATATGTGGATATTATTTAACTCAAACTCAACGGCACAACAGCCCATGAGGGCCAGGGCCTACTATGCCCATCCCAGTTAACGTGACCATTCGTCGCTGATGTGCATGAACAGATGTCCCGATGAGATGTCAGTCTGAAGCGAGACCCCAGTGCTTACGTCCCCTAGCAAGCTGGTACTCATTTATCGACAGACTGATGTAGAGATGAAGTGTCGAGTCGACCTTGCCCAGTCCGAGAATAGAACCCGGACCTGTGGCGTGGAAGCGCGATACGCTACCACTCTACCACCGGACCTCACGTGGATATTATTTATTTCCAGAAGTTTTGCTTTGTCAAGAATTCTGTCACCTTTTGTTATAAACTTACTGAGTTGTGGATTAAGTAAGTTTGGGGGAGGGGGTTAATATGAGGAAAGTTTTTATCATTGTTAAAAGAAGATAGTTAAAAAAAAAGTTTTGTTTAGTGTCATAGTGTCTTAATATTTCTTCTGGGATTTGCTATCGTTAATATCTTTTTGGAGGTTTCTCTGGATATATATTTGCTTTTATTTATGTACCCTTTCTCTGCTATTGCGATCGACTGAGAACATTTGTTGATATTAATCGTAAGCATGTTTCGAGTAAAATATAGCTATGTTGCGCCGAGACCAGGTATCCATTGGAAATCTTATTAAAAATGAAATGCCCCCAATACATCCCGTTCTCGGAATATGGCTTTGTAGAAGTATCCGCCAACTGGATGTTGAAGATAGACGAAGGAAGATCAACGTTTCCCTCTTCTCTAATAAAGCAGCACATTATCGACGCACTTAATTCCCATCACTTTGTGAGCCTTAACTGTAAACTTTTAACGGCCACCCTCTCATCTCTTTAGTCCTCCCTTGCACGAGCCGTTCTCGCCCAAAGTTAATGAAAGGCTTATGGTAATCGTCGACTCTTTTCCCGAAATTTGAAGTATCAATTCGTTTTCTCCATAATAACTGGTTAGATATCTCCCCGGCACCTTGCATCCCTTTTATCGTGGATTTAAAGCCTCTTTTAAGCTTTTCCTCCTAGACCTGAATATTAAAGCGAGAGACCGTTTTCGGATTTAAGCTTTTCCCCGGCCTGGCCGAAATGCGTTCTTCAATTTGTTTTGGTTCGGGGTATCTATCGCCTAATGAAAACTATTCTGCGTCTTCGAATTTGTATTGTAAGAGAGGAATTAATACCCCATTTCCACTCCACCGACAGAAACATCTGTGTTTTAAGTAAAGATCTGGTGACTTCCACCCCTACTTTTGTGTGTCTTAATCACTAATACATTAATTACCTCTGAATTTTTGCATTTTCATTAATTAAAATCTTCCGACTGCAGTTATTGGAAGCAGAGAAGTGTAAGACTAATACTGGAAAGGAAACTTTATCTCTTGGAAATTGCTTAAGTGATATAAACAGTGTTTGTATTTTACTTTCCGAAGTATCGCTTAATTTATTTAACACATGATTTTATTTACCACACATCTAATATATCTTTATCACTGTATGCGTGATTTTCTTCGGGTTCTTTTTCTTTCTTCCTTTTTTTTATTGTATGTAAAGGACTTCCTTTTGTATTCAGACATTTGCTTATCAAACACGAACACCTAGTCTTATTTTTATAAAATATAATAAAGCTTTTATCAGTGCTTATAATGTTTTTGCATTCATAATTTTTTTGACGACGTTGACTAACCACTATACCGCCTAGAAGGCATAATGGTTAGTGTCTGTGACGCAGTAGCGCACACAGGAATATTTCACGGGGGGTCCGGGGTCGAAAGTTCACCATTCTTGTATCAGGCTCCTTTTCATTTTGTCGATTTTCGGGAACAAAATACAATAAAAAAACTAAGTATTGAATAAATAATTAGCATTAATTAATAACATTTATTTTATTAAATTTTACGTACTATATAGCTAGAATTTATAGTCAATCGGAAGAAATCAAAGGTTTTTGGGGGGTCTGGAACCTCAGGACCCCCTCCCCCTTGTGTGCGCCACTGCTGTGACCACTGTGTCGTAGGCCTGTGTGAAAAATACAGTTGGTATATATGATGGTAGCAGGTTCTTTAAAGTAGTAGTGTCCAAGAGAAAACAAATATTTTTTACAAATTTCACTTTAAACAGTAGTTTTAATACGAGCACTTCTACTTACAAGACAACGTTTAAGTGAATAACGAAGGAAAAAGGTTACAGTTAAGAGTCTCCTCGGTGGTGACTTGAGCAGATTTTCCACCCACGCAAAGGAGGGAGACACACTTGAAATGGTGGTTGATGAGTCCTGGTGTCGAAACGCAACAGCTTGGTTTCGAATCCCAGAAAAGGCATGGGGGGGCTCTAAATATTTGGCGGGCCGAAAGCTCTCTCGAGAAATTGGTAAAGAAGAGAGGTGGGAAGCCTCCTGACCTCTCAGGGTGTTCTTTCACAAAATTGGGGTGGAATGGAGCCAAAACATACTGTCTACTACATGGTGCTCGAAGCTGCGGCTAACGATAGACGTTAAATTAGTCCCTTACGATGAGCCTTAATCTACGTCGATCGGGTGCCATTAGAAAGAAACATTTTTTGTGGTTGTTGTTGACTGTTAGCAATAAAACGTAAGCACACGGTGGATTACACTTACCGGAATATATGAATATTTTTATACAATGTTTACATTTTATTTTGAAACATCCGAATAATATTTTCTAATATTGCTTACGCAAGGAAAGATTGAAAATCAGTATCAGTCTTGCCTCATCAAAATCTTTTCCATGTGCAATAGGATGTCCTCGACTCTTTTCAGAATAACAATTTCCTTCTTTACCTTTTGTGTGTGTGCCTTTATTGTCATAGATTTCGCTGGCAGTACCTGGAGGGGAAACTGATCAATCAAAGCAGGGCGTTCGCAGATAGGGGGTCGTCCCAAGGATGGGGCGAAAACACTTGTAATCGCGCCCCGGCCGAAAAGCCCCAATCGATGGCAATTACATTCGAAAAGAGAAAAGTGCGTTTCATTCAAAATAGAGGTGCGCGCCGCGCTGTGACACCCGGGTGATGGATAGAGCGTGAAAAGGTCCTTTTCTGATTTCGAATGCAGCCCTGCTTGTAATGAAGTTGTATTTGCACACGTTTCATCGTTGAATAATTTAGGAATTCTTCCCTTTTATTGTATTGGGGAGGGAGAAAACGCATTGGGCAATTGTGTCCAACCTAATTATCTAAGTGAGAGAACTAACTTTTACGGTCGATTGGTTCGCACCGGTGAAGGCCGATTTGCAATTGTTTGGCGAGAACTGCACAGGCCTGCCTTCGTCCATTTGATTGGGAATTTAAAATGACGTTTTTAACGAACTGCGTCTTGGAATAGCAGGAGTGTCTTTGAGTAAGGCACTGTTTTCAACATCTTGAACGATGGTCAGTATTAGTAAGAATTCGATCGGTTAGGAGGCGGTAAGAATAACAAAGAAGTACATTAATAATCACGCAATAACTCATAATAGATTTAGAAGAGAAAATATTACACATTAATTGAACAACCACCCATATATATTTGGGAATTATTCAAAACAATTACCTTTCTGTGAGAATTTTTTCCCCCAGTAAATTAACGTTTTTATCTACTTTGAGAATTAATTAGGATCCTTAACTATACTTAAATTATTTTTTGAGGGTTACAATTATTTTAATTACCGTAAAATTCGGCGTATAACGCGCCCCTGTAACTTCAAAGCCTCATTTTTTAATTTTTTGGTACATTTGCCGTATAACGCGCCCCCCGGTTCAACAAAGAAACCTGCCATAGACATGTGCAATAATACTCTTTAAGGGGTCACAGGGGTGTTGAAAATGTTTCGAGAGCACAAAATACAAACAATTTTCGACTAGAAATAATTCTTTGAGATTAAAATGAAATAATTTGATTCTTTTACACATTTCTTATAAAGGAATAAAGTTTCAAAAAAGTATAAAATATCTAAAATATAATCATAATTTTAAAAATAATAAACACATAAAAATAAGAAAAAATTTTGTAAGAGACAAATAGTGAGTTTTACGACGCGCATTTTATTTTCTGCAATAATAATTCTAATTACTAGCAATAAGTTGATTTATAAAGTCAAATATATCCTTATTACATGCTAGCTTATCTTATAAAAATAAAATAAAAAATAATATTTTTAAAAATAAAAAAATACATATTTTTAATTTTTTTTAAAAAATTCAATTTTTGTTGAAATATTTCAAAAAATTAAAAATTTATAATACTATAAATAGCTAGGATTTGAAGATTATGATAGAATTTATAATTCTGTAAAGTTTTATACATCAAAGTATGATAGTTTTTGAAACGCAATGCGCGTAATTGAAAAAAACACACTGAGAAAAAGGGCTTTAAAGTTTTAAAATTGAATTTGAGAAAATAAATCTTAAAACTTACACGCTAAAATTCTCAGGATAATAATATATACCTTCCTGTTCCTGAAACAGCTCAATTTCTTTACTCTTTTAATTTTCTTGGCTCTGCGAGCTTCAAAAGATGATTCTTAAAGCCTCTGTCTTAACGTAAAGATTCGACGATTGTCACGTTCAGCCAGGGGCACACAAACTATTTCTGTTAATTTTCAAGCCAAATTTCTCTAAAATAGTAATAAGTATTTGATTTCCATCATTAAAAACATTGGTTTCTAGATTTGCAGCAATCTCTGCAATCTGAAGCCCTAGAACCAATCGTCTTAGGACAAAACTTCCAAATTAATGAATTTAAACTTTCATTAGGATTCTCTGTCTTACCTCTAAACATTTCTTCAGGAGTGCCGGATGAGATAAGTCTACAAATACAGGCTTAATTACATCTCGAACAGCTTTAGCAACTGAGGGTTTGTGTTTATAATTTTGTAAATTATTATTAATTGCGGCATTATACTTACACCATGTATTTGGATTTGTAGGACAAAACCAGTGCATCGGTTCATCATCAGTGCTGCAAGAATGACCCCAAACACAGCCCAAATGGCTTTCCGCATTTCCTTTACACTAGTAGAATTGCATCGAATAGCATTACCATAGTAATGCGCAAGTTTATCAATTAAACTATCAGTTAACCTACCTTTACCGCCAATAGTTTTACCATCAGATAATTTCTTTTTACTATATACTAATATAAGCTTCCTAAGTCTTGTACCCATTCTCTTTTGCACATGGCCTACACATTCTATTTTCTGAATAAGATAGTCATCGCCGTATGGCTTGTTTTCAGAAAGGGCATTGAATGTTTTTGTGTCGCCATCTCCTATGTAGTTCGAATATTTCAGGTTGTGAAGCTTTTCTGATCGATTAAAAATCCTCAACATCCCGTCAACCTCCATCTTACCAGCAGAGCCACAGAATAATTTTTTCTACATGAAATCTTATGCGCTCTTTGCCATTTTTATTGTACTTGATACCAAATTTTACCCCTTTATCACTGTCGCATCCTTTGCAAAATGAGGACAACACTTCCCTATCAAAACCTTACCTGTTTCGGCCCCTATTACAGTACATACTCAATCAACGATGAATGTCCTCTCGTCTTCCAGGTACCATCACCACTTACCGTTAAAGGTTATCAGGTGACGAAGAATATTCTTCGACAGCTGCCATTTTCATGCTTTCTTCAGCGACTTCCTTCATAACACGTGAAAGTTTATTATTAATAACATCATGTGATTTTGTTCAACAGGATTAGGAAGACTCATTACAGCACAAAAGGTTTTTAATGACTCTAAACCTTGGTCTATGCATCTCATTGCTAAAATAGATCTTCTGTTAATTTCTGGAGCATTATTTTTATATTCCCAGTGTTTTCACAGCTTGAAAAAGTACAAACACTCCCAGTTTTACAACGTATTTCAAAATTCGAACATAAACCACGAGTGGACTTTTCATTAATTGTTAATGGTTTATGACATTTTAAACAACATGATACTGATAAAATAGAGCTAAAAGTTGAAATAAAATCAAAAATACGATATCCTTTGAAGAGAGAGAGTTTTCACTTACCTTAACAAGATTTGACTTTAATGAAGTCTGATATCCTGAGATTTTATTACTGGAAGCACACACATTTTTATCTCTCCTTTCTGCAACATATGTATGAGAACATACCTTCATGATTTGGTTCCCTCTAAATCTTCTTTTCTTAGGACGTTTACCTGAAGGTCTACGATGAGTATTTTCCATTTCAATCGAGAATTTTCAATTTTGATAAACGGTTTTAAACAACGCTGTTTTGAATTTCGATAAGTTATTGCAAACAACGTGCTAGCATTACCAAAACAGAATCAAAACACATTAAAAAAGCGTGTGTTGAGTTGCAAGCTTCCTTCTCAATTAAGCAAGTGTTTAAAATATTTCATGAGGCTTTTTAAAAACAGAAAAATAAAACGTATGCGGAAATCAAGAAAAAGTGGGTGTGGCATGTAGCCATTTAAACATTGTTATTACTAAATTGCTGTTTGGAATTTTTCGAATAACTTTCGAAGTTTTTGTAGTACTATCACGCGGTTGGTATCAAAATGTTCAAAAGAAAATGAGGAACAACATATTTTTTTTTTCGAAAATTCGAAAAAAATAGAAGATTAACACCCCTGTGACCCCTTAAGTTTTGACGTCACTTATTCGAGGTATTATCCGAAGCTATAGAAAAATTGTATCCTTTTAGAACTACAGCCTCCATATGGAATGCTTTTTCTTTTAAACAAACAGTACTTTGATATAATATAGAAGTCTTTTTTTCTACTCCTCTCTTTATTTTTAAAGCTCTCATTAATATACCCGGCGTATAACGCGCACCCTTAAATTTCGATCTTATTTTGTGTATTAAAAGTGCGCCTGATTTTACGATAACTATGTTGATGTTGAGTTTATTAAATACATAAAACATTTTTTTATCTTGTGTTCACTGTGCCATTGAAATGCCTCCGAAACATTAAGACACACACAAACACTACTTACTGTTACCGTAACTTTCTTTTAATTGGAACGAAATGAAAAAATTTTACTGTGTTTTATCATTTTTTAAACGCTTCCACTTAGCCAGGAAGCGGAGAGGGGGAAAAAATGACGATGAAGGGGGAAAAAAGTAATAAATGAAAATTTTCTCCTCAAATCAACTTATCCCTGCATTATTAATACGCGTTTACTCTTTTCGACAACATTTTTAACTTTGAAAGAGGATGGAAGGGGCACTAGCGAAAAAGCTGTAAATTAAGACTTGAGTGCCCTCTAGCGGTTAATTGCGACATTTGGAGGTACTCTCTCGTCGCTGGCAGTTAACTTTTGAAAGTATGTATTATATTTAATCGCTTTTAAAATGTTCTAGGTAATATTTAAATAGTTCGCCCACTTCCCCTCTCTTCTCGATCTTTTTTTTTTTCTATATATAAATTATTTATTTCCGAATCAATAACAGTTAATTTGTCCTTACGCTGGAAAAAGTTTGCGGAATAATTCAACCTATCATATTATATGAATAATAAGAGCAGAGTTGTGTAGTTTTTTTAAAAAAATTGCCTTTATTTTATTATTCTCTTGTTCTTTTTTTAAATATATTTTTTACTCTTTACCTGGCGTTCGGGTTTTTGTTTCCCATTACTTTTTTAAGCACCCGGATGTTGATTGAACTTTTCTGAAAGACGCGTTCTTCGTTTTTAATGAGTTTTTCTGTTTGTTTGTTTCGAATGTATCCTATTACTAGAAGAGGAAGACCGGAGTTGAAAGAGATTTTTTTTATTGTTGTTTAAATGAAAAAAAACCCATATTTTTCGTTTTAATTTCGGAAGACTATAATTCGAAATTTGTTGGAGGGCATTATTTATTTATTTGAGTTTATTTGAAATCTAAAATTCCAAATTCAATCAGTGAAACCCAATTTGTATTTTTTTGCGTCCCTTTTCTCTCTCTCTCTCTCCACCCTTTGTGTAGTATTTAAATTATGCATTAGCTCATGCTGCAGTTGGTCGAGTTTCTGAATATTTAATCGGGTTCGATTCTTTTTATTCTACTTATTTCCTCTTTTTTTTTTTACCCTTTTTTGGTCTTCGAAATTTATTTTTTAACATTGAAATATATTTTGAAGGTTGTCTTCTTTTTTTTGAAACTGAAGAGTATATAAAAACGATTTTGCAATTTGAGAATTCTTTAAAAAAGAAGAATTTTTTTTTTTATATTTTGTATCAGAAGGGGGGGAAATGTCCACCCCTTCATGTGTCGTGTATACTTTTAATAATATAAGTAATAAAAATTTTATTTGAAACTGAATGCATTGAATGTTTTAACTTTTCTTGAGAAATATATTTTTGTGAACGAGTGTTTTGAATAATGGAGAGAATAATTTGCTTCTTTTTTTGTATCCCCCCCTTCTAAAATTCATACAATTTTTTTATTTTCTATTCTCCAAATAACCGAAGTTTACTTCTATCAGCAAATGTGTGACTTAAAAGGAGTGGGGTGTAGATATACGATTTAGATTCCATACAGAAGATATTTATTTGTTTTTTTATACAAGTCTGCATAGTCTTTCAAAGTGGTTCTTTCGAAACCCTGAGGGGGGTTGAGATGCTTGGACATCGTCGGGTGGTCCGCGAAACGTTTAATATAAAGTAAAATATTTGTTACCTATTTCCATTATTATGAAAATTAAAATAAATTAGTCATAATTTTTACGAGAAAAATACTTTAAGAATAAAATTTTTTGATACGTAATGGACAAGCAATGATAAGCGTCGAACAGCGGAAGTCGGGTTGATCGTGGTTGCGGGCAGTTTATGCAGATTGAAATAGGAGTGGAAAATCTACCCGCTACATTCAATAACTTATCAAAACTATGACATTATAAAAAGACTCATACCTCTGATCAACAGTTTCGTTTCCTTTTGTTTATGATCTCGATATGTGAAGTGAATGCAAAAAATACAAAGAGCACTATTATTCTTTGTATTGTTATAAAGATAAACATCTCGTTGAAAAAATGTGTTTTTATCTTTGTATGCAAAAGCCATATTTTAAATAAATATTACCTCAGATATCACAATGTTTTATTATTATTATTATTATTTATACTTTATTTTTGCGTCAGCATTTACCATTTAGGTCATCAGAATTAATTATCGTATTTTTTTTTTTGGCATGCATTCAAATATTTAGTTATTTCACTTGGGGGCTCGTGGCCGTTTTTTGTGTAAAAAGAGGGTCCATTGGCACCGAGTAAATTTGGAAACTACTGACGTAATGTGATGTCAACCAGTTTATTAAATTTAAAAAAAAACGTGTTAATGAAAAAGAATTATTGTTTAAGATCACAATATTCTGTAATTCGATGAGTGTACTATAAATTAAACATTTAACTCTTAAACAAAAGTATTTTTTAAGGGAAAAAATGTTTTCTCTTAATTATAAACTGTTTACCCGAAGTGAATTTTTATAGCTCGCTCTCGAACGCGTCATTTAGCATATCAAAATTCAATAGCTATGTCTCCCTATTGACAACTATCTCCCATAACGAAATGTTATCTCTTCCATCTTCATGCTTTATTAGAACTTGTATTTAAAGAAAAAAAAAGTTGCATTTGCATGTCGTGCTTTCTTCATGCTCGTAATTCTGCTTGTCGTACACAGCGTTATACAGCAGCTGCTTCCGGTATAGTCTGCGCATAATAGCTCATGACAACAGTTTATGGCATGTAATGAGCACGCAAGTTGAAGGGTTATTTTATTATTCTCCCCCTTTTTATAGCGTGTAATGAGAGTTGTCTGTGGAGTGATGTTAAATTAATTAAGAATTACCTAACGACGCCGATGCATGCTACGCAACGGGAGAGTAAAACTTAATAGACCTATTTAAGTGTTAAACAGACGTCTGTCTGCAAGAAAATGTAATTGTTTAATAAGTTAAGTGCTTTCAGAGGAGTTTTGATTCCGAAAGATTTATTGCCCACCTCTGGCTGTGCTGTTATGCATATGTCATTTCTACGTCGATTGCATTTGATTCTTCCTGTACATGTATTGTACCGAAGTGGTATAAGACAAAGTGGGATATCGGAACCATTTTAAATGGAACGTATAAATCGTTGCTTATCTATCATTAGCGCTTTTCTTTTAATGGGGCTACAGATTGGTGTTTTACCATTGTGGACCTAGCACATTCCCTGGGAGATGATATCTCTTTTTATCGGGCACCATATAGGTTGAATACCAATCGCCGGAAGTTGTTTTGATGGCCAGTTTCCTCTCTAGAGGGAGTTATCTGAGGTCTGACGATACTAACGGGGGAATTTAATCAAACAGGCACTCTAGGGATCTTTTACATGCCACACAATCATGCAACATGGACGCTGACGATTTTCTGCATCGGGAAAATCCACCGACATGAGCCAGGGTCAAACCCGCATCCGAAGGAGCACAAGGCCAGCGACAAACCAACTACGCCACCCAGCCGAGGCTGATCGCAGACAAATAAATAGTTCTCTATAACTCCATTTTCTGTGCTTGGTTCATTTTAAATTAGACAAAGAAAGGTAATTTAATTTCGAAAAATCAGTATAGTAGCTTTCATTACAATGCAAAAAGAGGATTAATTTATTTTGTATCGTGTATACACAAAGGACGTTTTTAGACTTCTTGAGACCCTTGGCCCCTATGAAAAACTAATCCCTTCCCGTGACCCATGAAAGTAACCAGTATATAACGCACGTTGCCAAATACTTATTCAAACGGTAACCCATAGCGTGCGTGACTCTCAATCTCGCAAACCTTACAAATCGACTCGACAGATTGCTGCCTTTCGACTGAGTAAGTGATGGTAAGTCCAGGCCAGACATGGATGATGGTCATCCCATAGTAATGCAGTCTTGTCACCGTAGTCAGTTGACAAAAAGCTTTAAATTCCCAGTTTTTTTAGAGAATATGTCCGGGAAGAACATTTGACCGTCAAAATTATTTGGAAAAGGATCTTATTGAGGTTGATTTAAGAGTGACACGAGGCCCTTACTCAGGCCGAGGTCTTAGGCCGGGCATAGTTGTGCTGCTAGCATACTTAAAAGACAAATAAGCAGGCACCAAGATAAACTTAGCAAAAAATTGCGATGTAGGTTTCTCCCTCTCTGTTACGAGCCATTTTAAGCAAAAGTGATTTAAGGTCGAACTTTTCAGTTTAGTACTCCCCCTCCCTTTTTTTTTTGAAGTAATATGTATTTGATGTGATGTAGAAGTTCGAAGAGAAGGTGCCTGCTCAATTCTTCAAATCTGATTCCAAAGTCTTCGAATCAAAATGGCTGCGGTAGTCTTATGATTATGGTCACGAACTCGGGTCCGACGTCTCACGAGTTTGAAGACCCCTCCTGTCTAGCTGATGCACGTTAAATCTGTCATGACTCTAAGTTCTCCCAATGGCGTAAGGTGGATGTTCGGAGAGGGGGTGTCGCCCTCGTCACCGTGGTTCAGAATTACTAGGTCCGTCGCCAATAGTCATCTTGTTTGTTTATAGTGCGACGTTAATAAACACTCACTCACTCGTAATTCGTTTTCAGGGCATAAAATTTTTAAATAAACAATGTCATTTAATTTGTATGAAAAGGCAAACCTTTTTTTCTATTCCTACTATTAGCTCTCTCTATATATATATTTATTTATCTTGTTCAAATTTTCAATCGTTAATAAAATACTTTCTATTCATCCATTTAAAGTAGGAATTGACTTTATATATATATATATATATATATATATATATATATATATATATATATATATATATATAAGAAAAGGTTCCTTTAAAATGTAGAAATCTTTGTTGCTTCCTGCCTCCTTAAAAGAAAAATTTTTTGATATTGGGAAGCATTCTTACATATCCATTTCTGACCATATCACTATCTTATTTTCTCCCCCCCCCCCACTTCCGAAATAGATAGAGGAATAGATTTTATACTTTCACAAGACAATAAACATACACTCTCCACATACATATGTTTATATATATATATTTGAAACGTGCTATACATTTCGGACTCGCGGCTGCAGAAGGAGAGTTATCTTTTCCCGAATAGTACTGGTTTTTCCGAAGGACTCTCCAATAAATGCTGGATGTATAAATGCGGTGTATGGTCAGTATCATAAAATGGAAAAACTGAAAACACATGACAATCTCGATTGCATTTTCGAAAACAAAATGGTTTCTCCTCTTTTTAGCTCTGAGAGAGAGAGGTCTTAGTTTCGAATTTTCTCTTTTCCCCATTCTTTTCTTTTCTTTGTTTCACAATTTTTTCCCTCCTCCTCCCACTCTCGACCCCCATGAAAAAGGGAAGATTTTAAAATACCTATTCGCCTCTTGTATTTTAGATTCTATGTTTAAAAGTTAAGAGGCATTCGTGTTGAAATAATCTAATATGCTTGTGACCTTGTATTAAATGAAAAACCACTGTACTAGAATAGATATTATTTAAAAAATGTTATGTGTAACCTACTCATCTCGACATTCTTTTGAATTTTATTTATTTTAATCCAGATGGAAGGCAATGCTTGTCAATCCAATCACTGCTTTGTCTATGAGTAATATTTGTCAATATCTGTGACACTCTTTATTCGAATTCACAACCTTGACCACGTGGCCTTTGCGAAGCCTCTTTAGGTTTGAATGATATACTCTTGGATCATATCTGATAAGTCATACAATTCAGATGAAGCCTATAGATGCAATTAATATTGAATACTGAAGTATATATAAAAAATACTTCGAAATTATTAATATATGATGTAATACATGTTGAACTTGAGGGTTATATAAGTAAATAATACTATAAAATTCTGAATAATTACTTGATAAATAGATAAATGTGTAAAATAAGATCAGATTCAAAGAATATATTCATGCATTCTATAATGATAAGTACTCATAAATATTAAGCTGGTGTTTAGACAAATAACATTACAGGCTATTTATGAAATTGCATGAATGTTGAATTTAAATTCTGAATTAGTTGTGATTTAATCATTTCAAAAAGATGAAGCGGATTACGCAAAATGTATAGGGAGATTGTGAAGATAGGTAGATCATACAAGTCAAAAATGTGATCTTACAGAAAATATTACCAACAATCAGTAGCACACACAAGAATTTTTCAAGGTGGGGGGAGGGGGTTCAGGGTCGGAAGTCTACTTTTCTTGTATCATGCTCCTTTTGATTTTGTCGATTTTCGGGAACAAAACACAGTAGAAACTAATTTTTGAATAAGTAATTAGAGCATTACTTAATAAAATTAATCATTAATAACAAGTAATTAAATTTTACGTACTATATACTTAGAATTATAATCGATCGAAAAAAAACAAAGGGCTTTGGGAGGGGGGTCCGGACCTTTAGGACACCCCTCTTGTTTGCGCCACTGCCAACAATTATATCTATCATAAATTGTAAATTTTTGATGATAATTTTAAAAAAGAGGAATTTTAGATTAGAATATAAATTATTTTTATTTATATGAAATGCATCTTTTTCTTCTGAAAATAATAATTTAATTGGTTGAAGCTAATGTTTTTCTATATGATTAAATTTGATTGACTCTAAATAAATTAGATAGGCCCCAGAGATGACATAAATAAGTGTTCATTGCATAATGAAGAAAGTAATAATGTTGCATACATTGTATGTGTGACTAGTTAGGCGAAGATTAGAGAAGCTGCTATCAAATGATTGTTGTTGCTATGTACCCACAGGAATGGAACTTATAAAATTAATAGAATTTAATTAAAATAAAATCCTACTTTAAAAAAAATCTTAATTTTCTGAGGTGGAATTACGAGACTAATATTTCATTGTATCATGATTTCGCAAACTTTTAACTCAACTACAATTGAAAGCTTCTACCTGTGTATTCATTTAAGATTTTGGTTTTGCGACTACCTAATTTTCTCACTAATATACTCATTAAACTTCTTTTTCCGCTGGCAAGTTTTTGATGATTTTTCAAACATTTTAATACACACGGATGGTTGCTGTAATTCCTCTTTTCTGTTTGTTACATCTCCATTTCTTCTTTATCTCTTGTTTAAAAGACGTGAAAATTGAGATTATTCTTTTCATTATTGGGGTGGGGTATTATGTACGTTAACTTGCTTACAAAATATTAAGTGTGACAGAAAAATTATCAGCTGTCCATCATTATGCATTTAATGTTATTAAATATATCTTTTAGGTACGCAGTTTTCGCTAAAATTTGTGTTAATCTAACTTTCCGGATATAACTAGACAAGTTATGATTTGAAACGAAGATCACTTGCTTTGAAGTGGGCAGGAAAAACAATACTTGAGTTATTACCATCTGAAATGGTCGATTTCCAGCTTTTACCCTCTTTTCCTCAAATAGAAAATGTTTCAATGTTTATTTAGTGTTTTTGTGGAAAAACTTATACTGCGTCGTATGGAATAATTGTGATGCTTTCTTAAAAAGAAATAATTGCTTTTAATGTAAAATTTATGAGATTTATTTTATATTAACGAGAAGCAATACGAGGGCTATTGGCGATGAACTTTATAATTTTGAACCATGATCAAGTACAAGGGCTGCACCTGAGCTAGCACCTACTTCACACCAGGAGTCCCGACAAATTTAAGCTATATCTGCCCCTCATCACAGCTAAACCGTTGAGACACCAGGATTGGAAGCGATGGCTCTGTCAAAGGAACGCCACCTAGTTCGCGGCTATTATCATTTAGCTACTGCATTTAAGTAAAAGTTTTGAGAGTATATTACTACTTAGATGCCATCATTGTCACGTATATCAAAATATGTTTTTCATCGTCAGTAACACTATTTTCGCATTCAACAGTGGTCGGTAAACTTTCGAGAAAGAAGAGGCAATTGCCGTCAAATCCAGCGTATAACTCAAAAATTAAGATCGAAATTTAAGGATGCGCGTTATACGCCGGGTATAAAAATGTGAGCTTTCAAAAATTAAAAAAAAAAGTTGAGCATGGAAAAAAATAGACTTCTATATGCATCGAAATACTGTTTAATTGAAAGAAATGACACTCCTTATGGACTTAAATGGTTCTAGAAGTGTACTATTTTATCTTAAGCTTGTGATGCGCGTACACTACAGGTTTCTTCGTAAAAAAGGAGGTGCGTGTTATACGGCGAATATACCTAAAAATTAAAAATTTCAGCTTAAAAGTATGGGTGATTTTACGGTAGCAAGATTAAGTTATCAAAAAACAATTTGTATGCATACGCGTGCACATAGTGATGGGGACCTCTGATAGCAGTCACGATCAAGACCGTCATGCTCCAATGAATAATATTTAAATAAAGATTTATACAAAAACATTTCCGATCCCTTCAAAAATTACGAACTGTCGAAGGCACAATACAAGAGTATTTATTATCAGCATATCATATTTTTCGAAATTAAACATCTGCTCTTCGTAAAAATATGTTTCCCTACCAATAATACCGAAATGCTTTATTCTTGACTTTCATCTTTTCACTAAAAATTAAAATTTTCTTGGATTATTCTCGCATATAAGTCATTTATTAATTCTTAAGCTTGTCATAAAGTACGGAATGTGTTCTTACCTCTTCATTCATGAGTGCACCGGAATGCATGGAAATCAGTTTGTGTCTTCCCATAACGACCATTTTACCAATTAATTGGAATAAAGCTTTGAAATCAATTATTTTTTAAGAATATAATTATGAAGGACAAAAAGAAGGGGAAACAATTTTTTTACAGACATAATTTGTTCCGATGCTACACAGGGGCAGAATTACGAAGAGCCTTAACCATCTGTAGAAAGAGCCGTTGTTTGCTGATCTCCTGCATTGAATAACGTTAATTAAGAAACGAACAAGTTCTCGGGACGTTTTTCGAAGTTACCAGTATTGCCTCTAAAAGCAGGCATATCATGTGTAAATTCATACAGTCGTTCGCTGCATTGGGGCACACAAGGGGTCCGGACCCCCCCCATAACCCTTGATTTTTTTTTCGATTTGTTATAATCCCATATATATTACGTAAAATTTACTATGTATTTGTTATTAATAATTAACTTTGTATTGTTTTTTATCCCGAAAATCTACAAAATCAAAAGGATATGCTGGGTGGCGTATTGGAGCATGATACCAAAATGGTGGACTTTCGACCCTGACCCCCCCCATTTTTTGTGTGAACTACTGTTTACTGTAATTATTGTCGAAATTGAAAAGAGCCTGTTTTGAAATTCTTTGTAGAATTAAAAAATTTTAAATTTTGTTCCTCGTGATTTTTAACTGATCACACCATGTGTCACAATACCTGTATATCCCCCTCCCCCGGTTTTCTCGTAAAAAATAGATTAAGGGAGGGTAGTACATTTGTTAAATATTTTATTGGAAGTTGTAAACACCAATCATGCATGGGTGAATAATCATATTTGCAGATAAATGTTTATTTTTTCGCCCTTTTTTGTTGTTATTCTTCGTGAAACTTACTTTGTTCTTTCTTTTTATTCTTTCTTTTTAAACAGAAACTATCGTTGTTTTGCTTGTTATGTGCACGTATCGGTGACAGAAATCAAACTAGTGATGTTTTTACGTATTAAATAATTTAAAATATATGGAGTTACTGTAAACTAATTTTATCAGATGACTCGACAGTTGTGAATTTTGATGAGCGTGCATACAAAATTATCGGTGTTGAGAACACTGAATGATAAACGTAAAGTATATACTTGATATGTCGTTGAACGTGACAGGTATCTGTAATAACTTTGTCATTTCAAACAACTCTCTTTTCTAGAAAAAAATCGTCTGCGTCACGTGATTATGGTTCAAAGTTATGAGGTCCGTTACCAATAGCCCTCGTTTTTCTTTCTATAGTACGACGTTGATGTCACTATTATTCATTCGGAAATTGGAAGGTTTCCCTATACATGATATAATTTAAAACCATTTTAAGCATCTAACCGAATGGGCGGAGCAATATGGCTGGGAATGATGAACTTGAATATTGAATTTTGAGCACAAAGTTGTAATAAATAATTGTCGAAGCACGGAGAAATTTTTGATTTTAATTCTCAACTTTCAACTCTTCGTTTAAGAAATACATAAGATAGTAGGGAATGTAGAACGTCTGTCTTGACCCTTTCTTCCAAAATGAATGCTAATTACCTTTTCCTTTTCGCCTGGCACTCTCAGTGAACGCCTCACATGCAAATTAAACAGACAAAAACCAAATCTTTGCGAAGAGTTCTCCCCTCTGCATGTGTGTTTGCAGAAGACCCTTCTGTATGTCCGACGTTTATTTTTCATTTTCTCCACTGCGGGAAAAGGTAGTCTGTGCGAAAAAGGAAGAGAGACGACGGCATGGTAAATATGTGAGTTATATTTACCCTTAAATTAGCCGGCGTAAATCACTTTCGTGCTTTTCAGCGCCTCGAAGTTAGACCGTTGTTCCGAAAGAAACAGGAAAGAAAAAAAAAGTGTTATGTTATGTATAATTCGGGTGCAGCTCTCCCACCCCAATTGTTTCAAGCTGACGCGTGCGATGCTTGCTTAATTATGGCTTAGTACTTGGTTTGAGAGTCGTTATGAAGATTTCGCCCTTTGGGGGACTTTGCCAAAGATGCATCGCAGTTAGTGCGGGATTTTTTGTGGACGAGGAAACGTGAGATCGGATTCGAATTTAAATACTGATTCAGTGTCTATGTATGACTAAGTTTCCGAATATTTTGACGCGATTAAAGCGTTACGATACACGAGTGTTTCGTTTAAGTAATTTAGAAAGAGCGAGTGAATTCTCTCCAATCTGTTTGTCTATAACCTCAGCGCCAACGTGATAAATGTGATAAATATTTTTAATTACTTACTCTCGGAAAGTATGTCTTCTGCTCCTACCTCGCGGGTTCGAGTCCTCGTGCGACTGAAGACACGCCGTGTAGATGGATCTAATTCTCCTTAAATCTGTCGGTACTCAATGCCCCGTCCCCGTTGGTGTGGTGTAGTAGTTAGAAGAAATGGGTGCCAAATTAGGTGTCATACTTGTCACTTGACCGAGGTTCAAAATTATGAGATCCGTTGCCAGTAGTCCTCGTGTTGCTTTATAATAGTGCGTCG
Source organism: Trichonephila clavipes (assembly GCA_019973935.1). Taxonomy (NCBI): domain Eukaryota; kingdom Metazoa; phylum Arthropoda; class Arachnida; order Araneae; family Nephilidae; genus Trichonephila; species Trichonephila clavipes. Next base: position 2,189,569 of record BMAU01018474.1, read on the forward strand.
CGTTGATATAGTTCTTACTCTTACTGACATTTGAGTATTGGTATAGTAATATTTGTGATTATTTTCCAGAAAGAAAATCGTGTCCAATTTTTATGGCACTAACTGTGGCATTTCAGTTATTTGCAGTTATACATTGGCAGATTCAAGTTTTTACCTATTCGTAAAAAAAATTAAATTTTTGGTTTTTAAAATATTTTAATTCTTTTTGGTCGTGCATGGCGTCGATTTAGATACATTATAGCTTTGTTTTAATGCAACAATAGTTTATTTAAGGCCAAGCAAAAATAATTGTGTAACTCACATGAATACATTTTTCCTGTAGAGAAGAGATATAACGCGTAGGAACTTCTGAGGAAAAAAAAAAATTAGCTGAGTGATGCGTGAATAGATTGTATTATATTGCGTATCTTGTAAAACGAAAGCAGACTAATTCTCTCAGTGTATATTAAATCACCATAATTTCGTATACCGTAGAAAATTAATTCATGGTGCGGAATAAGCCAAACGTAAATAAGCAATTTTAACGTTTGTTTTTTTCCCCTTGTGCTTTTGTCCATGATGTGGAAAGGGATTCAGTTCCTTGGTAAAATTAAACGAGTGTTGTAGGCATTAAATTTTAACAACGTAGCCGACCGTTTGTCTTTCTTTTTTCTTCGTATTTTTGTGTGTTGTGTGATCGCATACTTTTCAGCGCGGTTCGAATTTTTGCACCACCCCCCGGAGGAATATTCTCCTCTCGCTCTTTTCACCCCAGTGTTTTCCTTTTATCCACAAATGTCTCTCTTATGGGTCATAAAAGTGCATGAAATGCCGCCAATGGAAATGAAAAATTTTTATCTCGCGCCCCATCCTCGCTAGTCGTAATAATTGTACATTTGAGCGCGTGTGAATTTTTAAGAAGATTTATCGCCAAAACGCCGCCGAAAACGGGAGCAATTTTTACATAAAACAACAAAACTTTTGCTTGCCCGAGTAGAAAAATTAATAACCTCACTTTTAAGACAGCCTCGCGAGGTGTACCCCTAATTGAAGTTACGAAATGAAATTATTCTTTTAAAACGTAATGGGCTCTCGCTATCTAGTTTATTCTTTTGTAAAAGTACCCCACGCCAATAAAAGGGGGGCAGTACTGACACTGACGCCACTTAGCATTCGGCAAACGCCACTGAGAAGTGCTCTTTTATTTTTGTTGGGTCCGTGGAGAGGGGCTATTATAATGCTGTATTATGGCTCCTTGTTAATCATAAGTAATGATGAGTAAATGTAATTGGTTTTGTATGGAAGGGTCGGACGCGTTTTGCCGTTGTTTGCGAGTTTTGGTTTATTGGAATGTTTCCTTGGGGAGATCTGTGGGTGAATTTGCGTTGTAAATTCTGTCTGGCAATATTTGCCCGGCGCTTTGTTTTGCGAGGGGTAGGTAAGGGTAAATTTCGCGGATAAGTGCGGCGTTTTAAATCTTTCTTACCTTGTATTCCTTAGCCTGCTTTTTGACGTTTCGAAATACTTAAGTGAATTTAGTTGTCTGCAATTTACTCGAGAAGAAATTTCTTTTCCGAATTTTACGCCACATTGTGCGTAACTGTTGGGTGAAATCTTCGTATTATGGCATCTTAATGTGAGATAATGCCGGGAATTTGCCTCCAGACGGTGTAAATCTTTACATTTCCTGCCGTATCAGGATACTCTATGTGTAGTTGAGCGTAAGATATTTTATATGCCAAGTATCAGAACTGTTTATGCTTTCATTATCTGTGGTGTGAAATGCTTGTATGGAAAGTTCTGCATAACAAAGGCGGAAAAAGAGGATACCCTGGCCTTTTTAAGTTTTACCGAAAACGATATTTTAAGTCTATTAGTATTATGTCTGTTATAGTCCCCCCAACCTCCCATTGAGATTCTCGTTGGAAACGATATAATGGTTTAGAAACTGTGTTATGTGTTCAATTAAAGCTGTTTATAATCGATAACTTAATCTTGGGTGCGTTCTGAGGCATAATTTTATTCTAGAAAACAAAAAAAACTTAAATAATGAAGATTGCAGACCTCATGTTTTTGCAGAAAACCGACAAATGAGCTGGTTATAAGTTCTGACTCTGATAGATGTTGGATGTTTCACACTTTTCTCTTTCCAGGGGAAAAAAAATAGAAAGTAGGGGGAATTTTTTTTCTTTGACCCCCTCTTTTCTTGGTCTATGTCTTTTAAAGGGTGTTTGTGTTCGGAAGTAAAATTAATGCGACTGTCTTGTCTGAGTTGTCGAAGAATCGGGGAAACGGGTTCCGCTTTCGAAAAATTTCGAATCTCCCCTCGCCCCTGCCCTATCTCCAAATGAATTTGCGGATTCAACGGAACTCGAAAGTGCCATTTTTCTCCGGGACATACACAGGATCCGGAAAAGGGGCACGAAAAAAAGGGAGGAAGAAGTTAAAAAAAGGAGCATTATATATAAAACACGAGATTCTGAAGACCCTTTTCTCTTAGGAAACTTTAGAATGGTAGGGGGTGTGTCTTTTTTGTCCGGGGGAGGGGTAAGGCCACAAGAGTCATGGTCAGCTTAAGTGGAACTGTCCAGTGTTTGAGCATTTATATCTTTCGAAGGAACAGAAGAAAAAAAATGTCGGAATTTCTCTCCCACTTTGTATTGTTTCGGAAGAAAAAAGAAATCTGTTAGAGAAGGAAGAAAGTTTTTAAATGAGGTGATTTTGCAATTTGATTCCATCTTAAAAGTGTGTTTTATTCTCTGTTGTCTTCTCTTTTACTGCGCTTTTTTTATTGCGTTCATGTTCCGCATCAAACATTGCGATACAAATGATTCACGTCGTTTTGCAAATGGAAAGGGCTTTACAACAAGGGGAAGAGAGAGTACACTTACTGTACTTATTGCAAAGTAGAGAGCCGGCTGATTTTTCTGAAACTGTTTTTAAACTGGGTTTTACTTCCTTAAATTTTAAGACAGTTAGCATTGTATTACGTGAGGTGTTGCAATAGGCAAGATACTTGCTAAGCAAGAGATATTTATTCCTAAGGAAGGGGAGAAGACACTCCTGTGGATATATATATAAAAAAAATTAGCTTTATCGAAGACAGAAGCCCCCACACACCCTAATTTATTAGAAAAATGTGTAAAAATACTTTCAAAAACATGAAAAAAGTTTGCTTTAAAGCTGCGGTTCTTAAAACTGTAGTCCGTGGACCCCTGGGTACACCATTTCCTTTCCAGAGATCCCCGCCGAGTGTCTCAAGTAATGTTACGATTTCTTTCTTTTAGAGACTCTGAAAGTCCTCTTGGAAAAATTGAAAGATGTGCCACCCCAGACTCCAATGAAAAAACTACTAAAACATGTATTTCGATCAAGAATATTAAGTCAGGGATGAGTGTTCAAAATCTTGTGTTTCCACAATGTCAAGCTGATACATGAAGGGGGCGATCGAAGTTTTGGAACCGCTGCTTTAAAGTAACCCTCCAGTTATTGTTCCTTTATTTTGCTTTTTTCATTGTTCTTGTAGTAAAGATATGTTTCAAGAATAAAAAGATAAAAATAAAACTGAAATCTCAGAAGAATGGTATATTAGTAAATCTTTAATGTGGTATAAGCGGTGAAAAATATGCGTAAACAATAATTTCAGAATAATTATTCATGTTTAAAAAACATGTTAAAAGTTATTTTGAACTTGTTTTTTTTAATGTATTTTTTTTAATTTTCCTGTAGCGCCCCCCAAATTAATTACTTTTAAAAGTATCTCCCATCCCAAAAGGAAAAAAGCCAAACTGTTTTTGTTTTGCATTTGTTATTTGCTGTTAAAGGAAAATTTTGAATATTCTCATCGTCTCGTAAGTTATATAAACCTGTGTGTGTTTAGTGGGAGCATTTTTGAGAGATAAAACATTAAGAGGGGAATCCAAAGTTTTGAAGTGAAATATAAACAGAAAATTACACCTGTATTTATTTTTTCTTTCTCATTTTGAGCATTCACTGATGGGGGTAGGGGATACTTGGGGACAAATTAATGAAAACATTCAATGTTTCTGCCTCGTTCATTTATTTCACCTATCAACATGTTATCCTTATCTCTATGCTGGTTTTCAAAACCGCTGGCTGTAAATTAAAATTAATTTCTTGCCCCCTTCCTCCCCTTTTAAACAGATATATATATATAAAAAGGAAAGCTGTGGGAAGTTAAAAAAATTGTTCTTCTAAAATAAAACATCTTTTAATTGCATTACACCCTTGACAGAAATGCCAAAACATATGGCCCAAACACTTTACCAACTCTTACTTTTTTGAATATAAATTTTTCGAAGAGTGGCTGCCAAAAAAAAAGATATATACATCGCTTGTGTGTCCGTCTTTCTCAATTACTTAACTCCTATCTCTCTTTTTTTTTTTTTTTTTTTTTTTTTTGTACGAAAAGGTATTTCAATCCATAATTCTCTGCTTTTTACTTAATTTTATTTAAGCATTTTTTTATTATAGTTATTATTTTTTTCCCCAAATTCCGCGTCGTTTTATTATTTATGTATTTTTTCCGTGTCGAGTCCTTATTGTTCTTACTTAATTTCTCTCTCATTTTTTTTTCTCTTCATCTTCGCCCTTTCCTAACTTATTATAATTTGTGGCTTTTCTAATTGAATAACGAAAACCGGGGGCAGGGAAAAAAAGGGAGGAAAGTAGTAGTGCGGAGTCATAAAACCCCCGTGACAAACGATTGTTAAGGGAAGATGAAAAAGTTAAGTCATTGGGAAAAGTGTTTGAGAGGGGAAAAAACCGCCAGTTCGTATGCGTAAACGTTTATAAATTGCTAAAAAGATATATTTTTTTTCACAGTCTCCCTAAAAGCGTTTTTCTTTTCCTTTTATGTGTATTAAATGGCCAGGCCGGGTAAAGTGATGCCTGGATTATGTTTCTGGAGCGCAAACGTGTCGGCCGCATTCGCAGAGTGGGTGTTAATTTGTCTTTAATAGCGCAAATTAAAACGCCATGGTTAATTTTGTAATTAATGGTTTTCAACGTTGAACGCCTTTTTCTGCCTCTAAATGCACCTTCACCCATTAAATTTATTATCCTTGAATAAAAAAAAATATTGCCCTTTTTTTATTATTATTGTTCTTTGTCGTTAGAATTTCGTATGGTTTTACTTGTTTTTTTCTAAATCCATGTTCGTAGCTCATTATTTGATATGCGTATTTTTAGACACTGCTAATTTATCTAATATCGCTTTTATATACATATAATTCTAAATCTTTTCAGAATCTCCTTTTTCTAATGGAGGGGGTAAAAAAATGAACACTTTTTTTATAACGTTGAAAATGAGTGATGATTTTATTATAAATGAATGTGCAATTATGTTGTGTATTATGATGAAATAATACAATTATTATTTCTTTTAGCGTTTCGTGTTGCTCGAAATATAAATGAATGCTTATCTAAACAATTGATAAATTCTGTTTAATCTCAGTGTTTATTATTCTGAAGTAATTTTTTTTGATGGGACGCATTTGAAAAGCAAAAAATTATTTTCTCTTTTCGAGTGTGATTGTATATAATGTATTCAAAAATTTGAAAAATAATTCTCCAGTTCTTGTCGCTTATATATGTTTTTTTAATTAATATCTTAATGTTAATGAAATCTTTGTTTACTTTGAAATTATTTCACATATGGATTAATGTTTCAGAAAATGAAAGTTTATTCTACACTTTAAAATAGCACCTTAAAAAATTTTCTTGGTCGTATTTGGACAATTATTTATTAACATATATTTGTATTGTTGTATAGTATATATGTTCTAATTAGTGTTTGAAATCAGTGAAATAATATTTTTCTTTTTTGTAGGTAAAATGACAATTTTTGTCTTTTGTGGACTTTTAATAGTAAATTCTCATGCATTGCTATTCAAAAGGTATTTGCAGTATCTTTCATCTCGTTTATATTTTCAAATTTCTTTATTTTCTCAATATATTCAACTCCCTTTAAAAAAATCATAGTAGCAGAAATGACCAAATTTTAATTTAAATTTTAAATTGCAGAACAGGGAAAGGAGTTACGAAGTTTTAATCTTATTGTTAATTTCAAACAAAATGCGTGGTAAATTAAAAGCAAAAATCGGATAAAAGTAAATTTAAAAAAAGGAAAAAGAATAGAAACTTTTTATATACTTGTGTGTGTGTGTGTGCTAATCTAAAAATTATAAACCCTCTTTTTGTAATATTGAATGTATTTTTTACTTGTATATCTCTTTTATAAAAAATGAAAAAATCTTCTTAGATATGTTGGGAGTCAACATGATTTCTTTTATAAATAAATATACTGTCCATGTATATAATCACATATAGAAAAATTCAGGGATTGCTAGTATATAAAACATTGTGTGTGTGTGTTTTCCAATAATCTAGAGTAGAAATGTTTTCTCCATCGTATAAAGTTCTTTCTATAACAAGGAATACTTTAGTTCTCTCTATTTTTATGTTATGAAATGACCACATGAGAAGAAGGTATTCTCTCTCTTTCCCCCTACCTGTCAATTTACAAAACAAAATTCTTCTTGACAAGTAGAAAGCTCAATTTTTACTGGGTTACTTTGTTTTGGAATTAAATCTATCTTAAATTGAGTTTTTCTTGCGATTTTATTTATTTCTTTTCTTTTTATGTAGTTCTAAATATTTTTCTGGTTAAGATTTTATGTACTTGAAACCTCTTAACCTTTTGTATCTTTACGAGCTAATATTTAAAATTGCATCATCATACATGTTAGTAATTTAACTTGAGGGGGTTAACTCCATTCTTTTAATTATGTATTTGAAATGGTTTTCCGAATGAAAATCTTTACTTCGCTCTTGCAAATCATGCTTATTAATCAAAAGGGGGAGGAGGGGGGACATGAAATTTTTCACAAGTTCACATGCTTTTGTGCTTCAACAAGTTCACTGAAACTTCTTGTAATAAGCAGAGCACATAACAAAGTAACGAAACCTATATCTATTACATTTAACTTATTTTATTACAATAGAATAACATTGTTTTAAATAGATATATTAACTAGAGGAGGATGTGGGCGTAAAATTCGGCATTACAAAATCGCATGTTCTTTTCTTTATTATTCATTCAATTTTACCTATGCTGTAGGTTCACTATAACAAAACAACAAATAAGTAAAATAAAAAAAAGCATGCTTCCAAATTGCATATTTCATTCCATCTATGGGGGGTGGAGGGAGAGAAATCGTTCTCTATCTTCACAAATCCAAATTTCCCCTCAACGGGCATATCACTCACTATCTTTTTTTATTATTATTTTTTTTTTTTTTTTTTTTTACATTTTAAGTTTGTTTCTTCTAAAGGGCTGAAAATATAAGAGCGCCAAAATGAAATAAAAAGGGTTCCCTCGGCTATGCTACATCGAACATAATGAAGAATCAGTGGAATTAGGGGACTGTCTTGTAGCCAACCAATTTCACGGATGGGTTGCGTTTTCTTTTTACCTCGCCTCTCGTTTTCTGTATATTTATATCTGTACATATTTATGTGGACAAGCGAAAAAATGTCGTGGAGGCGCAGATGTAACGCCATTTTCGGATCATTGCCTCACTCCGCCTCAACCTAGGATTGATCCAGAAATGCTCACGGTCACTCACGATCGATAGGGTGGCGAAATTCGTCTTGTCCAGCCTGCCCATGCTGACAATTGTTCCCTGGCGTTTACATAAGGCTTGAATTATGACATTTTTTTTTATTCAAAAACTTTTTCTGCCAAAGGGCATGGTAACTTTACATCTTTTTATCTTCGTAATTGTATATAAAAAATATTGCTGTAAATTTTTTTCTCGATGTGTTTTTTAACCGAAAGGTTAAATTCACGACGGTCACATGATAAATTCAATCACGTGTTCTCCATTGAACTCAAAACTGACTTTCGACTTATACTTGTTGTTCTACCTGTAACATTTAGTTTAGTAAGATGTTCGATTTAGTAAAGATGTTCAAATGTTAAGATTCTTCAAAAAGTTCAAAATTTTTTTTGAACAAAATCCTACATTATTATATGAACTTCTGCAGTTTCATTTACATACGTTTGTTTTTAATGTCGACAAGTATGCTCTTTTATAATAAAAAGAAAGTTTCTTTAAAAAGCCCCAAATTTTGCAACAGAGAAACGGTGAACTGATTGGCTGGAAACGCATGATTGCATTTAGCATGTGACTATGACGTCACATGAATTTATGAGTTGATTGGTTGGTAGCGTGTTATTGCAATTATCGTTCGATTGTGATGTCTGATGAATTGAATCCATTGAACCTGAATATTAGATTCAATGTTTTTTTAAACCCAAAAACGTTCAACTTAAAAAAAAAATTCAATACCCCCCCGTTAAGGAATCTTTTAAAATTGCGTTTCGGAGGAAGGGGGTGTCGTCCGTAGTACTTTGAGGAGACAGAAGATAATTCATATTAGCAAATCCCAAAAATAAATTAATCGTATATAACTTAAAATATTATTGTGATGTCTTCGTTTGGGCTGAACCCCACCCTTCGATTCACGCTAAGTTTTATGGCTTCAACCAGATGTTAAATGACAAGTGCATGGGGCCATTGTTTATTGTTTGACCTCGGGGGAGCGCCGACACCCAGACTGGCAGCCATAATGGTCAAAGGAGAGCCGGCACCCCATTGACAATAGGCGAAGCCTGTCTAGAAAGAATCCTGTCGCCTCGACCATTGTCGAGAGAATGGGATTATAGAACACAGGTGGTGTGATGGACTAGTGTGTCCAGATGTTGGACAAGAATTATGGCGCCCTTGGTCCAGACGGCCCGGGTGTGTATTTATGTGTTACGCATGAATAGGACTAGGGAGACTTGTGACCTGCCAATGAGAAGGGACGAGGGGCGTGTTTAAAAGGGTTTTTTAGGGGACGAGAAGAGAGGCCTGCCTGGATGAAGAGAACTTGGGGAGTGCCCTAAAAAAAGAGACTTGGACGGTGAAGGGCCGAGATTGGAGTGGTTGGAGAACGAGAGACCATGAACGCCGGTGGCGTTGGAGGACTAGAATCCAAGGTTTAGAGAGATTTGTCCTTTCGGACAAAGGATTGATTTAGACAGAATGCAACGGCTTAGCGTATAAATTGTAATTTATTGCTTCAATAAGAATTTGTTGAGCAAATAAACAAACCTTTTATTTCCAAATTAGGCTGTGACAATTTATTGTTTGTTAGCTACTCACGACGTTATATTATTTTATCTGTAGGTAATTTTATTTGTTTCCATTGTCTTCGTGCGTTAAATAGTATAAAAATAAGTTAATGTCAATTAATAATAATTTTAATATAATTATTTTCATTCATCATTACATGCTTCTACTCTGATCACATTGAAATGGGCCATCAGACAAAAAGTTTCAAGTATTTCGAATAGATAATTGTTAAAAATATATTAAAAGGTGCTTAAGCGTCACTAAGCAACATGCACCAATATCGTGGAAAGAAAATTGATCTTTTGCCCTACTTCTTAATCAAAATGTATCAAGGAGTTCTTACCCTCTTCCATCACCTTCCTTTATTTAAAACACTCCTACACCTTCTATCGGAGCATATCCGTTTTATTATGCCCGCTCAATATGATTTTTTTCCCCTCTTCATTTCTCGGGGGCGGAAGCGAAGAATTAATAACCTCCGCTACAGCAGCACTCGAAAAGTGAAGTGTCAATAAAATGTCGGCGAAAAAAAGGGCGACAAAATCTGTGCTTAGGGTGTTACTGATGCAGAGGATTCTTTCCCCCAAGTTTTTAGTTCGCTAATAAAGAATGAATGCATACTTGAGCTCGGGTTTTATCTGGCAAGAGAAAGGACTAAGTAGTGTTACTGCTTTAAGTCAAGACTCTTTTTTTTTCCCGCAGCGAGACAAAGCACTTTTTTTTTCCAACGTAAAATCTTGAGATAAACCTTTAGTATATTTGTTCAAATGGGATTGCTAAAGTATGTACCAGCGAAGCCAAATGAAGTGTGAAAACTAAACCAGTGAAATGGTACTAGTTGGGTAGTTTTTTTATCAATATAAAATAGTTTAAAGGGCTATTTTTTTATTGATCTTGTGAAAAAGTATTGTCTTATAAAATGTTTCTAATGGTTGATGAGCCTAAATATGAGGAAAGTGTATGATTTTGACTGAATTGTACTGTACTTTTGTGTGTGTGTATTTAAAAAACTTTTTAAATATTCGCTGCCATTGCTTTTGTTTAAAACTGTGTAATATTTTGTCAGGCTTTTTGTCATTTAGAAAATTCCGGTTTTTATGTGCAATAAAATTGTTATTTAATCACTCATAGACCATTTAAATTGTCTTCATTATAGAATAAAACCTTAACTCTACGCAAATTTTTCAATATAAAAATGCTCCAGTATATCTGTAGCTTGGTTTAATCTCTTATATGAAACATCACATTTCCTGAACCGAAACACTCATCTCTATTTGATTTAATCTTTTTTTTTCTGTATAATTTTTTTCTATATTTTATCTCTTATATATATTGCGTGAATCAGTTTTTATTGAATGATTACTGCAAATCACGTTTTGTTGGTGAGTTTTGTTTGTCTGCCCATTTATTTTCTAAGGGATACATTCAGTCAATTGCTAATAAAATTTCTTTAGGCAGCGACGTTCTGTGTCGTATACTTTGGTGGTTTGGAGTCCTCCTCCTCCCCTCCCTTTAGACCAACAAATTTTTAATTTTTACCATAGAGATTATCTTTTAGTGCTTTCGTCAACGTGTTTTTTATGATGTGAAACTTCCTCTCCCCATAAGGGACGTAGGTCTGTAAACTTCTCGGACGGCATGTAGTCTTGTCAAACATACGTCAGTAAATTTTAAAATTCATTACTCAAAAGCAATATAATAGCTTTCCATGTCCAAACCACAAAATTGATTGTCATATGCAATAAGAGAAAATGAGAGGAGAATACATTGTAATTTAACTTTGAGAAGCAATTCATTTTAGGAAATACTTATTTTTATTTCAATTCTTAATGTGTCACTAATTTGTTGAATGGTTCCTTTCGGTTTGAAACTGCTAAACAGAACACCTCGAAGAATAGTGCTTTGTTTTGAGTATATATTCTTAAACTAATTAGGAAACACGTGCTGTTCTAGTTGTTGATACCGATTCACGCTTTTCGTGAAATGGAAGCATCACTCGTTAGAATTTCAACACAGACATAGATTCCCCCACCTCCACCCCTATTCGCCATATTTCCTTTCCACCCAGATCCGTCCCTGCATCAAATACATAAAGAAGGGAGGGAGAAAAAAAAATCTTGACGTTCTTCGTTACTGAGATGCAAGCATGACGAGAATTGTTGCCAGATGTGGCGAAGAAGACGTGTGGAAGGCCCGAGTCTTGACGATAGGGGGGACTAAAAAAAAGGAACAGAAAGAGAAAAAAAATAATTCTTCCCTCTCCCCAGCGCAAGGAAATTGCAAACAAAAGAACACGCCGAAAAGGAATATAATGCGGACGCGTGTGTGTGCTGCTGTGCGATATCGCTGGAGAAGAGAAAAGATTATATTCTCTCTTCTTAGGCGGGGTGGGAAGAAAACGAAACGAGCGATGGAACGAGTAGGGGGACCCATTTAGATTTTACACTACTGTGAACTCAAATTGCACAAGATGGCTAATGGCCTTCGTCCTCCCTGTTGTTTGCGAAAATTCCATCATACACTTCATTAATTTCTCATTCCCATGCAAATGAAGACAGGTCTTGTAATGACATTTTACGCTGGGAAACACCGCCGAGGACGGGGTGGGAAGAGGGAACCGATTCTTTTCCCCGAGACCCGAAATGGATAGAAAAATGGAATGTGCTCAGAAGGACAGTGAGCTGAGACCACCCAATTCAGTTTCTGTCTCTCGGTTCCTGTGCTTGTGAAATTGGATCTATTTACCTGTTTGGTGAGAAAAAGAAAAAATTTTCTTCTTCAGTGTGATTTTCTGGCCACTGAAGTGAGCTAGCTGTCCTCATGCTCATGAACACGACAAATTAAAAATGCGTTTTCTTTACATGATATCAATCATATTAAAAACGACCTTTTTATTTCAAGTTTTGTGGATGTATCTACATTTTTGAATGAATTTCTGCTTTCACACTATTAAGTATTGGAGCATTTTTGCATCTTTCTTTCATGTGATTGTTAATAATGCGAAAAATAGTTCATTATAGATTTGTGTAAACGCAAATATGGGTTTTGGAACTAAGCTTAGGACCTCCAGGGAAAAATTGCCATAATAACTGGATAAGTATGGATTAATACACATGCCCCATAAAATCTAGTGGCCCATCTAACTGGTTTTTGACACATTTGTAAAAAATAAATATTTAAAATAGTTTTGAATTTATTTCACGGGGCATTCAGTTTTTTCCTATATATATATATATATATATATATGTATACGGAACGGATATAAAAGACGGAACCTGAAGAACATAAATTAAAGTAATAAGAGAAAAACAATGAGAGGATGACAAATTGAGCGTGTATTTTTGTAAAAAAATCGATTAGCAATGCAATAGATGTTGTTTGAAATCCATGTTTCGTTACAAAATTAAATATTTTTTTAAAAAAACATACCTTTTCTCTCTTTTTTGCAACTCGCATTTATGCCATTTGGAATTGCTTTGGTTACTTTCATACTTCCTTAAAAGTTTTATTTAATGAAGCAAATTGTGAATTATCAATTTAGGGGAGGGGAATTATTTAAAACGTGCATTTCAAAGGGAAGGGGGGGGGGCAAGGAAAAGAGAATTCTTGAATAGGTTTTGATTCTTCCCCCCCCCTCCCCCTGTTTAAGACACACATTTGAAAATAATAGGTGTTTGTCCTTTTGAGCATTCAAACCAACATCTTTAAAACAGTGATCCGCAACCCCCGGTCCATGGATCAAATGGTGCCGGGCCGCCTAAAGAACAATAAACTATTGTCATTTTATTTAAAGTGGTGCATTTCTCTCAGATTTGCGCAACTTTCCACGGAAATCACTTTATATTCTACGTTAAATTACTTTCATTCATTTTTGGGGTGTAACTCTATTTTATTCTGAAGGCATATTTAAATGTAACTAAATTTGAATTGTTAAACCAAAACAATCTAAAATATAAGCAATCAACGTGTCCCACTCTCGGCGGGCCGCAGTAAAATGATCAAAGTTGACCGGTCCGCAGCGATAAAAAGGTTGCGGAGCACTGCTTTAAAGATAGAACTTCTATATATACACAAACATATATATACGTTAAGAAATACCAGGAAGTCAGGAACGATGGGGTGCTCAGGTCCAGAGAATAGCTTTCGAAAATTTTTGTGTGACACAAATACAAGAAAGGTGCATGTTATGATCGTAATCCTAAAAGGAAACAAATGAAATTACCTCACCCCCCCCCCACCTTTTTTTTTTAAAAAAAATGTTACAAAATGTAGTCTTTGCAATAAAAAAAAAATGTTTCCTCCTTATTTGAAACTAAATTCTTGTCATTTTCAGCAAATATTATTGTGTGTTATTGTTCAATATTCCAGTACAGAGTTGCTGAATCATAAAATAAAGTTTCTAGTATTCGGCAAATAAACAGTTTTTATAATGGGACCAGTTATAATTTCATAAATTCATCGTGTTTGTTATTGCAAATTTCACTTTTCAAAAAAAAAATATTAATGCATATTCATAGTAAAAGTAATTTAATGATATTTGTTTTGGTTTCAATCGAAATTGTATTCTGTGTTTATGTAAGTAGACCGTTTTGAATTAATCTTTAAATTCAAATAGAGATAATTTCATATATGATGATGCTGAATTACATTAAATTCTTGATTTCGGTCGTGATGAGATGCCACACACACACACATATTAAGACTACAATTGCTGACTTTGATAATGTATTTATTATACGTCTTGTTTAAAGAGTGACACATGAGAGCATATGAGCAGTTGTCATCAATGTATTAAAGATAATAAACCGTGTGCAAATAAGAAGTCCACCGTGTGTATTATTTGTATCCATTGAATGTAAAATATTTTACATTTATTTTGCGTTCAAGTCCAAATCTTCAATTGCCGATTGTAACATTCCAATTCCGGAACAATAAATTTCTTCTTAAAGCAAATAATTTCCATCTGGAAACCACGAAACCTTGCACCATTTTCATCCGGAACGAGGGTCTTACGGTGTATTGCTACCACCAACGAGAATTTTTTTCCCCCTTTTATCTTTATCCTTTTCCCTCCTTGCTTTTCGAGTTTTGTCGTGTTTAAAGCTGCGACCCAACAAGGATCTTTATTTTTGGTATTTTAGCCCTCTCTCTCTCGTTTTAATTTTATTATTTTATTCGAGCCCTGGATTAAAATCCTTGGCGACGGCAATTTGCCTGTATAATGGGAAATCCGGTCAACCCCGCGCATTAAGGAGGGAAAAGAAAGTTTGTTTGATCTATCCGCATCGATGTCTTGAATATTTCCTTTCTTTTTCCCCTCTTACGTTTAGTTTATTTTTTAAAACGAGTAGATGATTAAATTGTTAAGAACGTGGGCGGGTGATATAGATATATTTTACCATGTCGATTTAAAACTTTTGTTACGTGGGAAAAAAAAGAATTTTGCCGGTTAACTGAGTCGTTAATATTGTAAGAAATAAATATATTGTGAAATAATTGGTTTGTAGACATCTATGAGCATTTATCTTTTAAAAATGATAAAAAAAACTAAAAAACTAAATAAATATGAAAGTAAAATAGTTTTATGTTTAAGAGATTAAAATAGAAAAAAATATTTAAAGGCTTAACCCATTCCCCTCTTTTAAAAAAAATATTGAAGAGCAACTTTAAAATCCGTTGAAATTGACTTACAACTTTCTACTGAAAAATTGCTAAATCTTTCTTGTAATTTAAAATTTTACATTTCTTTTAGTACTTGAAAAGAAATACTTGTTTCACATTTATTTATTATTTTTTTATATATACATTTATTTATAAGTTTTTATAATGTTTCATAATGTTCATTATTTCTGATCCAAGTTTATTTGAGGGAGGGGGTATTCTGTCTTTATAAAGCATCAAAATCAAATCCATAGATGGATAGAATCTTCGTTGATATTTTTTAAAAAAGAAATAATCGTACGAAAATTATTTTATGAATTTCAAAAGCTATTCATTGAAGAGTCAAATATGTTAAGTATATCAATATAAACCGAAATATATTTATATCATATTAACTCGGATGTAATTTTGCGAATACACTTTAATGTATTTTATTTTCATCAGATATGTACAAGTCCAATTCAAAGTATTAATATATTGAAAAGAAACCCCTAGATGTGTTTTTGAGATTCAAGTTGTTGTTTTCCAATGGTGGAGAATTTTAAAATGTATTGCTACATTCCATATATTTTCCAGGATATTAGTACACTATTTTAAAAGTTTCTTTTAAATGAATACTGCTCTAAAAATTAATAAATTTCAATAATTAACACGCTGGCTCAAAAAAACTAGAATTATAAATGGTGTTTTTTTGAGAGGTATAGAACTTTAAATTGCAATAAAACAACGATGTATTATTCGATTGACATTAATTTTTTTTTATTCGAAAGATAATCTTGTGGCATTACATTTTAAATATGATTTCTGGCATAGGACTGCCACGGCTGGCTCGGATGTAGTCCAATCTGGACGTCCAATTTTCGATGACTTTTTCCAACATTTGTGGCCGTCTATCGGCAATAACACGGCGAATGTTGTCTTCCAAATGGTCAAGCGTTTGCGGCTTATCCGCATAGACCAATGACTTAACATAGCCCCACAGAAAATAGTTTAGCGGTGTTAAATCACAAGATCTTGGAGGCCAATCCACAGGTCCAAAACGTGAAATTAGGCGGTCACCCAACGTGTCTTTCAATAAATCGATTGTGGCACGAGCTGTGTGACATGTTGCGCCGTCTTGTTGGAACCACAGCTCCTGGACATCATGATTGTTCAATTCAGGAATGGAAAAGTTAGTAATCATGGGCTCTATACCGATCACCATTGGCTGTAACGTTGTGGCCTTCATCGTTTTTGAAGAAGGATTCCACCAGCCCATAAAGCGCACCAAACAGTCAGTTTTTCTGGATGTAACGGTGTTTCGACATACACTTGTGGATTAGCTTCACTCCAAATGCGGCAGTTTTGTTTGTTGACGTAGCCATTCAACCAGAAGTGCGCTTCATCGCTAAACAAAATTCGCTTATGAAAATCGCGACCATTATTTTCGAAATAAAATTGCACAATTTGAAAGCGTTATTCAGGCGTGAGTCTATTCATGATGAACTGCCAAACCAAACTGAGAATCAATCACTTGACAGCTGTTAAATCGATCGCCATCTTGGAAAGTAATGCCAACTTATACCTGGAAAAAAAAACACTCTGTACATGGAAAAAAAGTATAATTCATTTAAATGAAATACGTATATACTTAATATTTGACCTTTTTTATAATAATATATTATGTATGTAGGTAATATTTAATGGTATTTTTCATAGCCTTAATACGGTCTTGCATTGAAACGTCATAATCTCTAGCATACTGTGCACTGATAGATAGTTACCCAAATGGGTTTCTAGCTTTCTGCAAATTCATATTTATTCTTTGAAATTAAATTCTCTGAAGATATTTTTCATTAAGAACCACATATTCTCCATGGGATTTACATCAGGTCAAACGATCGTATGAAGTTGTGTGTTATTGTATTATTCTTAAGCTTAAGTTGTTATTCTTTTCTTCGCAGTCTTGTTGGGACTTAGAATAGAATAGATTTCCGAGGATAGAATCTTATAAAAAAAAATTCAAATACGTCCATTTATAATTCTAAATTTACCCATTCTGTCAAAATAATGTTGCTTTCCTGACACATACGCTCAGAAACCGCAGAATCAGAACAGAGGCGTTAAACTTCATTGAGAGTTTTAAACAAACTGCAATAAAAGTTCTGACTAGACACGGATACCCTCATGACCATGGGGCACGCAAAACATCTATTTACCGTTTAAAAAGTACGTTATTCCAGTCCTGAATATTCCATTGGTATTGCACCACTGCATTCTTCCCCTTTATTACTTGCAAGTGAGTAGCTACTTTGTCTAAGCACACATGGTTCAAAATGTAAGTTCAGGGAGTCAAGTTGTTACAGATGCTGAGCAATCCACTTCTTATTCTCTTCACTTCCTACTTGTGAATCTGCAGCAGTTTTCCTTCGGTATTTTGTCTTGTCGTCATGCAGTGGCGCACACAGGAATTTTTCAAGGGGGCGGGTGTCCGGGGTCGAAAGTTCACCATTTTTGTATCATGCTCCTTTTGATTTTGTCGATTTTCGAGAACAAAACACAGTAAAAAACTAATTATTTAATAAATAATTAGCATTAATTAATAAAATTAATCATTAATAACAAATACTTAATTAAATTTTACGTACTATTTACTTAGAGTTATAATCAATCGTAAAAAAATCAAGGGCTTTGGGGGTCCGGACCCCCACCCGTGTGCCACTGTCGTCATGTGGTTATTGGGACCACGGCAGCCTAGTGATTATGGTCTCGAACTCGTGACCGGCGTGTCATGTGTTCGAGTCCTGGTACCACTTGAAGACCCGCCGAGCACTTTAAATCTGCCGTGGCTCAATGCCCTCCCGTTGATTGGTGTGGTCCTCATCACTTGACCGAGGTCTATTGCCTATAGCCCTCGCGTTGCTTTATAGTAAAACGTTTATAAAACTCATTCACTGAGACCACTATGCTCATGAATATTTTTTTTACAGTTTGATTTTTAGACAAGTCTTAAAATTTTATTCTCGGTTTCTCGAGAGCAATTTTCTCTCATCTGAGACGTTTGCCGAAGACTGCATTTGTGATACGTTTTACGTAGTTACAAATGCAGTCTTTTTTAAAATTCGGCATGTCTTGCATGCGGCTAATTTTTAACTGAACTAATTATAAAATTGACTTTCAAACAAGTTTTCATACGCATATTAACTTTATAGAGGCAATGTAAATTTTATCATTAACGTGTACCTAAAACAAAACTTCCTGAATCGCTTCTGGAAAAATTTTAATTTTTTGAATAATTTTAGCAGTATGCCTTACGTCAGGGAACTAACTGTGAGCCCTTGAATTTTTGTCGTTCGTCCCTCTTGTTTATTTTAACAGATGACAAGCCTTTTGTAATACGATGCATTTGCCTTTTAGTTATTATATTTTTAACTATAAATGTATATTGTCAACTAATTTTAACATGACATTATAAAAGTACATCATGCCATAAACAAAAATGTTATATCCTGTTTTCAATGATTTGTTAAATTATCAAATTGTTATCAATATTTGAGGTCTGTGAAAATCAGTACAGAAATGTTATATTTAATGTCACTTATACATATTGGCCTGGATGTAGGTTACTTTAACCGAATTACTGTAATGAGACCTTCACTGGAACACTCACAGAATGATTGAAGTGCTTCTTACTGTTTCAATATTCCTCGCACTTCAGTCCAAAGGGTTGAGCCGTTTATTCTATGATTACGTAATCTCCCTTTGGCTCGACCCTGCCCCCCTCCGTCCAGGAAACAGTCGTTTATTCTAGGAATGGAATTACTCCCAACTTACTATCATGTCGAACACGTTCATCTCCATCTAGTTAGTAACCCCTTCCACCCCTGCACTGCCCATTTGGGCCTAACCCTTTGCCACCGATTATTGACCCCTTTGGCTGATTACTGCATACCCCTTTCCACTGACGTCATCGAGTGCATGGAAGGGGGGAGATGCCCTAAAGCAGCCCCCGGGACAACATCAATGCAGTGGGATGATGATTTGATGGGCTATATATCGACTCACCCCCTGCTTGGTTCTTAAACCCCCAAAGGATGGAGAGGTTTTGCTTCTTTTTTTCTCCTCTTCCCCAAAGAGGTGGGTATGTATGCATTCGGTGTTCTTTGTTACTGCCCTCCTTGCATAGGATCTGTTTAGCTCCTTCTGTGTGTGTGATGAGTACCATTATTCTAGAACTTCTTACTTAGTGAGAGAAGTAATATTGCTTGAAAGATTGTCTGACGATTTGATCTCGTAGAACTTGACACTCAGCTTGTTACTTTACCTCACTTTTAAACCGGCACTTCGTGAAATTTTTTTTTTATAAATGAAATTTTGTTTCTTTGTGCCATAGTGAAAAATGGATAAGAATGTAGGTTTTAGATCATTTTCCAGAAAATTGGTGGCTGTCCATTGGTTGTAACTTGTAAAATATACTACGGGATTGTTGCTGTTTTTATTCAGAATTACTAATTCAATATTTCATTGCCTAGAAATAACGATGAATAATTCTATATTTTCCATTAGCCGATAATTTTACCGAAAAACGGCAAAACAGTTAAATCAAGATGGAATGATATAACGCAGAGACTTTTCTCTAGTTTTGAGCATCCGTCAGAGCGTCTTCTACTCAGCATGATGCAGACCTTAAACCATTTTAAAGTTTGTATGGAATTTACTCCGTACACATCCTGGCTTTCCTAATCCATCGAAGGGGGAATCCCGCAGTTGCATAGCAATTTCCGCAGATCCTTCTTAGGTGCTTTTAAAATCTTACCCTAATATCTAAATCGTTCACTGAGTACCATTAGGCACTCTGCCCCCCTCTCCCTCGTTTGTCCGTCCGTCCAACGCAGTTTACATTCCCATTAATTTCCTATCGGTCCGGCACAAAAGCTGCTTTCAATTAAATCGCAATGGGTAAGATGCAATTTAGGGCAGGGTCCGGCAGAACAAAGGACTTAATACTTTTAAATGCTTTGGTTTCTCCTCCCTTCCCCTTCAATAGACTCAGGAGCACACGGGTCCAAGTCATAGTCGTTAAGAGCATATTTGGGAGCGAGTGATTCTATGGTGGAAATGAAGGTTTCGACCTATCTTCTCATGTAGGATGCTTTCGTAATTAGAAAATTCATTTAGGATTCGTGAAAGAAGTTATACACGGTTGCACTGAAATGATACTGTTATGCATTCAAAGTTCGATTGCTAAGATGTATGCTTCCAACGTTTAGAAATCTTTTACTCAATAAGTTAAACTCTAAATTGCATTTATCCATAATTCTGTTAACCAGTGCTGAATCATTATACTGTTTTTGTTTTATTTTGTATGACATAAATTGAAGATGATTTATGTATTCCTGCCTTTAAAAGCATCATAGCTTAACTCTTCTTATTTCATTTTTTAAATATTTTATAAGTGTTTCTGTCACACATTTATTTCCTTAGTATATTGTTCTTTGAATATAATTAGGCAAAGAATTAGTCTAAAATGTTAAATCATTTCTGTCATGCAGCCCACTTCCATACTCCGAGTTTTATTGTGCTAAGGTTAAATTTTAATGATTATTTTTGTTTAATGTTTATATATATATATGATAGTCAAGAGTTTTTTATTTTCAAAGTCGTTTTTGCACGTACGACAACACAGTGCGACAAATTCCTTCTGCATGGTTTCTTGGAAATACTTATAAGAGAAACCGATTTGCTTAGTAAATATTTCATTGTATAGAGTCTTATGTATTTATTTGTTTTGCTAATGATATTGTTCTTTCATAAATTATTTTTTAAAAAGATAATGGAATACTTTTTTTAGGGTGGGAGGTATTCTTTTACATGCTCTTCTTTTGCGGACTTAGAAAGATATTGATTTTGTCATTTTGGAATTTAAAATATGTACTGTGAAAAAATATACAGACTGAGCTGTTTACCTAAGAATTATTTCTTTTTATATATTTGTAGTTTGGGTCAGCCAAAGCTAAAATTAATCGTCATTCGAAAGAGATGTAAACATTATTCTAAACAAATTGTACTGTTTACTTTTGATGTGGGACATCTTTCCTCTCGGTTTCCTCTGTAGCGTCTTTTCGCTACCCTCGCATGGGGGTCCAACTCTAGTAGCCATCAAGCATTCGAGCGCTTGACTCTAAATCCGTTAGTCACGATATTAGGGAACATAAGTTCGGCAGAATGCTTATTTGAAAATGGACAGTGATTTCGGAGGTCATTATACATTTCTTCGAATCAAACGGTTAAAAAAAGTTTAAAATTTCCTGCATTTTGTACTTTTACCATATAACGAAGGTGGTTCTGCTCTTTTAAACAAATTATCACTCGCTTCCCCTGATTTTGAGTGGTGATTTTAATTTTAACTTCAGTTTGCCGAAAGTTGAGCCGCTCATAGCTTTTATGAATGAACACAAATCAAAATGTTTCGACTGCTAACAGTGGTACTGTTATTGACGCTGTTTTTCAGCGGGTTTTAAATACTTTGAAATCACAAGTGTATGTGTCATATTTTACTTATCATAAGTCTATTGTCTCCGCTCTTCCCCAAAGTGAACAAGAATAATTATTTTTGATAAAATATTGCGCTTTACTTCTTTTTGTTAATTAAATACAATTTTCATTAAAGATATAATTATTCGATAGAAAATTATTTCCAATCATACCCGATTCATATTTTTTTAGGAAAAAAAGTTAGTATTGCGTATTTACCACGATAACATGTCAGATGTTACACATCCTATGCGACTACTGTAAGACTCGTTTCTTTATTTTTAATCCTATCAACACATATTCACAATGTAAAAAAAGGGAATATTATAATCTTGATTGCGTGCATGGGCTTTACTCCCGGCAACCGAATATTAATAATGGCTTTTTCTTATTCCTTCTCATTTTTGAGACATCCGAAAAATGTTTCGGTTGTTGATTCTTTCTAAATATAATAAGATTATTCGAAGAAAACCATCCAATTCACAAGGAGTGTCCGATAAATAGAGCTTCCCTTTTTCTCCTTATATATCCTGACCATTCCTTCTCTCTCATGAAAGCAAAAGCAGCTAACTGAAAAGGGGTTGCCATCGAAATACCGCCAAGTGTGGCGATTGGAAGAGTCGCCAGTGTCCGAGCTCGAGAGTAATTCTTGTGTGCGAATGAATTATTGTATTGCCTAGAATTATTGTATTGCCTTTTTTGTAGTCAGTTTTGTTTGTTTATGAATTTTATCTTTTTTTTCTATCATTGTCTTCTAAATCCTCATTTTGAATATACAAGAAGTTATTTCTTTTAATGTTTTAGAAACAATTTTCCTTTTCTTTCTTTCTTTTTTTTTTTAAAAAAAATATATCTAGTTTAATTTACTTTTATCTGGGTGATAAATGAACATATTGTATGCATTTTTTTAACACTACGTGAAATAATTTTCTATTTTCTTTCTGCCTATATTAATTACGTGTAAAGTTTTTTTTGTTGTTGTAATTTTTATGACAAAATTCATAAGTATTTCAGTTCATTTATATTTATAGATAAAAAAAATAGTACATTTTTTATTGAAATATACCAAAATCAGTTTTTAGTCATGAAGACGTAGGATATTGACCAAGTACTCTTGAATATGTTTGATCTGTAGGGGAAAAAGTTTTCTTGTTCCAAATTTCTATTTTAAAAAAAAAATGTGTGCATATTAAGGAGTTTTTTGTGATTTTTTCTTCTTCTATATTTGGTTATTCTCTTTATGGAACTAATATTATACTCTTGTTAAAATTGTTAGTATTTCTATGTATATGACATGTTTCGAAGTCAGAATCAGACTTAATTTTTAAAAAGTATCTTTATTCGATGAAATCTATACAAGCTCTGACGCTGAGCGGAGAGAGAAAAAGAACGCCAAAGTGAAATCGAAGTGTTTTACCACTTAAAACACCGATGAGGTAAGTATCGCTGCTTTTATGATTGTACTTGAAAGTTAATGCTTGCTGACATATGGGCTATTAAATCTAACGATTTGGAACTAAGCATGTTTATTGGTTAGGCCATATTGTTCGGAAGAAATAAATGGGTGATTAATTTGATACTTGAAGCTGAAATGAAAAAAAATATGAGTTAAGTGCTAGATAGGGAATTTAATTTTTAATCTAATTTAATTATCCTTACATATATTAATGGTTTTCCTTTTTCTAAGCATGTATCTGCTTAATAGAGCTCTTTTAAAATTCTTGCTTCTACGTTCATTGGATTACGCGAATACTCAAATGTTAAAATAAAAACTTAAGTAAAATAAAAATAACGCGCTTTTATTCTGGTAAAGAATAGCATACAACATTTAACTATGCAATATCGCCAAGAGTGAAGATTGTGTGTGAAGGTGTGGTAAACCCAGTGTCCAAGTGAGGGTTATCGCCCGCAGACAGACCACTGAATTCGGACCCAATCAGCTTCCGCGCTATCTCTCGTTGCAGCTGCACGTGACACAGCCCCCCAGGGCCCCTCTGGGGAGAGAAGTGCCCCCTCCCTCTCCCTCGTTCAGTTCAGAAAGACGGGGACGTATATGCTACATTTCCCAAGAAAATCCATGGACTTGTTACCTTTTTCTTTTTTTCATTACATGCCATTCCCCCCCCACTTTTTCCTTTGCTGAAGAAAAATTCATGTACGTTTTTTTTTTTAGTGTCTTGTCGACTTTTAACTTTTGAAGTTTATGTACTTTACAGCTAAGGTAGATCCTAAAACTTTTTGTTGCTGTTTTGCCCTTTTAAAAAAAAGATCGTACTAGTTTTAGATGGATGTCATTGGATTTCTCATTGAGTCTTAGAATAAAATGTTTCCATAAACGTATTGAACACTTTAACATTTTCTTCGTTGTTTTTAAAAATTCATAAAAGGTTTTTATCAAGTACTTTTTTGTTTATGAAACTCCCAATGAAAACACGTTAGAATTCCCTGATTCTAAAGACATCTACCTATGGAAAAACAATTTTTCCCCTTATCAAGCAGTGTTCTACCTCTCCCCATAAAAAAAATTTAAAACTTTAATTTCTTAAGCATTTTTTTGGAATTCAGTCTACAAATTAATTATAACAACAAGGTGTACGTTTATTTTAAATACATTTTTTGTAATGCATTTGTATGTGTTTACTTTTGGTAAAAGTTGTATAGAATGGAAAACTGTATCATTTATTCAAAAGATTATTTCAATGCTTAGTGTTATTTTAGGAGCTGCTGTCTGTGATTGTAAGATGAGAACTATCTGCCCAGAATCAAAAATTTTATAAGAATTCAAATGTGTAGAGTAAGATTTCGAGAATTCATTTTTTGAATGGATAATTCATCATAGAATGAATTGATCTAAAATTGAAGGAAAGATAAATTTCGTGCATGCGATCACGTTCAACTTGCTCTGTAAATAAAACAGCATCCAGAGTGCTATTTAAGATACACCAACCTTGGAAAAATTCATAACACCTCATTTCATTTCATTGTGTTGATACTTAGCTTTATTGATATGCACGCAGTTTCTTTTGTATTTTTAATTTTCAATGATCAAGAAATCATAATACGTTTAGTTCTTTCTTTAAGTGTATATCTCTCAAAATTTATAGTGAACTTTTTCATCACACCTTTCAATGCGTTGAATGGGATCTCATTTTTTCCTCAAGACCGTTATCTTCCTTTAGAAGCGTCTATTTATAATAGAAAGCCTTTAAGATGCATATATAAAGTTGACTTTTATAGATCTTTTTTTTCTAAATCGCGTTGACTGTCCCCATTACCCCGTGAATAAGCAGGAGCCTTTTTTTTTCCTGAGATGGGGTGCTGTGATATTTATCTTGCGTCCATATATTTAGGAAAAGGGTGTAGTATTCTGAAGCTGTTGCATGATGATAGTGCGATTTGTATGCGATGACAGTGGAGTGCTCTCCCCCGTTTTTTATGAACCTTAATGTGTTGAAGAAAGTGGGATGAACTTCGCCGCCCCCCCCTTCTGTCCATTCATTCCACTCTAAAGAAAAGAGTTACAAGGTGTGGAAAATTTATTTCTGATTTAATGTAGTTATATTAGTGTGAGGATGTGAAGGGATGTTTTATTAATAGGCTGTCACGCGATCGAAAATGTTCATTTGAAACTTGAAATTGACGTTTTGCGAAGAAGTATCTATCACCTAAAGTGTCGTGTTTATTTCAGCTTCTTTACATTCGAAATGTTTGAATTTACTCTACCCCTCACCTGTAAGTGGAGTTATAAATATATGCCGAATAATCCAGTTACTGTTTTTGGCTATGTTTCTAGACTGCGTGAATGAGACGTTGTGTTTTAGGTTAAAGTTGAAATGATGAGAGGTACAAGTAAAAAAAACATTGTGCTATTTGAAGAAGAATTTATCCAAATTTTTTGTGTGAGTGCACATTAAAATATAAAAACCTTTTTTTCCCAGTGAGAGAGATGGTCATCTACATACTATGCAAGTATTAATATTCTTTCTGTTTTTCACTTGTTTAATCTGTCGCATTCACTTCACATATCGAGGTCACGCACAAAACTATATTGTCGATGACTTAGTTTTGATTTTACTCTGCTGTTGTCGTTTTTTTAACACGTTAAATTCATTAGTAATTTATTATAACTTTCATATAACAATGGAAATGATTTACAAATATCTCTCTTTGTATTAAAGTATTTGCGGCCCACTTAACATTGTATACGCACCCCCAAATTAATTTTAAGCCCCTCAATAGTCACGGTGACCTCCCCCCCGGGGGGGTCTGTAGGAATCACTCTGGTAACCTATGGTATTAACAATTGTTATTATACAAAATTAGAGAAAATGTGGTATTAAAAGAAATTAATAGGTAAATTTTTAGTTAGTTGACAATTTAAATATTAATTGAATAAAAAGTTGACAAACTACTTGTTTGGAAATGAACCATTTAATAGAATGTCTAAACAAACTGTGAAATTCACAATAGCATTTTTTCCCCTTTAATATTTTGTTATCATTTACATTTTGTTGGGAGATCTTACAAATCGCCGCTAGTTGCATGAAGAAAAATAATTTAAATATTTGTATGTTCTTCAAACGTTATGCTTTGTCTTTTCTGTCACAATTTTTTTTTTCTAAAACTGCTGCATAACCTACTTATTCGTTGTAAGATTTGACTAAAAATAGTTCTTATAATAAATATATCACACTTAATTAAATACAGTTTATCAAATCGAGCTCTTTTTGTTGTGCACTTACATCTTCGCTTTCGAATCTTCCACATTCCATTTTTGATGCGTGTGGAGAATCCCTTTCACTGAAGCGGCTTCCACGTCTGCTTATTTGCATCTTTCTTCTAAAGCAACTGTCACAAATCACATATTTGCGTGTCTGTTTCTTTTTGTTGGTTTCATTGTTGAAAGAGAACCCCCCTGGTGCGCGCGAACTATCCCCACCCTTCTCTCTTTCTTTTTATTCTATATATATCTATATTTATTATCATATTCATTCATTTTATTTTTCTTTCTCGCGTCTTAACCCTATCCCTCCCCCCTCTCGAAATGCAGCTATCGCATTACAATATTTCACGTTTTGGGAACAGCGCTTGCTTTTGAAGTGAAAAATTGGCCCTTACTTAAAATCGGTTTTAGGTTACCTCTTGAACCATTTTCGATGCCATAGGAGGAAGGGGGTGCGGAGATATATTTGTATATTTAGACGGTTTGTATAGATATACACCTGCGAATATATTTTACTTTTCATGACCTATTTGTCTCATTTACACCCATCCGACAGTGGCTGTGCCAGAAATTTTCAAATGCACAAATCTTCAGTTATTGCACCCCATAAAGAAAATCGCGATAGAGTATTCACGCCTGAGAATTGCATCCCTATTTAAGAAGTCCCCCTTACGCACACTTCTTTACCCCTTAAGTGCATATCTTTAAATGCGATGCAAATGGCATTTATGTGTCCGGAAACCTATCATTCACATCGGCTTTGGTCGACAATGGAGCTTTCTGAAATATATAGAAATGGCTTATTGGGTGCACTTTCATTTAATTGCTTTAGGGAAAGATTTTAAAAAACTCTTTAAGTGTATTAGGTGTCTGAATTATAACTTTCAAAAGAAAAAAAATCTAACGTAGTCACTGAATTCAGCTATGCAATTTTGTCTGTGCGATTGCTCTTTTTTAGTATCTTGTAGCTTTGGACTTAACAATTCCCAATGAATTTGAATGCATAGTTGCCGCTCAGTTAACAAATGCGTAAATAAACAAATGTACAAAATTGTAGAGTGTGGGTTATTGAGTTACTGCATTAAGCAGAAAGTTGAATCTTATATCTTACATCGTTTTGTTGTAGTATTCAATCATCGAAAGAGAATCTCGGCTTTTTCATAATGTGCAAAAATGATAATTTTAAAGTTTAGGTAGGAAGATTTTCTTACCATGTTTAAAGCGGTGGTAGTGTTTTTCATGTAGCAAATATTATAATGAGTATTTAGTTCACTCTGTCATAGCTTGTACTTTTCATAAAATATTATACTTGGTGAAACAATATTGTCAAATATGTTAAATCCCAACAAAAATATTTAACCTCTAAGTTTCATTCCACCTTCCAATATAGATTTTCAAAACGTCTGTCTTTCAATGAGTAAAAATACGACTACTAAAATTCGTTAATTAGTTCGGATTTTGCTATAATAATTAATTTGTTTTCCTTTAAATTTTATCATTGTCATTTCTTCGCATTTGGTGTGATTGTCCAGAAAATTTTTTGTTAGGTAAAAATCGACATTTATTTTATTTAATAAAATATATTTTTGCGCTTAGCTGAATGTAAAAACTTATTGATGGTAGTTATTCAGTTCGTCATGTCAATAATTTGAACTCCATACTCATCAGCTTAATTTAAATTTCAATACGGAAGGAGTGAAACTTATTTTTTTAATGATAAATCGAATTTGCGTTAGCTCGTAAGTCTTTAAGGGTCTCAGGCGTGTTTTCAAACAGGTATAATTCTTTTAAATTTAAATTAAATTATTCCAATCTTTTACACATTATTTATAAAAGAATGGGGCTTCAGAAAAATATAAAATGTTTAAAATACAATTATAATTTTAAAAATCATAAGCATATGAAAATTCTTTAATACATATTAAGTATTTTTTGCGTTGTGTACGCTATTTTCTAAAATAGTAGTCTCTGATGTATAAAACTTTATAGAATTATAAAATGCATCAGACTCTTTAAACCCTACCTAATTTTTGTATTATATATCTTTTGTATTTCAAAATATTTGTAAAATATTGCAATTTTTTAAATATTTCTTAAAAATGTATTTTTTTATTTATTAAAATATGTAAGTTATTAATCTATTTATATAAAAATAGCTACAGTGTAATAAGAATACATTTAACTTTATAAATCAACTTATAGCTAGTTTTTAAAGCTACTATTTTAGAAAATAGCCTGCGCGACGTAAAACGTAATAAATATTTCTTATAGAAAAGTTTCTTAGTTTCATATGCTTATAATTTTTAAAATTATGATTATATGTTAAACATTTTATACTTTTCTGAAACTTCATTCTTTTATAAATAATGTGTAAATGATTGGAATTATTTAATTTAAATTTAAAAGAATTCTACCTGTTTGAAAATTGTTTATTTTCAGACCTCTAGAAAAATTTAACACCCTTGAGACCCCTTAAATGTATTTTATAAATGAAGACACTGTTTGCATTCAAATGATGGCGTTCGAGAAAACCCTCGGACATCCAACTGTCCCAGAAGCGTGTCATAAATCAATGGACGCAAGGTGAACTGGTAGCCACTCGGCGCGGAGAAACCGGTTTCGAAGCGCTGTGAGATACTTTGTGCCAAATGTAATCACTTATCAAGGAGACATAAGTGTCGCGTTTTTATTTTATGCCTTCTCTCATATCAAAAGCAATTAATAACCTCTTTAATCTCTCAAATAGATAAAAGCAATTCTTTTCGGGAATGATATTCTTTCCTTCTTCTGGTAAAAGTAACTAGCTGACCAGTTTTATCTCCCCCTGACTATATTATTCATAACTAGCTCTATTGCATCACTTACAATGAGACTTGTTTTGGTTTTTCCTTCTTCCTGTTCTTATCTGTACCATTAATTTGTCTTGAATTCAAATCGCAAATGTCAATGCTCTTAAATGTGTCCCTCTGGAGGGTACCTGTTGTCGAAACGTATACAACAGCGAAATTCGCAATTACATTTGCCAGTGTGAACATTCTCTTGAAATGGGAGTTCTACGAATCATGATTAAAAGCATAGAATTCTCTGTAATTAAATTCGCTTGATTCGCGACGGTAAGTTGATGCTTATTAAATCTCGCCAACCTCAGCCTTCGTTTCGCGTTATAACTGGATTACGGTCTGAAATTTGGCCGGATTATATTGGCATTTCTGAAAACGGTCCATGAATAATACTCCCCCACTCATAATATCTGTTTAGGTAAATAAAATATTGTATTTGTATCCGTGTGTCTTCTTAAAGTGATTTTCTCTCAATTTTCTTGCTCTAGGGAGAAGTGTGATGTTTCCCGTATTTTTATTGTTGAATTTATATCTTTGAAATTTCTTTGCTACGTGTATTTGGAAAATATTTCATTAGTGCCGGGTTTTGGTTTTATCTACCATAAATTGTTTAATACTATGATTTTAAAAAAATATTTCAGTAATATGTTTTAAAATCAAATTTAGGGAGCAGCAAATTTATTTGTTACATTAACTTCTTATGTAATTTATTAGTGTTCTTTTTTTTCGTATAATGATTTTTGTTTGATGCAATTTCTTGTACTTAGTGAAAATTTTAAAGAAAACTTCGTTTTATAGTTGATGCCAAAGGTGTTAGACAAGATCTTACACATATTTTCTAAAACGAAAAACTTGTAGCACCTAAAAGCTTTTGAATGAAATTTATACGTTACCTACTATTGTGTAGTTTACTTTAATGAGGTTATATGTTTTAATAGTTCTTTCTTATTTGCTTTTAATCGGAATTGTATTCTCTCTGTCGGATTTTTTGAGTCAACCATATTCCTCAAAATCTTTAAATGTCCCGATTACATTGGCTTACGCGAGGATGAGGTTTGGCGGCTCAAATCTCTCCCGTAGACCAACATATTTTTAATTTTTAGCGTAAATATTAAATTTTGGTTCTTTCGTGTACTTTTTTTTTTAAAAAATATAACCTTTCCCATGAAAGAGTAGTCGGGTACGCCACTGCCTGACACTAATCCATCGGCTCTTAAACTGTGGTCCGCGAGCCCCTGGGGATCCCTAGTGCTTTTCTATGGGATCCGCGAAGGTCTCTCATTTAATGTTAAAATTTCCCTCTTTTACAGACTTCAGGCCTCGTGGAAAAAAGATGTGGCAACCTACCAGGGGCGTAGCTACCGCCGTATCAATGATACGGGGCCCTTAGCTTCAAGGACCCCAAAATGTGCAAGAATAAATCGTAAAATGTTCAGAGCCCGCCAAAATAGGCCTCCAAGAAATTTTGATATGGGGCCCACTCAGGATTAACTACGCCAGTGCATCCTGCTCTAAGTCACTAAATTGCCCCAATGAAAAAACTGTACTAGAACATAACCTTGGGGGTCCGCGATGTTAGGCTGATATATAAAGGAGGGGGCGGTGATTGAAAGTTTAAGAACCGCTGCATTAATCCGTTTTTAGTAAATGAAAATTTTATGAATCTCTTGATTTGGGGTAATTTATCAAAAACAAGCACTGCTTAATAAGTATCCTCATTTTGTTTTTCAAAATAATATCTTTAGCATTGTCATTTCCAAAGAAGTATCTGAAATTGTTTCTAGTGGTATTGGCTCATAAGTATATCAATTTGATCTGTATATTAATTATTGTATATTAATTATTTCTCTTCAGTTAATATCTTAAAGGAGGCAAAAAAAAATCATGCGCACCATAAAAAATGCCTTAATTAAATCCAGAACTAAGAAATTTGTAATAAGCCCGCTCTCCTCCTCTCTTTAAACTTCTAAAGTGTAACGCCACTCTTTCGATCGGAGACAGACTGAAACAATAAAGGTGAAAAAATATCATAAAAAATTAAGGGGGTGGGCGGGCGAGATCAATTGAGTGAAATTCAGGAAGAGCTGTTTAACAGATCCTCATTTTTTTTTACTTACTCTTGGTGCCCCTGTCCCCACTCCCCAAGTTCTTAATGATATCCAGCTGCTTCGGCCATTATGAATACATTAACACACTTTCTAATGATTTTGGTTCGGCACTGGGGGAAAAAAATCTGATTCGAGGGAAGTGAAGTGCCTTTTTTCCCTAGTATCCCTCTTCCTTCTTTTTTTTATATTTATATATAATAGGGTCTATAAAAAATCGTCATTTGCTTATATGATTGATGCTAACTCCTTGATAGAAGAAAGACGATCCTAGTCAATTTTTTTTATTATTTTACCACCCCTGTAATGAATATTTTTTTACATGTATATTTTAACGCCTGTAGTTTTTCACTTTTTAATTTTTTCTTCTTCCACTATGGATGTAAGGGGTTCAAGAGGGATTTTTTCCCCCTCTCTTCATATATTTTTTTGTTTTAATTTTTATTGGAAGATAGAGATGCCCTTTTTCGTCTCTATAAAAGGCCCGTGAAGTTTGCGATTTTTTTTTAAAGTGTGGATAACCATTTGTCAAGCGTTGAATGAAGTTGTTTTCGGGAGGCAACTTAATGAATTTAAAAGTTTTTATGTATATATTTTTTACTCTCCTTTTTCTTTTTTTGTTCTTGACTCCACCTTCTTTCTCGGTTCTTCAATCTCTCCCCCCACCCTTTTCCTGAAAACATGAAAAGTTGTATTATTTTTCTTTGAAAAATGTTTTGTGGGGGAGAAAAATTCATAACTGATTTAATTTTAATTAATTTTTACACAGTTTGCTTTTGTTTGTATTCTGAGGCTATTAAAATAATAATTATAATCGTTCACACTATAGATTTGTACTTCCATGTAATTTAATTAATATTTATTAAAAGAAATTGGATTTTTTATATAATTTTCTTTTTTTCCAATTTCTCCATCAACTAATTCAGATGCATTTCGCTGTGATTTTTTTCAAAAAATATGAAGCTTCAAATTTCTAAAATTCAGTCGATAGCTTGGGTTTTTTTTAATGTTCTTTTTTATTTGAAAGAATGTTTCCTAATTTAAATTTGGTCTATATAGTGTTATTACCGTAATTTTTATTTTATATCAGTTCGATATTTTAATTTCTTGATTTTTTTATGAAAACATTTCTTAAGTGCATGCATGATTAGCTTGTAATGATTATTACAATCTATACATATAAAAGTTCAAGAATATTGAAAAAAGAATTTCAGATTGCGTAATTTTTTTATTATTCAAATCCACTTATAAATTATGTTTGTTAAATTTTATTTAGTTACTGAATTTGTATATGCAGATTAGATTTAAACATAGCATTTTCAATATGGATGTTCTTTTCCTTTCAGGTAATTTAGTCGTTATTAATTGCCTTTACCGAGTTGTATTCAGTCACTCTTTATGAAATGTTATTATATATTTAGGATTTTAAATCTCTTTTTAAATAATCTCATGTTTATTTATTTTGATTATGTATATATAAAATTTCAAACTAAGTAAATAAATAAAAAAATTTCTTTTAGCTTTATTACAATTTAATTAATGAAAAATTAATTTGTTTGTGAATACGAGTTGCTTTTTGAATTTTATTTACTCGTAAATCTCAGTTAATATTTGGAGAGGGCGGCTCATCTACTTAAAAATACGATCACAATGCTTTTGTAATCCAGAATGTGTTTATTAAACATTAGAGGATTCAAACCATACATATATTCCTTTGATTTTAATAATCCGCCAACTGTTTGTGGAAGCGGAAGCCGAGAGGTCAAGGTATCGGATCGTGGCTGGCATGT
The DNA here is from genome assembly GCA_019973935.1 of Trichonephila clavipes. Taxonomy (NCBI): domain Eukaryota; kingdom Metazoa; phylum Arthropoda; class Arachnida; order Araneae; family Nephilidae; genus Trichonephila; species Trichonephila clavipes. The sequence continues at coordinate 2,222,383 of BMAU01018474.1, forward strand.
CATGAGTTCGAGCCCAGTACCACTAAAGACCGCCGTGTAGGGGAGCGATGTACATTAAATCTGTCGAGAGGTCAAACGTCATCGTTGGTGTGGTGTGGTAGTTAGGAGAAGGGGTGCCAGCTCAGTCACTTGACCGTGGCTAAAAATTACGAGGCCCGTCGCAAAAAGCCCTCGTGTAGCTTAACAGTGCGACGTTAATATTCACTCACTCCACCAACTGTTTAAAATCATTTTAAATGTTTGCCTATATATATATATATATATATATATATATATAGTAAAATGGCTTTTCTCTTTCATCTAATTTTTTTTTTTTTTTTTTTTTTTTTGCCTATTGCTTCCGAAGAATTTTTTATGCTTTATAATTAAGAGCTTTTTATTGTAATCTGTTTAACCATGGCTAAAAAAAAAAATTAATTAACTATTGACAAAATAGATTTTGCAATTTTTCTGATCTCGTAGAACGTATTATCCACACACAAAATAAATCCTGAAAAAATTAATCATTTTCTGTCAATTCAAGATCGCATCTATTGCCAACTCTTCAAAGATATATCAGAAATATTTTATTGGATTAAAAATGGGACTGAAATGTCTCTGTTCAATGAACAATGGTTTTATTAATGTAATAATTCGTTCTTCTCTAAAGAAAACATAGGAAACTGTTTTCTTGTAACGTATATTACTATTTAGGATTTAAATGAAGAGGTACTGAAACACATATAAAAAAAGCAAATTGTGCCTTCAGTTATCTTATGTCTTGTTTATCTTTTGTAATAAATAGAATATATAATCGTCCGTCACAAGAGTTACAATTTTTCTCATGCATAGGCAAGATAAATAAATGAATGAGAAAAGATACATCCTTTTTTTTTCATGTGACATGCAATTTTAGAAGGAAGTTGGAACTCCCCCCGGAGTCACGTTGACATCAAAGAAGTTATTACCTCGCAACCCCCCAAAGGACCAAAATTTATATATTTCGCTATCATTGTATTAGTCATAAATAAATGTTTGACCCTCCATCTCAAAATAAATCATAATAGTGGAATTGACTTGTGCAATTAAGACATTTTATTAAAAATTTGTTTAAATACTCTCAAAGATTGTTCTATCGATTTACTATAATTTATTAAATGTGTCAGTTTACTACTACTGACATTCAGTTGTCTGAGTTTTATGTAAATAGTAGTATCGTGCTGTTCCCGCCTACTAGGTTGAGATCTACAAAACTCAACCATCGCACTAATGCGAACCTTATGACCACTTTGGCCGTTATAACACTCACCCCCTGCCTATCTGCTTGAAAATCGGGCGTTTTAGAATGCATCTTGCACGTTCATTAAACGGAGGGTAGCGTATCATCTCCATGATCTTGAAAAGGGATTCTTCTTGCGCAAGGCCTGCTTCTATAGATAACGTTGCATCAGCAGGGGAGCATCCATGCAAAACTAGTTAGCGATCGACTGTGCAGGGGGAGGGGGTTACCGGGCGTTGGGCCCCTTGCCGAGCACAATCTTATGCGGTCGATAATGCCAGATGTCTCTTTTGGAGCAACTCGGGGCCCTCTACTATCCTGTTTTAAACAGGAAAGGGGAAGGGGGAGGTACTGGAAGTTGTGGCCCTTTCCTTCTCTCTCTCTCCTTGTTTATTTTTTCCCCTCATACTGTTATTGTTGTCCCTCTCTGGATGAGATTGTGTAGTGACTTTTGTCTCTGCTTGGCCATTAAGGCAGTTCTTGTTTGATTTTCATTCTTGCCTCGTCATCTGACTTAATTTTTGTCCTTTTATTTTTCTCTTTTTGGGTAAAAAATAAACATTGTTTACCGAACTTTTAAAATGAGGTATTGTTTTTTTTAATGTAACAAGATAGAAAGACAATGTTTTGTGTGTAGGTGGGGGGGATAAAAGAATTTAAAAATTTGATGTTTTGAAATTTCCGATTAAAAGCACGTTCTTGCTTATACAGAAAGAGCACGTTGCATTGGGGGTATGTTCATCTGAGAATTATTGTGGGTTTTTTTCAGTTTATAATATATCCCTTCTCTAACTTTTCTATACTTGTACCTTTATCGCATATACGTAAGCTTTTAGTCGTCATTTTGTTGAAGCAGAATAAAAAAAGTAAGAATTTTAAAAGCTATGAAACGTGATGTAATTATATTATGGGGCAATGAGGGTTTATTCCATAAAGAATGAGTTATGTATACTAAACAGAAATCATGTGTGTGATGTTTTTTATACAGCAAATTAAATTCCTTCATAATTTTTGTAAAGAAATAATTTTGGACAAACAAATCCATGACTGGTTAAAAAAGAGGGAAATTTTTTTAAGAAGTAAATGTTGTATTGTTAGTGTTGTATAGACTCTAGTTTTAAAACCTCGCAAATAATTTTAAAGGAGAAAAGTGATAAGAAATTTAATATTTCATCATTATGTGCAAATTGTTACTTTTTCCAACATTTGTGGCCGTATATCGGCAATAACACGGCGAATGTTGTCTTCCAAATGGTCAAGCGTTTGTGGCTTATCCGCATAGACCAATGACTTTACATAGCCCCACAGAAAATAGTCTAGCGGTGTTAAATCACAAGATCTTGGAGGCCAATTCACAGGTCCAAAACGTGAAATTAGGCGGTCACCAAACGTGTCTTTCAATAAATCGATTGTGGCACGAGCTGTGTAACATGTTGCGCCGTCTTGTTGGAACCACAGCTCCTGGACATCATGATTGTTCAATTCAGGAATGGAAAAGTTAGTAATCATGGCTCTATACCGATCACCATTGACTGTAACGTTGTGGCCTTCATCGTTTTTGAAGAACGATTCCACCAGCCCATAAAGCGCACCAAACAGTCAGCTTTTCTGGATGTAACGGTGTTTCGACATACACTTGTGGATTAGCTTCACTCCAAATGCGGCAGTTTTGTTTGTTGACGTAGCCATTCAACCAGAAGTGCGCTTCATCGCTAAACAAAATTCGCTTATGAAAATTCCGCACAGAACCATTATTTTTGAAATAAAATTGCACAATTTGAAAGCGTTGTTCAGGCGTGAGTCTATTCATGATGAATTGCCAAACCAAACTTGAGAATAAATCACTTGACAGTTGTTAAATCGGTCGCCATCTTGGAAAGTAATGCCAACTTAAACTTCTATACCTGGGAAAAAAACACTTTTTTATAAGGACATAGCGAAATATACCGATGGTTTGTTTTTGAGGAGCTCGATAGCCGTTACTTGTGGAAATGTTGAATACCACGCTCAGAATAGAATGAAAAAGATACTAACTTTTATTGACATAGTTCATTATGCGCGAACTTACATTATGTAATTGCTTCTTACTGAAGTTAACTGTCTGATATATTTAAAAAATAAAGTTATACTGGTAATTTCTTTAATATCGATTTATTAATAAGAATTTCTTTCATACAATTAGATAGCCATTTCAGGTGTTATTTTTCCAATGAAATTGGAAACTAATAAATTTATTCGCTTTGTCTTATGACTTTATGCAAGAAGCCACGTACATTAATTATTTATCATTTATATAACCATTGCTTAATTACTTAACATGCACTTTCATTTCGAAGAGATTTCTCCACTTTCTTCGAAAGCTTTTCCTATTGATGAATCGATGATTTAATCAATCGATTTGAGATGAAATCCAAATCACTTCTCCCTCAATGTATTCGCATCTTAAAATCGTATCCATCTGATCTAATCATGCCTAATGCATCCAAATGAATCTCGCATCGAAACATCGGGCTTGCTCTTTCCGATATTAATGACGATATCTGAACCATTAATACCGCTCCGATCTCGTGTTGTTGTTTGCTTGCAAGAAAAAGGTTGGCAAAAAAAGTAAGCATACATAATAGGGGGAGAGTGCCCTATTTTTTGATAGAATATTCCTAGCGAAATAGATTTCAAGCAGAGCGCACAAAATGCATTAGTAAGAAACATTTCTGTGTATCCCTCCCCCTACCTACCTTTCCCCTCCTGCTCTACCGATAAAGCACCGGCAGAACAATAACTTCTGAACAATGGCAGAGAAGAAAGTAACCACTTATATCAGCATTATAAAATAAAAGCGTACAGCTGCTCAGATAAGCTTTTGTTCATTATCTACTCAAGAAAATGACATTCTTTGCGTATACGTAATCATATATGCATATACGTGCATGCAGATTCCCTATTCCTACTCTATCCCACCCCCCTCCCTTGCATTCTATTTCTTCCCTTTTGAAATCAAATAATGCCTTAAGCCCTTCTTTTATATTGAAAGCTATAAACTTCTGGAAGGCATTATGTAGCTAAATAAATAAATAAAATGAAATAACTCGGAAAGGGTGGGTGAAAATAATAACTCCACACACACACACAGTTAACTTGAATGGTGGAGGGAGGGGTAGTAGAGAAGTTCTCCGGCGTATTGAGAAAACGTAACGAAGCAGCGTGTGTGGTTAAGCCCTCGCATTTTATTTTTGTTTCATTTCGGGCCATGTGCCTTCGTTCGCAGCGTTCCGCCCTTACGCCCCATGTTATACCTCGGTACAGGGGAAAAAATAAAGAAAGAAAAGCTTATTGGAAAAAGATCGACCACATTAACATTGGCAGGAGAGAATATCTGTTTGTTCGTTTATTTATATTTCTGCCTACAACTTGTTGGCCCTAGGAAAACGTTAATGCTTCAAAAGTCTCGCTGAGGCGTGATTATATGGGGGAGGGGGGATGAAACAGAACAATAACAAAAAAATAGAACTTTTTTGTGTTCTGGAAACAAAACAAAAAACAACGCATCATTGTTTGGTATGTAAATATTTTTTTCCCTCTACCTTTTCCCTTTTCTTTTTCATTTGTGTTGTTGTTGATTCCCGTGCTTCTTCGGGAAGAAAACGGCCGGGGGAGAGAAAAGGTACCGAAAGGTTTGTTTAAAATGCTAAAGAAATTTGCATGCAAATGATTGCGAAGAAGAGAGGATTCGGTCGGCGGTGGTTGTTTGTGCCATTAAAATCTAATCAGCCAACCGACCGCGCTGCATGCGGATGATTTTTAAACAGGCAAAAAGTGGATCATCAATACTTCGGGAAAATGTTTCTCACAGGGGAGGAATGTTTGCCCTACCCAATGATATAGTCCGTTTCTTCCTGTGTGAGGTGATGAGGTTTTCGTGGAAAACGAAGAAAGGCCTTCTTTGATGGGAACCTTTGTTTGTCTGTGGCAGCCGAATTTGTGTAGGTGATCAAAGATCCCACACTGATTATTTGATGGTGAACGGTAATTTGGGTGGTAAAGTGAGCTGCTGAACCGAAAGGACACAGGTTTTTTTTTTTTCCGTCTCCTCGTCATTGGTTACTTGTGGCACGCCAGCTTTAGACTGCACATTTTTCAATTACCCTAGTTGTCGTGTTTCGTTGAGTTTAGCGTCAGCTATCTTCTAAACCTTCAATCATTCTCATTTCAATGAATTTAAATCTGCAGTTCAAAACTGCAACTATTAATAATTTATCTTGTAGTCACCCAAACGTTAATACTAGATGCATAAACATAGAAATTTGATTATCTGTTACTTTCATATAACTGTTGTAGTGATTCTATAGACATTTATTGGGCTAAATTCATGTGACGTCATAGTCACATAACTACAATCACGTGTTTCGAGCCAATCAGTTAATAACTTCTTCATGTGACATCTTTGTCACATAATAATTGCAATCTCGTGTTTCAAGCCAATCAGCTCATTCGCCTTGGTGTTGCCAGCTTTTGCTTCTTTCTGAAACTTTCTTTTAAAAAATACATACATAAACAAAATACAGTTGGATTTAAAAGTACACGTATGATATAAATTTTTTCTTCTTCCAATTTTGAAGAAAAAAAAAAATTTGAAGAGTCTTAATATATATTTTAACATTTTTATCAAATTTTACTAGTAGAACTAGTACAAGTCTAATATCAATGCATCAGAGAACACGTGATTGCCTTTATCATGTGATCGATATGCATTTAGCTCATTGAGCTTTAAGTATTAACCTGAAAAGTGATTTGGGCCATTTAAACTCATCCAAATAGGTTGTTAAATTCGTACTTAATACATAAAAATTAAATCTGTATACTTAAAATTACTGCGCATCACATGGAAATTACGTGCTCTACAAACCTGCCTTTATTTGCTATCTTTACTCATCTATTTTTTTTTGTGGTCTTAAATCATTGAGAAGGTAGACCGACCTAAAGATACGTAACTATAGCCCCAATAACAGGGCTCTCATATTTAAAAAAGTGCCCCGAAGGAATCTTGATATAGGGCCCACTCATAACTAGCTACCCCAGTGACCTACAGTAACGTAACGTAGTATAATAGCCCCCCATGCAAAGTTAGGTTTTTGGCCCCAAGCCGGATCTTACAAAAGGTACGTACTTTGCGTCAGTCAGGATTTGAGACCCCTTCCCCCCCGAGAATCCTAGGCCCCTCCACGATGCGGGGTGTAAGTTACACCACTGTAGACCGACGTATATAAAAGCACTAAAATGTGTAATTTTCGTTTTATTTATCCACAATCAAATTTATCACATGGGATGTATATGCGAAATTTGCGTAAAGAATTATAATTTTCCCTACATTCCAGTTATTTCTTTTAAAAGATAATTTTTAATATTGTTTTTCCGCTAATAACTCTCGATATATTAATTAATTTAATCATTCCCAATGTAATGACAGTAGACTATATTTTTAGGGATCCTTTTTCAGTTCTCGTGTGCACTTCCCGTTGCCATGATCGGCAGTCATAAAAGCCGAAATCCCAGTAGATTTATGAAGGATGAACCTTCGTCCTTCCACCTAAAAGTCCTCACGAGTTCGGTGTGCGGTACACATAATCACTCCTCGCCACGAAGGCTGGCAAAACTGCTTCCTGCGATGTGCGTGTCATTATACCGAGCTACCAGGGAACAGACCTATTCCCACCACCCTCTAAGGCGAGCATTAAAACTTCATTCCAGACGGAAATATTTTGCTTTGCTTCTCTTTTACCTTTCTATGTGTGTACACAACCTTCCCTTCCCCGTCTCTTCCTAGTTTTGCATGCTAAATTTCAACTGCAGAGAGCGCGTGCTGGCGTTAACCCGGGCTTGGCTTTCAGAAAAGGGAAAATTTCACAGAGAAATCAGCTTCAGCCATAGGGTCAGGTTTCAGGTTTTAAATGACTGATTCCTTTTCGCTGGGTCTGTTATGCCGTTACGAATCACAGTTATGGATTAAGGGGGGTGGGGTAGAAGGTTATTATATTGCGCGAGAGAGGGGGATATTAAGGCTTCAGGGGGTATTAGAAGAAGTTTTCTGGAAAAGTTTTGTGCCGAGACAGATACAAATGGATTACGAATTTGGAAACAATCGCATTTTCTCTCTGCTGCATTGTTTGTTTCAGCTACTAATAGTGCGAGAGGAAGCCAGCTCTGCCTGAGTAAACACGAACGCCAGTGAACCCCATTTACTGCAAAGGTAAACCCCCTGGGTGTCGTTTGGGTTTTCCCAAGGTGCCCCCGGGCAGAGCCGAGACCACGACTGTAATTAGAAAAGAGATTGTGTCCAACCTCTCTCTCTTACGCTCTCCGCCACCCTCATCCGTAAGTTAGGCCTAGTTTTCGAAGCTTCTTCTGTTCCTGCAGATTGGATGTGCTCCCCCCTGCTATATTTGGCGCGTTTATTGCCCTTAGTGCTTTCGTAGCATAACAACCGTTTCAAAAATTCCTTTTGTCTCGATTACCGTTACTTTCTGGTTTTTGAAAAACTTTTATTTCCAAGGTACACAAAAAGCCATTCTATGCAGCGTTAATGTGCTACAATGAAACGTTCTTGCATTACTATTTCTTGTTAGTTTTTTTCATTTTGTGAAAACAAAATAATCTTATTTAATATGATCCTTAATAAACTCTTATTTTTAATATAACCAAGTTTTATAAAAAATTTATATGTGACAATGCAAAATGATGTCTGTTTTCTTGTCGAAGTTTAATTTTTACTCCTAACAGACTCTTAAGTATTAGTTATATATTTATAAGTGACTTTTTTTTTTACACACATAATGAACTTTTATCTCTTAACAATTTAATTTGTGCCTTTATCATTTGTTCTTTTTGAGAAGTTATTGAATGATTACATTTTTCTTATCGTTCATCATATATTTGGCGATCTTATTTCGAGCGCTCTCATAGTGAAATGTGGAAGTGAAGAAGAGGAAATAGCAAATTAGGCATTGTTCTTATCTTTTGTTATATAAAATTTCTTTGTCAATCTCTAGTGAGACATCAATTAAAAAACATAATACCGTATTAGGATATTCATTTACTTTTTTATGACAAGTTAAAGGCAACTGGAAAATCACTGTCACAGGCGCTCGCGGGTGCCCTTTTCATTTTCAAGAATTTCAGTTGCCTCTTACTATTATATATCGAAAATATTTATAGACTGCCATTTTTATTTTAAAACATGGGGAATTTTTGTGGTTTTGCAGCCTTAAATTTGTTTTTACTGAAAGTTTTTTTTTTTTGTGTTTAATTCCTGCTTTATTTTTAGTTGTTGAGCGATGAATTCAAGTCAAATATTAAATACAGTGACCTTACTATTATATATCGAAAATATTTATAGACTGCCATTTTTATTTTAAAACATGGGGAATTTTTGTGGTTTTGCAGCCTTAAATTTGTTTTTACTGAAAGTTTTTTTTGTGTTTAATTCCTGCTTTACTTTTTAGTTGTTGAGCGATGAATTCAAGTCAAATATTAAATACAGTGGCGTAACGTACTACCCGCATTGCTGGGAGGGGGGCAAGGATTCTAGGGGGCCCGAAGCTTGACTTTGCACTGCGGCCCAATATTCTCCGTTTACGCCACTGATTAAATAGTTAGCTTTTATAATAAATATCCATAATACTTTTTATTTTTTTAACTTTTCTTACAATTTTTTTTTTTATTTAATAATAGTTTGTGTATGTAATCTTGGGGATATATGTAATTGTAATTTTACGATCCGTAACCGTATTAATCAGAAAAAAATGTTATTTTGATAATGTTTTGAAATTTTAATGGAATTCTTATCTATGCAGATTTATTGCTTCTTTCTTGCCTAGATATAGTATTTTTTACAAAAAATGTGATATGTATCAATAAAGGTATTAAAAATATTCCGATTTAAGCTGTAAATAATTTATCGTACTATCACTTTTAAGATAATTTTAATTCAGAAATATGTATTGTATATGTTGTGATTAAACTGTATTTTGTAAATAATTTGAACGAAAGGAAATATATATTGCTTGTTAGAAGTTTGTATTAAGGCAAACATAATTATCATTCTAAACTGAGAACTTCCAAATCAGTATTTAATTGATCTATGATTTTGCAAAAATATTCTTATTGCTAACAATATAATGCTAAATTTTTTTAAAAAATTATCGTTTGATACCTTATAACTTACGACAGAAGAATTTCTTGTGGAGAAATTTTTTTTTATATTTTCTAACCACAGTTATGAATGCAAGTTTAAATGTTTCTTTTTAATACTGTTCCATTATATATACCTAAAGGAGTTGATTAAATTATTTTATTTCCATTCCGGAAACTAAAAAGCCAATCGTTTGAGATTTTTGTATAGGAGCGAATCTGTCGCCATGAACAGGGTCCATGATTGACAGGAGCGTCGCCAAAATTCCCAGACAACGCCGCCGACCTTTTAAATCAAAAGGAGAGGGGGGTTCGAGAGACAGAAAATTTGAAAGGATGAGAAGGGGCTGCGAAAGGGCTGGAATATGTCCATTAACCATGATTGGTTGCTTTTAAATCCCCCGATGTCCTGAAGGGGGTGACATGATAATGCGTTCTGCATACAGGTGCCTTAATTAACTCTTTCATGAATGAAAATTCACGCTCGTAGAGTATTTATATTTTATGAATGAAATATTGGACTTGTTATTGGATTAAAGGGAAGCCGCACTCTCTTCTTTAATGACCATTGTAAAATGCATGCTTCTTGTCTGGGTACGAACTCGGTTCAGTTCTGTTACTTGAAATGCAGTTATTGTGGGCACGATTTCTTTTATGCGAGGATATGTATAAAAATTAAATCAAAAAGATTTTTAACAGCTTCGCTGTCTTGGTAATGCGCGGAATCGCGTCAAATTTGCTTAATTGGAAAGCTCAAAGAGTAAAGAAGAGATGGAAACTTGAAAGAAAACTTCTGATTGCGAGTTTAATAACTTGGCACTCTTGAAAGCAACTCGTGGACTATTTATTGGCTTCAGACCTCATTATTTTGAACTTCAGTCATGAGGTTAGGGCTACACCTAAGCTGGCACCCCACTCTCCAGACTTTCGCATCATGGCATCGTGAGAATTCGATTCTGGACAGATTTAACGTACGTTTTTCACTTTTAGTAACACCAGGATTCGAATCCATCACTCGATAGAACGTGACCATGACCACACGACAACCATGGCTGCGATAAAAAAAAAGTTTTGAAATCAATGGCATATATTAGTGATTCTGTTTTGTCCTGCTGAATTGAATTTATAAATTGAACTTAACTTTTCAAGTTTTGCATATATTCTATCAAAATGTAGCTTAATATATTTAAAATTTCCTCGGTAGCCTAATGGTTATGGTTTGAGTGTCATGAATTCTCTCGATCCCTAATTTCACTGAAGACCCGCCATGTAAAAGGGCTAATGTGCGTTAAGGTGACTGCCTACCTTGAAAATGTCGTTTTTCGTCTACATGAGGCATTTTTTTATTATTTCAAAATCTTATAGTTTGAACATTTTTCTTTCTGAAATAGTTTTTCTTTTTCCTTTGCGCGAAATAGAAATAAAGTTATAGTGATTTTAAAAACATCACACTATGCAAAAGGGCAGTAAGATAAAACTTTTAAATGAGTTTTTCTCAAAATTATGTTTTCGAAAGAAACTCTTTGCCAGATACATGATATCTTAAGAACCCAACCAGATAACGTTTTGAAATTTTGTGGGAATGTTTATTATACTATTGTTCATAAAGTGGACCATGAGTTTTGTTAAAGGTTAAATATTTTTTCATTTAGGGTAGTTTTTATACAGAAAAAACTTAAAAAATATCAAAATTTTCATATTATGTATAATAGTCTGTAATTTTTTTGTATTGTAATATTTCTCTTTGATTTTGCTTCATTTTGAAGAGCATCATAATATGTATGTTGTGTATAAAAAAATTATAATAATTGTATTAGAAATTTTTATACAGTGTTACTCGTTTTAGTAAAAATTTGGTATAATTTCCTTGAAAACAACCAATTTTTCTTAAAGTACAATATTTATTTAAAAATTTTTGTGTATTTACATATTTTTTCCCCCTAAAAACACTCGATTTGTTTTTATAAAAATTTGGGTCCGAAGTTAGTCAGTCAGTCACCTTAAATCTATCGTGGCACAAAGTCCTTCCGTTGGCATGATGGGCTAGTTTGGAATGGGGAGGAGGAACCATCACGGGTGTTATCCTCATCAGCGGTCATCAGGCTTTTTTACCTCACAGACCAGTAAATTCATAATTTAAATCCCGCGGACCACTAATAGGACTTTTTAAATGTTAAATACATTTATTAAAAAAATGCGATCTAAGAACACAATCAATGCATCGTAAAACATAACTTAACGTGATGAGTGAGTCTATTCCACACTTATCTGCGGACCACCACTTTGGCGACATCTGATCCTCATCTCATAACTGAGGTTCAAAATTACGAGGTTCGTCGCCAGTAGCCTTCGAGTTCCTTCGTTATGCAAAGTTAATAAACACTCACTCTATTACTTGGGATTTTTTGTACATTTCGCTTCTATCAATTTACCATAGAATTCATCTTATTGTTAAAAGTGTCTTTTCTCTTTTTACTTAAAAATCACTACTAAAGTCTCTATTATATTAAAGATATATTTTGTAAATTAATTTGCTGAAAAGTATTGAACACATTAAAAAGTCCCTATGTTTTTTTACATTATGTACCGAAATCATTTCATAAATGTCTGCATTACATACACATATTGGGCGTGGAAATAAAAGCAATAGCTTACTTTTTCCAAGCGCATCCCACTGGTAGGGATTCAAGTGTTGAATGCCCACTTCATGAGGCCACAGATAAAATGACTCAATTTGAAAATTCCTCTCTTTTCTGTAATGAATTCTTCTCGAATATCCACCACTTATAAAAAACGAAAACCGCTTTAACCCACCAAATTCACTTAAGGGTCCCCTCCCCATTCCCTTTATACCCCCCTTTGGAAAATAACAATAACCGGTAGGATAAAAAAAAATTCTTCGTTATTTTTTCTCTAACCTCTCCTTCCCACATTTTTTTTAAATATTTTCCCCCCTTTTACTTACCCCTATGTATAGGTGTATTATTTCTAAAAGCACAAATTACTTTGACTCCTTTTCATTGCCGGATCATTAATGTGATTTTTTCCCCCTCTCGTGTGTGTCTTCGTTTTTCTTTTAATTCTCCACACCCCGTAAGGATCCTTTTCTTATTAATAATAAACATTAGAGGGAAAAAATGCAATTTCCTTCCCTCCCTCTCTCTCTTGCTTTCCCCCACCCTCGGTAATGACTGAAGGCGATTGTAATGTTAATAAAGAAAACTAAAGGGAGTCGGGGTGCTTCAGGAAAGGATTGGGATCCCCCCATTGATATGATGATAGTGTTAATTGCTTTCCCAACAATTCGTAACACGAATGCCCTTGGCGAGAGCCCGGGGGATGAGGGTCGAAATGTAAATGAATAGAAGAAATTGAGAAATACGTGATGGAAGGTAGAATGCACAATAATAATAAAAGAGGTGCTCTCCAAGTGTGTAAAGTTGATAGAGGTTTCTTCTTATTTTCAGAGAGATATTTTTATTATCATTATTATTATGATGGAAATTTTTTTTTCCTCCTCTTGTTTCCCCATATGCTTCTTTTCAAGTCTCTTAAATACAATAAACGAAAACTATTTGTGTGTAGATGTTTTATTTATTTTTCATCGGATCGTTTTTGAGAGAGCGGTTTTTTATTAAATATGTGCCGGGTTGATAATCTCGGAAAGTAGTGTTTTAATTTTCTTCCTCTTTCTCTCGTTGGTAATTTTTACCGAGTCATCTTTATCGGCATCCGGTTTTGGAGTATTTTGGATTGGACTTTTTTATTTTTATTTTTGTTCGTTAAGTTTTGTGTATTTTGAATATTATTACTCCGCTTTATTAGATCGAAAGTTTATTGAAAAAACATTGAAGTATTACAGCTGTAAATAAAACCATTCATACATTTTTGGGGGTAGGGCTTGTGTATCTGTGCAAAAGAATTTTTTCCAAGTTATGTAACAAAAAAATGTTTTTTCCCTATGCAGTTTTTCTACCTTACCATTATCTCCTCGTTTTAAGGGCAGCAATATTCAAGATGTATATTTTTAAATAACATTTTTTTTATGTTATTAAAAGACATGCGAGAAAGAAACAAACGACATTTGTTTCGATGAATCTATTGTCTACAATTTTCGTTACTAAAATGTTAGTGAATTGAATAGTTTTATTTCACAATTTAGTTTCTGAAGAATTTTGTTTAAAAGGAAAATTATCTAAAACTCAGATGTATGTTTAAATCAAAATAATATTTTGCGCATTATTTAGAACCGCTTTAATAATGGGTAAAATTCATGTGACATCATAGTTACGCAACTGCAATCACGTGTTTCCAGCCAATCAGTTTATTAATTTGTGTGAGGTCATAATTAAAAGATAAATACAATCATGTGTTTCCAGCAAATAAGTTCATGCGCATCGATGTTGCCAACTTTTGATTTTTACAGAAACTTTCCTTATAAACCACATTTGTCAATTTTACAAACGTGCATAAGTAAATAAAAAAAATGCAATGTATAATAGGATTTTTTAATTTTGAAAAATGTTAATAAAAGATCTTAATCCTTGAACATTTTACCCTTTGATCAGATTTGAAATTTTATCTAAATTTTACAAATAAAACTACAAGTATAGGTCTAATGTTGGTTTTGATTTCAAAGGGAAAACACGTTACCATGCGATTGTCATGAATGGAGCCTATTGATGTCGGATCAGTGGCGCACACAAAGGGGGGAGTCTGGACCCCCCAAAGCCCTTGATTTTTTTTAACGATTGATTATAATTATAAGTATATAGTACGTAAAATTTAATTAAGTATTTGTTATTAATGATTAATTTTATTAATTAATGATAATTATTTATTCAAAAATATGTTTTTTACTGTGTTTTGTTCCCGAAAATCGACAAAATCAAAAGGAGCATGATACAAGAATGGTGAACTTTCATCTCCCCCTTGAAAATTTCTTGTGTGCGCCACTGTGTCGGATCATATATTTTGTAAAAGTTATGCAATGGTCAGAACGTAATGCATTTATGCCTTACAAATAACTAGCAATGCATTCATTTATTTAACACATTATTAAACTGTGTGCTATTTTGAATACCCGGTTTGTAATGTACTCAAAATGCATAGTAAAGTATTATCTATATTGGCATTTCAAGTTGGAAGATTTACTGTAGTTCTTATTTCTATAATATAATTCAAGTTTTGGAATCATAAAGTATGGAAAAGAAACCTTTGCCACAGCTTTTAATTTGAAAACGCTTATATACCGTAAATTGCGGCGTATATAACGCTCACCTATACTTCCAAGCTGCATTTTTTAAGGTATATTCGTCGAATAACACGCACCCCCTTTTTTGGCAATGTACGTTAGCAATGCCATTATGTTTTAAAGTCGTTTATTCGAGGTATTACCCCAGGATTTTGAAAAAATTGGATATTTCTAGAAAAACAACCCTTTACAGGTTTTTGTGGGATATGGAGCAACAAAGATTATTATCTCCAACAACCCTTAAGTTCATAAGGTATGACATGTCTTTTAATTAAACAGTATTCCGATCTTTGTACAAGTCAAAGTTTTTTTATGCACATCTCTTTTAATTTTTGAAGCCATTATTTTTATACCTGGCGTTGAACCGCGCACCCGTTAATTTCGATCTTATTTTTTCAGTTAAAAGTGCGCCGGATTTTACGGTAATTTAAATCCCACCTAGTATTACACAATAATTTTCGTTATATTACTAAAAATTAAGAGGGCGGGGTACATGGTAAAAAAGGAATGATATGCATACTCTTACGAAAAACAAGCTTTGATAATATCCCCCCCTAAGGAATAATATTTGCAATTCAATCGCAAAATGTGGGAAATTGCTGTTCCCTCTGTATGGAATGCATCCCTCTTATGTGTCCCATTTCTTCGACGTGCATGTTTCTGTAAAATTTAATTTCAAGATTATTTGTCTAAGATGGTAAAATTTAAAGGGGGAAAAAAGGTGTCTTAATATTTCTTTCCCTTCTAACTCCTCCTCCTTTTTCACCTTAATCAATAATCTTCCACGAGGAGTCGGAGGGTCCTATCTGCGACCCCCACCTTCGGTTCCTGCCCGGACTGGTCCATTAAAATTGTAATAGATGACCGCTCGGGGGCCATACATCCTCAACTTCGCGTCCGCACCACCTCTCTTCTTATCGTCATGCAGCCAGAGAAGTTGCACTGCACTCCCATTTTTATTACCTGGATCTGGGCTCCAGACCCTCGGTATTCCAACCTGAAGAAAAACAGCGAAGGCCTCCTTCTACTCTAGGTCGCGATCGAATAAATTCAAAATCGAAATTTTGTAAAATCATGAAAGCCTTTATGCGATAATAATAGTTATTTATATTCCTTCCCCCTTTTAAAACCTAAATATTTAATAGAAGCACAATCGGTTTGTAAAAGGAAAAGTAGAAGTTCTCTCCTCCTTAGTTTATGCCAGGGGTCGCGCCAACATGCGGCACGCATGCCACACTGTTGCACGTTGAAGTTTTAACAGTAGCACGTGAAGACTTGCTGAAAATATACACTCGCTTCCAAAAGTTAAGCACGAAGATGGAAAATGCAAAAAAATCAACAAATACTTCTTTGATTGACACAAAATTTGGCAGTAAAGTAGCATATCTATATATATAAAGGAGAAAAGCGACTCACTCACTGACTAATCACGATATCTCCGGAACTATTAAACCTACAGACTTGAAATTTGGTATAGGTAGGTTCCCTTCATGGAGTAGACGTCAGCTATAAACGGATTTTGCAAAGTTCGAACCCCAAGGGGCGTTACGAGGGTTTAAGGGGCGTTATAGATAATTATTTCCATTTTTAAACTATTAGACGTACAGTCTTAATATTTGGTAAGCGAATTCCTTTCATGGTATAGAGATCCGCAACAAAATAGTTTTGGGGAAATTGATCCCCAAGGGTCTCTGAGGGGGATTAAGGGCGTAATAGATAAATATTTCCGTTTTTCAACTAATAGAAACACCTGCTTGAAAATTAGAAGGTATGTTCCGTTCATGGAATAAAGTTCCTTTTACAAAGATTTTTGCGAAAACAGACCCCCAAAAGAGTGGGTTTGCGAGGGATTAAGGCGTGTTATAGAAAAATTCCTGTTTTTGAATTTAACTCATTTACTTGAAATTTGTTGAGCACTTTTCTTTAGTTGAATAGAGTTCCACTAAGAATGCATTTTACGGAAATCAACTCCAGGGGGAAGCGGGGAGAGTTATTGGGGCGTATTGATAGACAAAATTCCCTTTTTGAACTGCTAAGACTACAATAATAAAATTTGGTTTGCATGCTTCCTTGATTGAATTGGAATCCGCTAAGAGTGCGAGGTATTGATGATAAAAATTCCGATTTTGCTCTGTTAGATTTAGACTTGAAATTTAACACGCATGTTTATTTTATGGAGTAGAGATCCACTGAAAGTTGCTTTGGTGGAAATCCACTTGATTATTAGGTTAAGTGAGCGAAAAAAAAATCTTTCTCCTTCTATTTTAGATATAAATAGAAATATTAGATATTATAATTTATGTTCTTTTTATATCAAGGGGCGAGAGTGTAACAGCTATAAATATATTTTTCAATACAATCGAATTCTTAATGCTAGATATCAATAATTAATATATATATGTAAACAGTATACATATATACAACATCGACGGCTAGTATATATATATATATATATATATATATATATATATATATATATATATATATATATACATTAAACAAAATCAATAATTATATACAGAAATGAAAACAATATTAAATTTTTGTAAGTTATCAGATAATGTCATACTGGAGGCATGAACAGAATTATATGCATAAAGTGAAAATAAACAGCTTAAAATAAAAAAAGGACATTAATAGGGTATGTGTCCCCCCCTCATCTGTATGCAAAGTTTACACCTTCTGACCATGCTTTCAATTAGGTGGTCAACCACCGCAGAACTAAGCAATCACCATTCTTTTTGTAGAGCAGTTTCCAGCTCAATAAGAGTGGCTGGAGGTGGGAAACCTGATGATGCAGCACGGACGAGAGCATCCCAAAAATTTTCAAATGGATTAAGATCGGGCGAATATGCTGGTCACGCCTTACGCGCAATCACTTGACTCTCCAGGTAGTCATCGACGATGTCAGCTCTATGGGGACGTGCGTTATCGTCCATTAAAACAAAAGTAGGGCCAACTGCTGCAGCGTACAATCTCACAATGGGTTCTAGGACTTCATCTCGATACCGGACAGCCGTCACAGAACCCCGTTTAAAGATGTGCAGGTTGGTGCGGTATACTAATGAAATCCCTGCCCACACCATAATACTTCCGCCTCGGAAAGCGTGATGTTCGGTGATGTTTTGGGGCTGATCGCGTGTTCCTTGTTTACGCCATATTCTTATACGCTTGTCATCTGGCTCCAGAGCAAATCTTGATTTATCAGTAAACATGACATTGCCCCAGTCAGACACAGTCCAATTGCCATGTTCTCGGCACTACTTTAATCGTACCCCTCTTGATTGAACGGATGGAGGAACACAAACTCGAGGTACCCAGGCATACAGTCCATTCATATGTAATCTTCGGCGTACAGTAGCTGCAGATATAGCCTTACCAATGGACGTTGTAACCATAGATGTCACACGTGTGGAGGTCGCTCTGTGATTCCGCTTGGCTACAATAGCAATATATCGATCTTCCTCGGGGGTTGTAACCTCTGGGTGACCGCCTACGGGCCTTCGGACAACTGTCTGTGTGGTTTGGAATTCTTTCGATAAACATGAAATTACAGAATGATGAACGCCGAAGAAAAGAGCAACATCTGTGATCAACTGTCCTGCTTCAATTCGCCCTACAGCACGCCAGCGCTCAGAATCTTCCATTCGTTTTCTGGAAGTCATAGAAACACGCATGTCTTGAAAACAAACTGTGCGAAAGTTTTAAACACCTTCTATCAGCACTTAAATAAACTTCTGTAACCCTTCATAAAGCTTGCTTCTTATAAGACTGCCCTTTTTGCATATTTCTTGACATGTAGGCCCGATTGGCTGTTACCTAACATGTTTGCATACTTCCATCTACCTCAGCAGCGAATTGCATCCTCGTCAATTCTCATTGGCTTCCGAAAATTAGCATTTTACTCTCCGTGCTTAACCTTTGGAAGTGAGTGTAATAAATAACCACTTTTTAACTTTATTGAAGTGGTTTTGAACCAGACAAAACCCCCCAAAATTTAGATTAAAATGTGTATGTGTGTGTGTGTGTGTGAATTAATGTTTTCTACTATGAACATAGTAAAAAATAAATTTCACTCACAATACTAATTGATGTGTTCCTATAATAACCTAATTTTGTTCTAATCTGTTAGAGCTAATCCTAATATAGATGATTTGGTAAAAAAAAGTAATAATTTAAAAGCCCTTCACATTGCATATGTAAGTGAATACTGAGCGTTTTGTAATTATTCTGAATTAAAGGATTCAAGTTACTCATTTTTATTTTATACCTAACCTAAGTTTGTACTTTCGTCCTATTTATTATGTTGTTTTTAAATTTCGACTATTTCGCATTAAAAAAATGTGCTATTTGCGTAAAAATCCCATAACAAGCATATAAGTAAAAAAAATTCACTTTCCACATTTGTTTCTTGGAAAAGTTGGAAATGTCATGTTTTTAATTATTTTTTATAAAATAGTGTCACTTTTCCCAAAAAGGTTGGCCACCCCTGGCTTATGCAAAATATGAAGGCAAAAGAAATCACTAATATTTGTATATTCATTTCAATGATGTTGTATTACTCTGTGATATCAAGTGGCGAGAAGCTGACTCCTGTAAGCAGAATTGGATGAACAATAGTATCCAATGTTAATGCTATACGAAGAATGAAATTTCCAGTTGTTCACTTTGAGTCAAATTTTAATATAAAAATAAACTGTCTAGCTGAATGTTTTTGTCTGCCATTTGTAGAAACAGGTAGAAAATTATGTAAAGCAGGTGGGCAATTGTTTTTTGTTCAGGATCACATTGTGGAAGCGGAAGATAACGGAGGGGCACCCATTTTAAGATGTTTGCATTCATTAATTAACTTTGCATCTCAGAAAAGGTTTACCATACAAATCAATATGTTAAATCAGGGGTGGCCAACCCAAATGACCTTGCGGGCCACTTCGGAAAAGCATTATTACCTCGCCGGTCGCACATAAAAATAAGTACTTTTATATCATATTTGGAAAGAAAAAAACATTTATTGGAGTGAAAATTTAAAACAGAATGAATTATTTTTATTATTTTTCGCGTATATAGACATGTGGATAATATAATAATGTTTTTATAATATAATAATGCAATGACCAAATAATGTTTAAAATATCACAATCGCCATTTTCTTGAAAATTACGTAGTTTATTTTGAATTGATGTTTCGTTACTCATTGTTGAAATTTGATTGTGCTGTTATTCGCAAACGATTAAGTATGCATTGCCCTTTATCTTAACCGTCCTGAATATTTTTTTTAAACTTTAAAAAACATCTCCAACTGTCTCTTGCTTTTTGGGCACTCCAAACAGAAAAGGAAGAGGAGAAAAGTAAGTCGCACACACACACAGAATAATGTACCATCCATAGTAAAGAATATGCATAATGCAATTCGGAATTTATTAAAGTAATTTATTATAGTAAAATCAAATGTAACACTGTTTGATATAAAATATAAATCTATTTTAATCTAAAAGGAATTTCTATTATCAAAAAATGATTTATTTTAAAACAAGAACAGGGGTAACAGGCAAAATACATTGTGTGTGTATATATATAATTTCCCCTCAAATAAAATTCAAAATGAAAAAACTGTAAAAACCTGATATTTTTAAAAAGTCGTCTGGCCGCAACTTACGTACTGGTGGGCGACATGCGGGCAACGTGTTGGACACCCCTGTGTTAAATAGAATAGTGGCGGTATTATTCAATTTATCTATCGCTCTGGTTTCACATATCATGTATTGCTGCAAGTACATTTCAGTTAAATGAGAAAATGTATGCACGTTAAATCTGTCGAGCTGAAACGTCCTCCCCGTTGAGGTGTGGTACTAAAGGAGGGGTGCCAGCTCAGGTGTTATCACATTTTTCTACAATTATTTTTTTATTTAAATCAGCTGGGAGCAGTGGGGCTCACAATGGTGGGAGGGGGGGTGGCTAGGGATTTAGACCCCCCATTGCCCTTGATTTTTTTTTCGATTGGTTATAATCCTATGCATATATTACTTCTAATTTAATTATGTATTTGATAAAAACAATT
Source organism: Trichonephila clavipes (assembly GCA_019973935.1). Lineage (NCBI taxonomy): Eukaryota > Metazoa > Arthropoda > Arachnida > Araneae > Nephilidae > Trichonephila > Trichonephila clavipes. Next base: position 2,243,137 of record BMAU01018474.1, read on the forward strand.
AATTTTGTGTTGTTTTCGGAAATCGACGAAATCAAAACAATATTTTGGCGGCAACCAAAATGGTGAACTTTCGACCCTGGACACCCCTCCAAACCCTCCTTAAGAATTTTTTTGTGCACTACTAGCTGGGAGATTGCTTGTTGAAATTGTAATCACAGCCAGCAAGTTAAATAACACTTACTCACTTTTATGCAAGAAAAACTTTGCTCGCAAATATATGTAGACCCCCAAAAAAGAGTTAATTATTATTAATAAAGAGTTAAAATATTTTCTCTGTCTTATTTGGTTTTCCGATTGCCTTAGGGGAGGGGGCGCAAAAAAAACCTCTTTGTTGTCCATTATTTGTCCACTCCTGATGTAAGGGATATTTTAATTTACACCGTGTTAGAAGATCTGGGCATCATAATAAATATTTTGTATAAGCCCTTGAGTAGCTTATATGTAGTTTTTGTTTTTTATTATTTGTAGAAACTGCAAAGAATTCGTTCAATTAATCACAGAATTTTCTCGGGGAGGGGAACATTGAAAAATCAAAAGATTAAAAATGAACATGTAAGTCTTGTAGATAGAAAAGCTTACGTATATATTTTTTGTCGGATAATATTTTTCCTAATTTTCTTGTTAAAGAATAATTTTAGAAATAATTTTTCGGTGTGAGGTATTACAGGGAAGGATGTTAAAGATGTAAAGATTTACGTGTACGATAAAGATTTTCATGCGGGACTTGCGTATCTCATTATTACAGTAAATTCATATTCGTATTACTTCGGCGTAAACTGTGTTTTCAGTTCTTTTCATTTTTTCCTCGTGATATTATGATGAATAAAAATTATTTCTATATTTAGCAAGTTACCAGTTCGAATTTGGTTTAAAAATCCGCTTACACACAACATAAATATTTTAACGACTTCTTGAAAAGGTTTCATATCTATAAAAAAGTGTTTTTGATGAAAATTATAGAACATTGAATTAAATTTTGCTGGCAGTTTTATCTTAATGTGTCTGAAAACTTTCTTCGTTCTGATGTGATGCAGTCTGTTTCATTAAAAATGCTAAATCACGTATTTCATGATGACGCACAAACGTTTGTTTTCCGTTGCAATTTAAATGCAGAGAAATTTCAAGCATTCTTTTGCAGACTGTGGTGCGTATGTCAAAGCGTAGTTTATAAAAAAAATAAGGGGAAAAAATTTTTTTTTTTCATGCTCTCGCTTAAAAAGATCTGCATAACTTTTCTTGTTGTTATTAATAAAAAAAATGTACAAAAAAAGCTTAACTAAAATAAAGAAAATTTGTAAATATATAACCTTAAAATTTGGATTAAACTGGAGAAAGAATGACTGTCTTGAGGGGGGAAGCTCCAAAAGTTTTTTTTCCTCCATCCTTTTTGACCAAGTTAGAAGGCTTTGCTGTGACTGCGGTGAATTTTTCTCCCCCGTATACATTTTTTTCCTACTCTCTTTGCCTCCGAAAAATGTCCTTATAAAAAAAGTTAATTTTATCTTATTAACTTGGTGGCAGAAATTAATGGAAAAATTAATGTTAGTATTTTCTGAAGTGCGTTCCTGTGGAAAAACCGCAAGTTAGGTACACTTTTGCTTCTTTTATACGGAGATTAAAAAAAGACGCAATGAGTAAAAAAATCGTCTTTTTTTTATAATTCCAACCCAGGTATATTCCTTTCTCTCTCCTCCTCCCCTCCCTCCAACATTTTTTAACCACCATATCATCCGAGCTTTGTAGAAATTAAATCTAACATACAAGGTGGATAGTATAAAAGTAGTATTTTTTTTACTCCTCTTCTTTTTCTGTCCCCCCCTTTTTTTCTAACTCTCATCTTAAGTTTTTAACAGTTGGAATCAACGGCATGGAATTAACACAATTTTTTTTCTCCTTCCGCATTTTTTTATACGAGCAAACTTGAGAAAAAATCTTATTAATGATAGGTGGGTTTTATGTCTGGGGAGGAACAAAAAAAAACTTTTTAAGCACATTTAAAAAAATTGATTATGTTCTTTGAGCTCAGGTAGCTCTAAGGTGCACTTTTTTTTTTTTTTTTGTTAATGAAAGTAACGTTTATTAAAAAACTTTTTTTTTTCATATTAAAACCCCCACACGGTTTTTTTATTCAATTTTTTCCCTCTTGTGGAACGTTTCTTCCGAAAAGATTAAAAACGCAGGAAGATCCCCACAAACGCGTCGTAATGAAGTATTATTATAATTAGTGATCCTCTCTTTCTGCTCTCCCAAAATTACATCCGAAATTAAAATTTAAACGCATTGTTCGTAAGGCTTAGAGGCGGTGGCATGCTGTTATTTGTCGTTTAAAGGTATGCGGAGTGCTTCTCTGACGTAATGGCAGAAGAGGAATAGGTTGGCTATGCGCGTTAGCACTATTAACACTTCTTTAAATGAGTTGGTGTGGCGAACCCCTTTTTAAAAAAATATTAAAAGAAAATTTACTTACTCTTCGACGGCTTTTTAAAAGGTTTTATTATTATTTTTCTCATTTTCTTTCAAAGAAACGTTTCAGATAATTGGAGGAAAGAGCGGTGCTTTTGATCATTGTTTCCCTTGCGTTGTTTTTACTGTGCCGCAGTATTTATAACTTCAAATCGTTTTGCATTGCAGACTAAGTTCATAGATTTTTTTTTTTTTTTTATTTCAGTGTTGTTTGAAATTGTTATTACTTCTCACCATATCATTATGTAGCTGGTTATAAAGGAAATTTCATGGTTTTCTCCGCTGTGATACATAAATGAAGGGCTAACTCAGTGATGCCCAAAGTGGTCTATATCGACCCCCAGGGCTCTACGAGGTCCTGCAAGGGGTCTACGATTGTGGCTCTCATCTAACTAGTTCGTAATTAACTTTCAATAAATGGAATAAATATCCCACATACACAGGGGATGTTGGCTGTTTATTTACCTAATATTTTATTAAAATATAAACACATATATCTGTCTACCTCGAATTATGGAAAGTCATGAGGAAGTTTTGAATTGCTTTTTTGAGCGAAACGGAATTTCAATGCGGTAGTCAGTCTTCATAACAATAACAAACAAAAACTGGAGGATATTTAAAATTAAACTTAAAATAAAATGTGGATCCCAAATGATAAAAATGTATTAAAAAGCATCAGATTCATCCATCCCATTAAAGCCATTTGTTTGTTGCTCAAATATTTAAGTAACAGGAGCTAAATTTTAATTTAATGAAAAAATGTATTCCCCCTAAGTTTTTCACACTGCACTTCATTGCAATTAAAAACTTGAATCTTTTAAAGTAAAGTAGCTCTATACCAGCTATCAAAAACACATTTAAGTTGATGAATTTGAAAAAATTCAATACTAGGTAAGCAGGGATTGACTCCAAACCGGAAAGTATGGCAAGGGGTCTATAGTATGGGAAACTCTGGGCTAACTGAATGATGGAAACATGAAATTTTCTAGTTCCAGGGGTGGGCAATTATTTTGGCTCGACAGCCACACAGTGAAAGCGGGGGGGCATCGGAAGGCTAGGGACGTCTTAGGGCATGTGTCAACAAGGCCCAGGGCCTCGTTTCATTTTCCACTCAACCTTAATAAGATCGTGATTCTAATAATTTCAACGGTTCAATCTTTTTTCTTCTTTCGATTGTATTATCTGAAGAACGGGTAGTTTTTCGGACTATACGTCAACTGGCTATATATGTGATGTCCGTGGTCCACATATAGGCCTAGGCCTACCAATATACACCATCATTACTTATTCAATCAGTCAAAAGGCGGTAGTCGTTGGAGGCGGTCTGTGCGATTGTAAGTCCTACACATTTATTAGCTTCGTTATATTGTTTGTACGAGTATTTGACAATGTATGCTATGTAATGTCTATTTTTATGGGTCATAGGTGAGGCCTGCATTTGTGTAGGGGCCCATGACCTCAAGAAGTCTTAAAATGTCCCTGCGGAGGACAGCATCTTTTTAAAATACAGACAGACCTCGGAGAATTCATTATATAGAGAAGCTCGTCTTTTAATATACTTTATAAACCCCATAAAACAAATTTTAAATTCATAAGCTCTATGTATTAAAAAAAGTAATTATTCACACCTTTTTCTAAGTTTTATTTTATCTAACTTACCCATCAAAAAAGAAAGAAAGAAAGAAAAACTGCAAGGAAAATAAGAATGTCGAACAAGGCACAGTATTTTAAATATTAAGGAAATAATTTTATATCAAAATTAACGAATTTTAAGGACATTTTCTAATTTAAAACATGCAAATAATATTAAACATACATTATTTTTTTTTATAACGAGAACACGGGACAACTTTACTGAGGGTGGAAGGGGATATCGAAGATGTTTCTAATGAACTGGACAATGGGGTTAATGGTTGCACTTCTTGGATGAAATGTTCATAACTCTATTGCTCTCTCGGTGGGATAGGCATCTTATAAAACCATGACCACCATAAAATGTGTTAAGGAGGGAATAACTTGGAAATGTCCAGAAATAGTTCAAAAATGGGGGTGGGATTGAATCGCAAAAGATAACGTTCGTTATATAGAAAATGCACTTCGTTATAAAGAGGTTATTTTACGAAGAAAATCGTGAAATGTTCCAAGAAAACGTTCGCTGTATGGAAAAGTTCGCTATATAGAGGTTCGACTGTAATTGCATTCATTACATCTCAGAAAAGTTGTAAATGGTACTATAAAAATCAATAAATATACGTTAAATGAAATAATGGCAGTTTTATTTAATTTATTTCTTGCGCTAATTTAATACCTTTTGCTAAAAACACATTTAATTTTATAATTAATTTACAATTAATCAGTTGAATAAGGCAAATGTACCCTATGACTGTTTTCTTTAATTTTTTTTTAAATCAGGAGTGAAATTGCTTGTTGAAATTCTCATCACAACCTACAAGTTTTAGTCAACCAATTTGCATTTATATTTACTCTTGTTGATCCCCATGCAAGAAAAACTCTGCTCACAAGTATATATTCACTCAAAAATAGAAAACAGTTTCTGTCTGTTTGGTTTTTAACTTACTGTCTTGTCTTGGCCGCAAAAAGAATTTACAGGTCTATTTTTGCCCATCTCTGTTCTAGGCCAATTATTTTTACGGGATTAGATTTTAGATAAGAAATAACAAAGCCGTAAAAACTTGAGGTAACAGACTACTTGGGCATTTTTAAAAAAATGGAAATGTGGAGGTTTTTTTTCCCTGTGGTTTTTAGAATTATTTAGTACATTTTAAGAAAAAGGGCTAAAATTAAGAAGAGAATAATAAATTATAACTACTAAAATGGGAACAAATGGGTAAAAATTGACAAAAAATTACGTAAACGGGGCCCGCTCTGTAGAAATAGTAAATGAACAAATTTTCAATTTTCATGTATTACTTTGCTATTCATTTTTGAAATGACCTTCAGGAAGGAAAAGAGATATTTTAATTTTTACAAAAACTAGAGCACTTTATCATAGCTATTACATGAATTTGATAAAAAAAAAGTGGTTATATTCACGTAAAGAACTGTAAATTTTGTAATAACACAGTGGTTGATAAATCGAATGGTTAAAACACGTCTACTGTTATACAGAACATACACAAAAAATTTCAGTAAATTATTTTAAAAACTTTTTGACCAATCGCTGTCCCCGTTTGAACTTTTCGGGGAAAAAAGAAAAAAAACACACATTTTTCGAGTAAAACGCATTTTAAAGTTTGACATTTTATGTAAAGTTATGGCATCTGCTTTTACTAAAACACTTATAGTTCTGTTCTAGTGAATGGAAAATAAAAACCTTGGTATTTTTATAAAGCTGGCCTATAAAATAAAATCATAAAAACAATGTGATTTTTTTTTAAAAAATCATGATTTTAGGGTTAAATGTTTATTATTGATATTTTAATGTTTAAAAAACGATGTGTGGAAATTTAGAGATCAATAAACCGGTTGAAATTATTTTTATCATTAGACATTGGCTCATAAATATAGGAGCTGTTCGCCGAAATCTGTTAAACAAAATCAAATAAATTGTAGCTACTAAACACTGGATCAAATGTTTCGGATATCTGTAGCTTTATTTTTTTTAAAAAAATAAAGTATGCTAAACATTAAAAGCGAGCAAAAAGTTAATATTCATGTCAGTGAAAGAATTTCAAAACTTGTATATGTTTTTGAAAAAGGACAACATTTGTAAGAAAAAAAGATGACGGAATTTTTATAACTAGTTACTGTATTAAATTATTTTCAATAAATTAACAACATAATTGAAATAAATTTATAATAATTATTATGAATGTGTGTAATATATATTCATTCAGTAATCAAAATGCACAATTAATCATTGATATGTCAATCTTACGAGTAGAGATCTTTGATTATTGGTGTCACAAACTGGTAAATTAAGTTAATATTCCGTGTTTTGTTTAACTTACGTTAAGAAAGTTAACGACACAACACGAGCCATTTGGTGAGGTTGCCGTGGTGGTTATTAATATAACGACCCCCCATCAGAAGCATATTAATAAAATTATGAGTTTCATTTCGAACTGCAATTGCGCCTGACGGATAGAATTTTAAAAGACGTTGTGCATTTCGATACATAACTGTTGAACTCACTTGACATAGTGTCGATGTTTTGTAAAAGATGCCACACCTCGGCTGTCCCCTTCCTACCCCAAATGAGAAGATATAGTGCGAAAGGCTAAAGCGATGCTAACATAAAGTAAAACAATGTTTTTCAATTCCTACTATTTAGCTCACACTCTCTACATATTTATTTATCTTGGTGGAGTTCTTAGTCATTTATAAAATACATTTTAAAGCGCTCCATTGAGCTGAAATTTTGTATACATGATTATTTTGGATGACAATACAATAATTTAATTATAATTTTAAAAAATTAATTGATTAAAACTAATTATTCAAAGGAGTACAAATATAGCCACATTGGCATCATTTTTGGCGACTTGGGTCGAAACTTGAAACGGTATTTTCCTCACGTGTTAAAGCATTCAGTTGAACTGAAATTTTATATACACGATTGTTTTGGATGACAATACGATACTTACTTTAATGGTAATGAATAAAAATTAATTACCACTTAATGTCGTGATTCGGTCCTATGTATATATATATTTATATTAATTGTTACTATTTAATAAAAAGTAGCTAAAACAAAATTTTTATTTGTTGATCCAAGTAGGAGTTGACTTAATTTTTTTTATATATATTACTTTTTTGTTTCATATTTGTAAATGTATATTGTCTATTGCCCGGTACTGATATGTAATTCTTTTTTCCAGTCCTAAGTCTTCGTAACACGCAAGAAGACGAGCCTCCCGACCCCCAGCTGATGCGTCTTGACAACATGCTGATAGCGGAAGGCGTAGCGGGCCCCGAAAAGGGTGGTGGTGCAGGGGCGGCGGCCAATGCGTCCGCGGCCGCAGCCTCACAGAGCCCCGGGGGGCCCCCGGCGGAGAACGCAATCGAGCACTCTGACTACAGGGCGAAACTCGCGCAGATACGACAAATATACCATCAAGAGCTAGAAAAGTACGAACAGGTAAGTGTCTTCTACGTACATCTGTAAATCTTTTAAGAATTTATTATTTTTTTAATGGTGTGTTAAAAAGAACTCATTTGAGCACTCATTCATGAATTTTCAGGGGACTTAAACGATTTTCTTAAAAATTAAACTCTGGAATGAGAGAAAGCAATATTTACAATAGAATGTTTCTCTTAAAAAAATACCTACTATTTTCACAAAACTGTTTTTTCTCTAGTGATAAACATTTTGTTAAGTCAGAATAAGTAATAAATATTTATGTTTGCAATGTGTTTATTTTTTGCGCCAATAAAATTTTGAACTTCTTATACCGTATACATTCACTTTGCATAGAGACATTAATATTTTAACGTGTCCTGTTATTGTTACAACATCAGCTGCCCCCTAAAGTGTACAGAGGAAATCTTTCCAATTCACTGTATTAGTGTTAGAAAAGGGATATAAAAATTTTCGACCTTTTGTAACTTTCTGTGTGAATTCGAGTTCCTGCAGAAGAAATCCTTTTCGGAAAACATACTTTTATTCCTCGAGTAGAGAGATCTGGGATTTATGACATATTTGTGTATCTTCTCAGTCAAAATTTTGCGTAACTTTTTACATCTATTGTGAGATTCGTCGCCAATAATCCTCATGTTGTGCTTCACAGTAGGACGTTAATACTAACTTTTTTCCTCTTAATATCTGGACGTTTTTTATGTATATAGTCTAATTTAAATGCTGATGTTATTAATTACTCATGATCAAGAGTGTGTGCACACACACACACACACAGATTTCCTCTTTCACGGGCATTTCTGATACCTTAAGATACAAATTTTGAAAGCGCTATGCATATTTTTAAAATATGTTTCCCTCTTGTGGATTTATTGACTGAGATATTAAATTAAACTGGCCTAGCTAATTTATTATATTAGAGTGGCCTAATTGTATAAAAAGTTTGCTTACCAACTTACCTTTCCGTGGTTAAGATGTATTCTCTCACAGTTTGTCTAACATACATTTTATGTTTTATTAAACCTATATATGGAACAGGATGTATGTATATATATAAAGAAAGATTCCTTATATTTTTATTTTAAATTGTCAATTTCAAAGTAATTTTTATATATCTGCATTTCGAGACGTGAGAGCTGTAAAGTTTTATTTGCTACATTTATTTTGAAATATTTGACCGGCAGCAACACTCTGGTTTTTATTATCACTATCACGGGTACACATTTTCCACTAAAAAATATTGCCGACAGTTTAATGATGCGAATTGGCGAGTTTATCAGCCAACAGCGGAAAGAAAATTAATGCAATCAACCAGGTGGTTCCAAACGAACTGTGCAACTTGCTGTTTCGATGCACCTTTCGATTAAGTTTCAATGGAAGAAAAAAAAGTTGCCAAAGGAGTTCCGGGGGCTTTTAAAAACCCATTCAGTGTCAGACGTCATTAGGCAAACAAGGTCAAAAAGACAGTCAAAACAAAATTGACTTTTTAGGCATCCCGCTGAGCTTTACATTATCTTTTGTCGTGATGGCCCACCATATAAGGAATCGTTGCTAATGGCTATTGAAGACTATCCCGCGTAGCGTTTTCATTAGTGCCAACACTCCCTTGAATTAGCATACAAATTGGACCAGTTTATGACAAGCTGCCCAAGAGAGGGCTTGCTCCAGAAAAGGTGTGGTTGCCCTTCGCATATGTTCTTAATATTGCCTTGGAGGCCTCGCCCCATTGATTAGGACGACTTGAGAATTGCTAAATGAGGGAATGTCCGAATATCAGGAACTCGGGTCGGAATTTTTCAGCTGGTTACTATTAAACGGCAGGGAGCTAGCTACCAGACAGACGATGGCGATGTTGCCTTCAACAAATTGATTACCTAGGCAAAAAGAAAAGAATTCATCTCAAGAGTTTTGTCCGCCCCAATTTTAATGAGACAGCCGATGGTTCGTTGTCACGCCGATTTCAAACTTTCGCCAATCTTGGAGGGGAGGGGGAAAGGCTCGAAAGAAAAAAGTGTACTTTTTGTTGGCGTGCCAGCCGATTTTACGTATCCTTTTCTTACAATGATAAATTTCCGCCGCAAAAGGTAAACACACATTCCTTAGGATTCCTTATTGAATTCGGAACACCTGATCTCGTGTGCGGACGCGATATATCCGCTTTGCTGCTGAACCTTTTTTTATCTCCTAGGCAAAGAAAAACATGGAATAGCATTTGCTGAAACCAGCAAAAAGCCAGCAAATATTCTTTCTATTTTTCCCTTCCTTTTCGATAGGGAAAAAAATGGAAACAATGATGGGGCAGCTGGTCATCTTGTGGTATTAGATATCCCTCCCTTTTTTGCAAAACTGCTGAGACATCTAATGATCAGTGTAAAACGATACGGAAAAACTCCAAACCCCGCCTCCCTCTGCCTATTTATCAATCCTACCACAAAACTTGCCCAGAGATGAGTCCTGGGGGACTTGCACAAAGTGAGTTTCCACCGGGGAGAGTCTGATACGCTCCGCTGGACATCAAATCCTGTGGTGACAGATGGCCCTCTCCTCTCATAATGGTTTGTTCGGAATTTTACTACAGATTGTTTGTCGCTGTTAAATGAGCCTATAAAATATTTTAAACGCTTATGAATGTATTCATAAACATCTTTCATCGGAAGACATCACGCATGGCAGTAAATTGTGCCGATTAAGTCCTCATTATAAACGTTTCCATCTTTCTGTAATGCTTGCCACACCTGCTTTTATTTTATCTAGGCGTGCACCGTCACAAATTCACTTGTTTACATGTATCATAATTGTCTTGACACAAATCAATAAAACTGACCTTCGGCCACATCGTTAAGGAGAACGTATCAAGACAAACCGATTGATGTGAGAAAAAGGCGTGTATTAGTTTTTGTGAATATTTTACACTCTCTAAAAAAATCTAATTTTTGCTTGTAATGAGTACATTTTATTGAGAACTATAATTTGAAAAATTAATTAAGTAATAGCTGTGATGGTGAGAAAATTAATGCATATCAAATATATGGTTTGATTTTTTGCTGTTATGATGTGTGTTATTTTAAAATAAGTTTCTAGCATTCCTTCTTTCTATCAAGGTTTTGCTATAAATTCATGTATGAAGAAAGTAACATAATTACAACTGTATTTATAAGTGTTTTTTGCTGACCTTTGTAATGCATTCTGAGGATTTGTCCACGATATTATGTATTATCGTTAGGATAAATTTAAACTAATGCATTTAAAATGTTTATGCAGGTTTTATTTTTGTTTGGTGCATACACTGATTAGCAGAATTATATTTATTACCTTTTATCATTGACATTTACAATACCGGAATGTCACGGGGAGTTTTGTTTTAGTTTAATTTTGCTAAGAAAGGAATGATTCCATAAGTTTGTATGATTTTTGTATGCAAACCTTGTCAACATCACTCAAATTCTGTGGAGGAAAGAATTATAAATATTGAGGGAGAATTTTATGATTCAATTAGTATATTGATTGTAAATGTTTTTTCCATTATTGAAAATCAGACTTAATGTAAATGGCATAGTTTATTTCAACACTGTTTCTATAGGTAATTTTCGTTGAATATTACTGCAATAATTTTAGACCAGATATCACACACACAGCTTTTAGAGGGTTTTTTTTATTTCGGAACCGAAGATGGTTTGTGGACGGCTCCCTCAACTCTAAGGAGATATTCTTTGCTTCCGCAAAAAGGCTTATCATGAGAAGAAATGTATGTCGGAAAATAGGGACCGGGTGGGAAAGAAAGAAGAGAAGGGGAAAAAAATTCAAACAGGTCGTATTCTACATTTGTTTTGTTTTCTTTATACATATATACGTTTTGTACGTTCTATCTAAAGGCCCCGTATCACGTGTTACTACTGTGACAAGCTGTCCTACTAGCCAGCGCAGCGAATTTTCATTTCAACCATTTCTTCCATCCTCCTTTTTCCCTTAGAGGGGGGAGGCAAAGAGAATTGAAATGGCTGGTGGTATACACACATATAAGGAAAGAAAAAAAAAGTATTATATAAAATGGGAAACGTAAGAAAAACAGTAAGGCATTTTGAAAGCTTTGTGAAGGAATAATGGTTTTTAAGGGGAGGGGGTTGGTTTTAAAGGTGAAATAGTACTTGGAGAAGGGAGCGGATAGCCGAGGTAATGCATTCTTTTCCCTCCATCCCCTCAGCTCCAGCCCCCTCTGTGATACCAGATGTGTCCAGTTCTATGTATGACCAACAGGAGGTTTCTGGAATTTAGGAACTTGAATCCATGTGATCTGTTTAAATTTTTCATTTCCTGTTCCTAAGGGTGCTTCGGGGATTTTCCCGACGTTCCGAGGTTAAAGCCTTCCTTGTCCCCCCTTCCTCCGCGCACCACTTTATTTTATATATTTTATCATCACCAGGATTTAGCAAATGCGATGCACTACGTCTATTTTCCACAGCTATTCAGAATGGAAACTTTTCCTCCCCTGGCTAGGAGTATTTGCATATTCTGTTTGGGGATTATTGAAAAAAGAACATAGAAGAGCAATACTTGATATAAATTCGTAACTGGTTTATAATTTTAAAAAATAGTTTGAATTATGATACAAGTTTGTTAATCGAGAAGCCCGTCGCAGGCTATTCGTAATCCGTTGTACGTGTTTTCTTGGTTTATAATTTAGTATGCTTCAAAAAAAATACAGAGTAAGAATTTTTTTCCAATTTCATTTTTAAAAAAAAATATTTTTTTTACTGAGGCAGAATGCCCGTACTTCTGTATTATGTCTTTTTTTGAGACCTAGAAGTAACCCTGGATTCTATTTTTTATAAAACACACACACACACACATATATATATATATATATATATATATATATATATATATATAATAGAGAGTTATGGGACAAAGTCTTATTTTAAAAGTTTAAAACAACCACTATGTCTAAAATCAGTGATCAGAAGCACTCTCTAGGATTAGGGACGTCTTAAGGCTTGACTTTGAGGGAGGCTTGTCTCATTTTCGACTGGGACTCAACGTGGTTAGGATCTGAATTAATTTTAATCCCCCTAAATGTTAGTCCGGGACATATTCTCCAAAAAACTGAACATTTTGAATTTTTCATTAACTGGCAACAACCGGAAAATTGCATTATTATGTAATTTCTGTATCAAGTACAAGGCCTGCCACCGTAAACCACCATTAGTCAAAAGGGCCAGTCGAATCGGGTTTTTGAGACTGTGAATCACGCACATTTATTTGTTAGAGGTTTTCATTCGTACTAATTTTTGACAGCGTACGCTGTATAAATGTCTGCTTACAATCTATAGGTAGGAAAATAATTCAGTTTGAAGACAAATTAATGACTTTGCCAATTTAAAACGTAAATAACGAATTTTCTACTAAAAGTTCATTGATAGGACTTCAAGAATTCTTAAATCGTCCCTGTCTAGGATTTTAGATATTTGGGTGCAAAATTTGAAGACATTTTATTCGACAAGGAATAAAATCTTGGGGGTTTTTTTTTTTTCAAATATATCGCCTAACATATGTTAATTATTAAACTTGTTTTTTACAGGTTTAGTAATTAACAAATAACCCTCGAGGTGATTGCTTAAAATCTAACGAATAGGCCGTTCTTCAAAACTAGAAGTTAAAATTCTTCTGTTATACATATATTGAGAATAAAATTTTGAAGCATTTGTATACATTGTTGCTATGTTCATAAATTTGAGAGGATATTTTCGAAACAACTATTTACTTGCTTAAATATTTCTTTTCCTTTAAATATGAATATCTTTTTTATAAAATATGAGCATGTCTCTTCTATTGCCGAGCGCCCCCAACACACACACTTTCTTTGTGCCACCTCCTCAAATGATTTTTAAAAAAGAGAGAAAGAGAAAGTAATGAAATGGGTCGATCAAAAAAAAATGCTCGCTGTGTGTTTGCTCCATTTGAATGGGCGCTGTGTTTTATAGGTAGCACTTAAATAGCGCGCATGTGTTTGATAATTGAGTTGAAAAGGGATATAAATAATAAATGACTCCTGAGTGCCGATCTGGAGTCTTCTCACTGTGGGGAATAAGTTTCAATTAAATCGAGGCAAGGCGGCCTTTTAAAAATTTCAATAAACTTGAAATGAATCCATTGTGGGGCTGCTCAGTTAACCTAATATGTGCTCCGGAGAAGTTGTGTTTTTGCTGCTTCTCGCCGGCATAAAATCAGCTATGAAATATTCACGTCTTTTCTTACTTCACACCGCTTCTCCCTTTTGCGACCGAACATAATGACATTAAGTCGAGTTTAAGATTGATGAGCCCACCTTACGCTCAGCCAGAAGCCACCGCTTGGCGGAATGTCGCGCTTTTTGGCTGGTTTTCGTTCGCGTCGCGTATTTGGTTTTCCTGTCTCGCTTGTAGTAGTGTTTCTCTAATATTCCTTAGAGCCGGGATGGATATTACGTCGATCGCGATCGACCAGTGGACCTCTTTAAAACTTTTTGTCGTGACTGCCTGAAGATTCAGCAGTAATTATATACGGAAAATTAAAGATTAGCTGACTAAGAGTCTTCTACTGACTATAACAACAAAAATTAACTTTAGATAAAAATGTTTTATTTTTTAATGCGTTTTGAATTGTTCCTTAATAAATGCATCATTTGATATTATTTTATTTGTGGCTATTTATATTTGTATCTTGCATTTTGCTTTAACCCTTTATCTACCGCATTATGATTTACTGCAGTTTTTTTCATGCACATTTTTTTTAATCACTGCATTGAAAATTAAGGGATATGCATAAAAAAATACTCAACAAACTCAAATTTTATCCGTTCGAGATAATGAATTAAAGATATCCACATGTGTGTAAAATTAATTATATACATTGTTCACTTGAAGTATATAGTCAAATCATTTCCAAGGTCTTCCTTAACATACACAAAAAATAAGACACTTACCTTTTGACATTAATTACTTTTTCATATCAAAAATGACAATCTTCGCAATCCGCTGAAAACGCAATTTCTGCTCTAAATCTATTCCCCTTCTCCGCTAAAATACTCATCATCTGCCCTATAACTTGGATTTAAAACAATATTCCTGCTAAGTGTCTTGAGAGTATTCGCTAAAATGGTTATTCTATGTAATTTTAAAGTAAGTGGTACTTATAAAAGGGGGTTTTAAATATGTTGTATTTATTATTATAACCTTTTTCTTACCTCATCACACCAACGACATTGGGGAGTGACGCACACACGAATTTTTCTAGAGGATCGAGGGTCTACTATTCTCGTATCCAAATATATATGCATTTTTTTTATTTTGTCGATTGTCGGATAAACACTAATTAATAAAAAATACTTAATTACGTTTTACGTTCTTTATACATGGGATTAAAATCAATAAGGGAAAAAATCAAGGGCTATGACCGGATTTATGAACCCCTCTTGTGTGCGCCATTAACACCGCAACACCTTGAAAAATTAGTACCCTGAAAAAGTCTGCCCACCCCTGCCTTAGAGCTTTTGAATCTTAAATACAAGTGAAATATACGAGTGGCTGAATTATTTGTTCTTATGTGCGCTCGTTATTAAATATTTATTTACAAACTCATCTTAATTTAAATAATTTACCATTATAAAATTTGATCAAGTGTTATGCGGAATAGCTATCTGTTGAGCTGTTACAAAATACATGTTGTGAATTAATGAACTATTTTTCGTTAGTTGCTACACGAAAAACTAAAAAAAAAAATAATGTTTCAAATAATAAAAGGGAATATTTCGGCTTTTAACCGTAATTAAAATTATGGATAAATACACTAGTGTATCACTGGAATAATAATACTAGTGGTTGTAGTCAATAACTCGTGGCCGGCATGTCATGAGTTCCACTAGTGCCACTGGAAACTCATCGTGTAAAGGGGCTGATGCACGTTAAATCTGTCGTGCCTCAAAGTCCTTCCGTTGTCGTGGTGTGATAGGTCGTGCTTGCCACTTGATCGAGGTTCAAAATGACGAGGTCCGCCGCCAATAGTCCTCGTATTGCTTTAGAATGCGACGTTACTTGACACTTACTTCCCTTGGCGTTTTATTGCTTTGAGAACTGTGGGTGTGTGAATGCCGTTTTTCTTCAAAGTAACATTCTCACCTATTGTGGCAGCTCAGATCTCCTTGAGTAGAATAATAAATAAAACAAAGTAACGAAAATTGAAAACGAATAAGGCACTGAAATGTTCCGTGGATAGATTTAAAAGGATAATTGCAATCATATAATTTTAGTGCGTAACAAAGCAGTTAATTTTGAAGGTAACATTGCGTTTTTCGTCGTATTCTAGATCTACTAGTTTTGAATTGGGCAAAATGGTTCAGAAATAAATGGGTTCGGTGTTTTTCTTTAACTAATAGAAGCGATTTTAATACACTTCTCTGCCGCTTCCCCCCTTTTACATTCGATTTGGGGCGATGCACAAGATCCATCCACGTGCAATTTGGTTCCATCCAGTTAGTTGGCTGTGCGCTTGGCGACACCCCATCCGCAACCCAATCCATCTCGGCAACCCCTTTCATCCCAATTGAGGTTCTTTATAAGCGCGCGTAAGGCGATACAGAAGATCGGAGGAAGAGAGCGCGCCAACGGGGAGACCTGATTATTATTATAGCCCCCCTCTTCCTTCGCGGGAGCAAAAAGCCGGACCTCTTTCCCCCATCCTAGTCCTCGAATATCATTTTTAATGAATTAGCCCACCGTCCGCACTTAGGGGTGGAAAAATTTTCCCCGGTAAGAACGACGCTAACTGATGAAGGTATAAAGATGTAAAACAAGAATATGATTAGCTCGCCGAGGACCGCAGCAGCGAGCTAGTTAAGGAAATTACTTCCCACAGAATGAGATGGATGTATATCTATAGAGAGACGGAGCAGGGAGAGGGCTATGTATTAACGCCGCCTGATGATACTAAGTAAAGGGAGGAAAAACTTTTCAGAATTCTCTCTCTCTTTTGGCAATGTGATAATCTTTATGAGATTTGCAAACTCCGTATGTCATGTCTGCGTGTGTCTTCCCGTTCGCCTTCTTGCTCATTAATAATGAGCCTTTTCTCGAAGAGAAGTTTTGAATGAGGATCTCTCGCGAGAAGTGATTATTTTATGGCCTTTTTGGTAGGGTTGTTTTTCTCCTCCTTTAAAAAAGAAAAGGGGGGTGCGTGCTTCTGTGGGTTGATGGAAGAGGTTGTGTTCTTAAAAAATTAGTTTTTTCCCTTCGTGAGTGATATAGATCGTTAAAGGGAAAAACAGAGTGGGTTTTGAGGGAGGGGACCAAAATAATAATCATCTAAACAAAGTCGTTCTGACGTTTTCTGCAATGGTTTTGGATGGAAATGGCAGTTGTTGACAGAATTGAGGAACAAAGTTACTTTTCGGAAAAGCGGGCATCTAGATGAGTCATGACTATTGCACTTTCCCAAACCCTTTACAGAGTAAGATTTTTATCAGTGATGAATGGTCTCTTGACTGCCGTATATATATTTTAATGAATTTTTTTTCTTCGAAGAATTTGTAAGTTTAGTTTAGGTTGCAGGCTTGCTTTATACATCTTGAATATTTTGTGGTTTTGCTGCCTGTGTTTTTGAAACAAAACTTTATATGTATATTTTAATTTTAAAAAAAAGAGTAAAATATAAAAGAGATTATGCAAATGTTATAGAATTGAAACAATGTAAAGAAGAAAAGCTGAGCAAAGTGATATATTTGGCTTCTTATGCGTCTCACCTTAAAAACATTTGAATGTAGGAAATATTTGAAGTCACAACAGTTAATATTTCACAGACTAAAATTTTTTTTACCCCTTCCCCACCATACATTAAATCAAAAAACATTAATTATAATTTTTTTATGTTATAGAAACAAAGAGTCTCACCGTCTATATTCTCTATTTAAACAAAATTCCAAGGAAATTCCTAAAATATTGTTTGTTTTTAAAAAATTTTGCGGAGTAGTTACTTATAAATATTTTATCGAATTCTTATGCGTATTCTGGTTTCTACTGTTAATTTTAATCAAGACCGTGTTAATGAAAAGGAAGAAATATTTAAATTTCTAAAGATAATTAATTTTCCATTCAACTGAAAAATCGAATGCTCAAACGAAAGAAGTGGGGGGGCTCATTTTTTTTTTTTACACTTGAGCCTTTTAAACGTTTGCTAGTTTTAAGCTCTTCACAAGAAAATGATTGTTTTAGTGCCCATTTTCTATATTTCTCTAGACTGGTTCTATATTTCCTTTCAAGTTTTGAAAATACATTTTCTTTGTATATAAAAATAAAGTAAAATATAAAAAAATTAATTCAAATTCTACTTGAGTCAACAAAGATTTTTTTTTTGCTTATTAAATTTAATTAATGAATTAATATTTAAAAAAAAACCTTTTTTACATCAAGTATCATACACCACAAGTTTAAAAAAGTGTATTTGATCTTGGATGGATGAATTTAAAAAAAGTAAGTATTTGAAGCCAAGAAAAATTCGTTCGAAAATCTTACTGGCGCCATCTGTTGTAGCTAGTTCTAACTTCGACAGAAATAACGCAAAATAAATTTAAAATTAAAAAATAAAATTTAATTAATGAATTAATATTTGAAAAACTGTATTAACATCAAGTGTTCCATCAAGTTCAGATACAAGTTTAAAAAAAATGTATCGAAACTTTTGAGTGGATGAATAAAAGGGTAATTTTATCAACGATTGAAAATTTGAACAAGATATATGTATATATGTATTTATATATATATAAATTTATATAGGGGGAGACTGTGGTAGAGAGGAATTGTGGTAGGATTCCTAGGAATTGAATTGTACGTTGTACACATGTAACTGGCGTTACATTTGTAACATCAGTAAAAGAACTTTACATTTTGTTCGCATTACAAAATTCTTGCACCATGTGTAACTATTTAAGTCATTTTTCACGACATGATATATCTCATTTGATATAATCGTAATCAGTACTCAGAAAAGGTTCAAATTCCATGAAGAATTAATCCGAAAGTTTTTCCTCTGAAGAAGTTTTCTAATTTTCTTTTTTTTAATGTGTGGTGTCCATCTTATATTAAGCATTGTTTGTAATGATAACTTGTAAGACTTTTAAAATCGTTCGTAATTATTTGTGTAACTTTAAAGTAAATATTTTTTTTGTATTCTAAACCGCTTTGCATATAAAGTATTTTTGTCTTTTTAAGTACTAAATGCAAATCGTTATTATTTTTGGTTGTCATATTTAAACTACTATTTTTTTTTTTTTAATAAAATGAGTTTTGAAAATGTGTGAAGGGGATAACTTTTGCATTTGTTAAGGCGAGCGTTCCTCAGTATCAGTAACTTTATAAAAAAATCTATATTGGCAATAGTCCATTCCAAGACCCGAACATGTTGCGCTTTTATGCACTGCAAAACAGAGAGCGAACATTCCTCGGAGACTTTAATAAAGAAAGACAAAAAAAAAATGAAATGAAATAAAAAAATCGGCTGAGGCTATTTACGACCATCATGGCAGTTTATGGTCGTAGATAAGATGAAATCTTGAAGACAGTGATAAAACGATAAGATTTATTGAAGTTACTGCGACAGATAACAGCAAGTCATTTTCAACGCGCTCGCCCCTCCCCCCTTTTTCTGCACATACGGTGTTTTTTTTTTTCATGTACGCAAAAACTCAGTTTTCGTGTATGGAAAACGAGTTAGTAAAGAAAAGAAAAATATTAATAAATAGACAGACAAACGGTACTTGCCTGAAGCAGCATCTTTTTTCCCTCCCTCCCACCTTTCGCGGTTACGAAAGACAATTCACGTGAAGGCTACGGGGATAGAAGTAATCCTTAAATTATGCACGGGTCGCGTGGTTCATTTCGATTGTTTTGGGTCTGAGTTATGGAGGTATCGGTTGCATTTATATAGTTCTTAAATCCCATTTAACTCACAAGTGCTATCGTTAGCCAGGCCACGAAATAACCTGAATCCTTTTTTTTTTTTTATAATTGAATGTTTATGGTACGAAATAACCAACACATCGTTAATGTGGCATTACTTGAAAAAAAGTATGAAAAAATATTTTATTGTTATTACGTAGAATAGGCCTGGAAATCATACCATGGTTGTGGTTAAATTATGATTGTTGGAAATCTATGTGTAAATAATCTAAAGCAGATTTTTTTTCCGGGGTAAGGGGATATAGTATTTATTAGTAATCTCTGTATTTATGGTCTATGAGCTTTCTTAAAATCAAAATTGATTAAAAATTACGCTGTTTTAAACAATCATCAGACCCGTATAACCGTATGGATCTGAAACTCGGACTTTGATTTAATCACAGAATGAACAGTTAGCCATCTTTGAGCGCAAACTTCTATATCTTTGGTGCTGTGCATGAGAATGGATTGTGGGGACTACGACATCATTTTCAATTATATTCGCTGTTTAAGGAAGCATATGACCTTAAATCGATAGATTTAAGGGCATATGCTTAAAGTTTGCGGGCCACATCTGCCGTATGGACTCTTCACGTTCAAAATTTTTAATTGGAAACCAACTTATTGGAACTAACTCGGGGTAGGTCCGAATTGAGATGGGCTGATTGTGTGGAGGACGATTTTAAAGTTTTAAGAGTGACTAGTTGGATAACTGTTGCTAAGCGAAGATCGGAATGGAAGAAGGTTCTTGAAAAGGTCTTGGTCCACCCAGGGCTATTTTGTTGTCAACATACACTGGTGTGCAAAACTTAAGCAACAGGTGGGTTTATTGCCATAACTTCACGAAAAATCATCTGAGAGACATGAAATTCAGAAATGAGGGAGCGTATTATGTACGTAAAGGATGACGAAAGCATCGGCGCTGAAAAGGGAATACAATGCATACGGTATGGAATCAAACAAAAACAAGCTTTATTGAACGCATAGTATCGTGACTCATGATGGTCTATCCAACAGGAAGAACAACAAGCAGATGTTCCTTAATATGGTATATGCCCTCCCCTCACTGCAATGGTTGCTTCGCACCGTCTCCGCATACTCAGAACCAGCTGGTGCAACATTTCTTGCGGTAGGAGTACCCATTCTTCAATCAGCATCTGTTTGAGTTGTTGGGTGTTCTCCGGATGATGTAAGCGTGCTGCAATACGTCTCCGCAAAGCATCCCCCACATGTTCGATGGGATTTAAATCTGGGGAGTACGCTGGCCAATCCATTCGAGTGATATCTTCACTTTCCAGCAGCTCCTCAACAGCAAGAGTCCGATGTGGCCGTGCATTGTCATCCTTAAAAATGAAGTCTGGGCCAATGGCACCTCGGAACAGACGCACATGGGGAAGAAGTACCTCCTCACAATAGCGGTCCCCGGTTACAGACCCTCTATCGAAAATGTGGAGCTCAGTTTAACCGTTCAGCATAATGCCTCCCCAGACAAGAACTCCAGGACCACCGTAATGGTGCCTTTCCTTGATGTTACTGGTATAAAACCGTGTCCGGATCTCTCTCCAAATCAAAACGCGTTGAGAATCGCTTCTGGTACTGAACCGACTCTCATCCGTAAAGAGGACACGACTCCATTGATCAGTTGTCCAGTTTTTGTGCTCTCTGCACCACTGTAAACGGTGGCGTCGGTGGTCAACTTTAAACGGGAGGCAGCGTTCAGGACGGCGGGCGAATAGGCCCCCTTTGTGAAGGCGTCTGGCCACATTAAACCGCCACACTTGTCTCCCGGTTTCTGTAGAGATTTGCTGAGCAATGACGCTTGCTGACTGCCGTCGGCCTCTTTTCGCCTGCAGGATGATATGTCGGTCATCCTCTGCAGTTGTCCTCGGGCGGCAACCACCAACGTTTCTAACAGCTGTACCTGTGGTTTGGAAGCTTTCCAAGCGCGCGAAACGACACTTTTGTTGATTCCGAACTCTGCAGCTACACTGGTGACGGTACGCCCCTCCTCCAGCTTTCCGATCATTCTTCCACGTGTGAAGTCGTCCAGGTGATTTCTTCTAGCCATATTTCACGAACTGACTCACTGGCACTTGCAATGAATATGTTGAATTGCGTCTCCGTCCTTCATTTTATTCTACTGTTGAGCAGCGCGCGCCGACATCAAGCGTTTTGCGTACGCTCACGTCGCTTCTGACGTTTGGCTCCTGATATTTGCATACGCATGACTGTTCACTGTACTCATCTCCAGACCTCCTTTTCTGCAATTTCATGGCTATCTGCTAAATTTTTACATTGTTGTGTGCTTAAGTTTTGCACACCAGTGTACGAATAAGGGCGTATAGTATAAAAATACGTCCTATTGCTTTAACTTGGGTGGCTTGAAAATATTTTCAAAATATTTGAGCATGAGAGGATTAGTGTTGCTGTTCTCATGGGCTAATTCTTAAAAATAGTAAGCTTTTTTTTAATAAGCTTTTATATTAATAACTAAGACGGTATATATATATAAGGGCCCTATCATAATATAAAACTCAAAGGAAGAACTCAGTTTATATATATAAACTGAGCAGTAGCGCACACAGGAGTTTTTCAAGGAGGGGGTCCGGGGTCGAAAGTTCACTATTCTTGGTATCATGTTCCTTTTGATTTTGTCGATTTTCGGGAATAAAACACAGTAAAAAATAATTATTGAATAAATAATTAGCATTAATTAATAAAATTAATCATTAATAACAAATACTTAATATTTTCGTACTTATATACTTAAAATTGTAATCAATCGGAAAAATAATCAAGGGTATTGGGGGGTCCGGACCCCCTTTTTTGTGCGCCACTGAAACTGAGTTCTTCCTTTGAGTTTTATATTAGGATAGAGCCCATACTTCGTCCTTAGATTACGAGTAATGATTTAGTATTGTAATAGATACCTATATCAAACTATATAGATATTTACATCAATTATCTTTCTCTTTTTAAATTTATCGTGCCCTTCCTTCTATTATGCCAAAGCATGTTGGAAAATTTCGTAAAATTTAATGGACATTCGTAAATGAAAAACTATATGCACGGAGCAAAATCTCCTGTACTAGTGAAAAAATTTTCAGATCCTGTTTTGCATTTCTTTGTAGTTGTTTTATGTGATGGTGAAGGGGGTATTTTAATGGAATTGTAATCATCTGATTTTACATTTCATGCAGATTTTTTCTTATTAAAAAAAATATTTAAGAAATTTACGAACTTAAATTTTTTTTCCAAGATTTTTTTTCTGAGCATAACATAATAATAGTACCCTTGTTTTTTACCATTTTGAGTTATCTTAGAAAAAATGTGAAAGAGGAACATTTATTTTAATTTATTAACATTTTAGTTTTTTTATGAGATATTTGAAGTATTTTGTTAGCAAACTATTTAAATTGCCTGTATCTATGAAGTTGCTGTTATTTTGCGTTGATAATGCAATTTAATAACTTGATTATAATACTGGAAGCTTTCTACTGAATCATAAATTAATAGTAAGGCGGGACAACAACGAGGTGGAATGCGATTTTAACGAAAAAGTCTGAAGCCATTTAAGTGCTGCCAGTTTCTGGAAATGAATCGCATCGATTATGTTAAAACCCCAATCAGACAAATGATTTTAAAAGATCTCGGCTCGCTTCCTAGCGCTTTTTGCAGAACAGATTTGGCGCCATTACGCTCATTATGTTTCCCCAAAAAACGATTCAAGCCCACCAAAGGTCTTTGTTGCTTTTTTTTTAATGTTGTAATCCTCGATCCGTTTCTGCGTTCCCATGGTAAAAAAGAAACAGATAAAAATTCGCTCTGAAATTACAAGTATGGAAAAGGCTGTTAAAACGTATAATTTGGAATTGCTTCTATCTTCCCCCCACTGTATAATACTCGTACGTATAACCGGCGTTATTATTGTTACTGTTACGGTTTGGCTTTGGCCTTGGTTAAAAAAAAAATGGCTGGCCAGATAAGATGGCGGCCAATGGCAATCCGTTTAATTCCTGTGTTTTGAGCAGTGTTTAAGGCGGGATAATTGGCAATAATTTTCTCTGTCTGTGATTGGTTTATTATATTCGATCACGATAAACCTAGCTCTTGTATATGCATATCGTCTCTGCATTTATGTATAGCATATTCTATATTGAGAGAGAACACACCGAAGAAATGATTACCCCAAATTGTGCCTACTGGACGCGGGGAGGGGGAGCTACTTGTGCTTTGAAAATTGCTCACTGTGGTGCCGTCGTCGTGTTATAGCGGCTAAGTGGAAGGTTAAAATGGAAGTGCTACTACACCAAACTAGTTATCGGAGAAGCAAAGGAAAAATATAATGTCGTGATCCCCTTTTCTATATATATATGTATAATATAATCTAAGCATTTGTTTGTGGAACCTATAAGTTTATCAGGTTTTTTAATCTTGATTGATATCTTCTATCGTTGGGCGAACGATCTTTATAGTTATAGTCTATAAGTCATTCAGTCTTTTAAGTTATTATTGCCATGAAAGTTGTTGCTCTTGAATGATAACGAAGATTATGAAGTAGTTAAAATGTTGAAATCTTTACCGATGAAATGGTTACAAATCAGCTGGAGTTTATGTATATATAATTACTGTAACAAAGTTTACAGAATTAATTAAGGTGCATTATTCCCATCTGGTCTATTTCTTCTTTTAAAAAGACACATCTCAACTTTTTACACATTTAGAATTGCTTAAATTAATGTAAATAATATCGCGCACGTGTGTAAAGGCATTTTACCTACATTGCCTTGACATATTCTAGTGCATCGTTTATCACAGGGTCAGAATTGTAGTTATTTAATGTGATGATTATATATGTATATAGCACCGTAGCGAATGGTATTAATTATTGATCATTTAGCCGAGAGTATAAGGGACTGCAGAAGATTTTAGATGGATGAAGAATCATTTTGTAGCAGCATACTCTATTCTTTATTACACTTAGGAGATGGTACAACAAAAGCACATATAAGCAGCAGACAGTGGCACACACAGGAATTTTTCAGGGGGGGTCCGGGGTCGAAAGTTCACCATTCATGTATCATGCTCCTTTTGATTTTGTCGATTTTCAGGAACAAAACACAGTAAAAAACTAATTATTTAATAAATAATTAGCATTAATTAATAAAATTAATCATTAATAACAAATAATTAAATTTTACGTACTATGTACTTAGAATTATAATGTGTGCGCCACTGGCAGCAGACATTTGCATGACATTATGACAAATGCAAGGCGTGGCGCGCATTTTCCGTGACGAGGACAAGAAGCGGCGAATTTTCCTAAGAATCTCGGCTTTTTATATCAGACCGGAAGCTCCAAAATTCACATGACTTCCGTGGACAGATCTTGTGATTGGTGGACAAACATTGTACGAGGTGCGAACAAAAAGAATAGTTAAAATAAGCTGAGGTTTTAATTTCTAGGAAATAAAATTGTTATTACATCCCATTAGGCGGGTAAGCTAACAGTTAACTATTCACGCGAAAGTTCCAGATATTCAAGACCATTACAAATTAAAAAGCTTGAAAGATGACATTAATGTGTATTATATATATATATCCGATTTGTTAATGAGTAGTATCAAGGAAAACTGTGTTGACTGTAATTTCCCCAAACTATCACCTGAACGGAAAACACATTTATACTCTTCCTGTCTTCACCTTCTGACTATAACTGGTCGTCAATTTATCAGTTTGTATCTTAACTTATTTTTAAAAACCCCTAGAGATACCCCTCGCCGCATTCATCATTCCTTCGAAAAACACTCTCAATTACAATCATCCTTTCTTATCCGATTGACCAGCGCTGACACTTCATTGACATAATAATTCTTCCTCGGCCCCTTTTTCCTTCCCCTTACATCTTTTTCGGTTGCCACTCGTTCCCATCACCGACATGTCACCTTTGGAGACAGATCATCCTCTCCAGGACAGTTATCATTTGCCTCCCAGATATTATATGGATTCCTTTCGCAACTGGACACTGCCCTTTAGGAACAAGACATTGCCTGGAATAAAGTGAGAGGGGGAGGGAGGCGGTGTTCAGGGAGCGAGTGCCCCCTCCTTCATTCGAGCCTCCCTCATCTTAATTAACCCCTCGGTGTTCTCCACTCTCCCCCGTCTCCAAGGTAACCCATTGAAGCGGTCGCCATTAATTACGATACCGCGCGGCAGAGACACAGAAACCTTGTAATTTTGTCGCTACCGATTCCAGTGTCCCCTCTTCCATGACGACAGAATTTATGTCCCACGTTGTGCCCCCTTTTCCTCGTGAAACAGTGGTCTCAGTCGGCCTCTCTTCAATAAGGTTGCAGCATTATTGGAATTTCTGCAATGACTTAAGCTGCATGCGCATTCTAATCTGTCATATCAAACTGAAGTGAAATTAGTTCTCTCTCACTTTTGTTGGATCTTAATATGGGTCTTTTAACTACGGGTGTGAAGAGGGAAAAGGAAATGATGAAATCCTCCTAATCATTCAAGGTTCTGAGAATAGTTGCTGTGAAAGGAAGTTGCTGGAGAGAGATTACATAACTAAATGCTTTCAAAAATATGCAAAGCGTCTTCGTACATATACACATTTACAGTCTTCGTGTTTTATATTTACTATTTAAGAACCCTCCTCTTCATGATTTTGGAGAACTTTTTGTTTTTATTATAATTTATATAGGAGTACTGATAAGTATTTATGCATCGTTTCAATTGGAAAAGCTTTTTTAACTATTCAAGAGTAGAAAAATTTAAGTCACCCAAACTATGCATTCCTTTTAACTTCTTAGCGGCACTTGATATATCCTCTCCTCTTAATTTCGAATTGTACATTCTGAAATTAAGAATTGTGTGTTGCCTGTATGATGTTTTTAACAAAAAATCTCTCAAGTTGTATGAATATGTTACTAAATGCAATGTTAATCTCGAAACTAGTTTTGTTTTGTAATATTGAAGTGTTTTAAATTGTGGTGTTTATGAAGAGAAACCATAATTCGTGCATAATTAGTAATGCTCGAGTATGGCATTCGCCGCTCTCTCTTATTCAAAAATCTATCAATATCTATATTATATTAAAATATCAAGATGTTAGATGACTTCATCAACAGGTCATTTCCAGCGACATATTTTCTCTCAGAAATTATGCTAGCCAGAAGGGAAAAAAAAGGGAACTCTATATTTTAAATGTCATTGCTTCACTTTGTCTCTGAAGTCCCTTGCCGGCGAATGTCACTTGGGCTGAAAATTCCATGACATATGTGCGAAATGGGCGGATGCTACAGTCTTTAAGTCATACCAGATTTCTGTGGACGGCGTTAACTGTCTTAATGACAGCTTGCGCTGAGCTTTAAGTGATGTCCTTGTCTCTGACATCTAATATATATATTATATCTTTTAACCTCCAGACCTGCCTCTACTTGCTCTGAGCTTGGGGTCAGGCCGCTACAACCATTATTAATTTTTGCCTTGCGCCCAGACAAATTGGACGCTGCAGCTCTTGTTAATGGCTTTTGAAAGAGGCCGAAAAGAATCGATGCTGGTTGTTAAAGTCTCTGACCATTACCATTAGGCTCTTTTCGTGTATCATTTCGCCACGGCATTACTCTGATAATATGGTCTCGGGATGTTATTGGTGGCGGGAAACTGAGGCACTTGATTTTAAAATGCTCGTTTATGACACATTAGATGATGAATATTCATCTTGCTAAAATTAGCTTAACCGCAAATAAATGTTTAGGAAGCAGATTTCCTCGGCGTATGTCGGGGAGCATAAATTTAGGAACTGATTGTTGATACAGTGTTATGGTAATAGGTAGGGGTTTTTTTTTTTTGTTGTGGTTGCTTTCATTAAATTTACGAATATTTTATTCATGGGTTAAATCAATGATGGTCACGTGATAAATTGAATCGCGTGTTTTTCATCGAATTTCAAAAAAAATACAATTTCGAATATAATAATTGGATAAAAATGGCCAACTATTCTTAAGATTCTTCAAAAAGATTTTCAAAATTTAAAAATAATAAATTATATTCTACATGTACTTTAAAATAAAGTGCATTTTGTATGTCTATGTGCGTTGTTATTGTTAGGAAACATGTACTTTTTAAAAGAACGTTTCTTTTAAAAACGAAAGTGGGCAACGGCTAAGCGCTTTTGCGTATTGGCTGGAAACATATGATTATATTTATCTTGTGACTATGATGTCACATGAATTTATGAACTGATTGGTTGGAAACGTGGGATAGCAGCTAGAAGAGGCTATGACGTCACATGATTTAGTCTATTATAACTATTTTTCTTTCATTTCATTGTTTTGGAAATCTTTACTATTATTAATAATTGTAATTAGTGTTTTTTCAAAATAAAATAACTTTATTTATTTAATGAAGAATAAATTTTTTTTTATTGAGAATTATGTATGTTATAAAAATGAAAAGGAGCAATTTTATGACTTTTTTTAAACAACAATACCTTGATCTAGATTTCTCTCTCCCACATTGAGTCATAAATCGTAAAAAGATATGTTAACAGTTTGTTCGAATCGTAAATTAATAGGTGGCGGTTTTGAACAAGACAGCCAAATAATTAAATAGTATTATTTTGCTGCGGGCGATCGCGAAACAAAACCTGTTCTTCCACGAATTATTCCACATTTGGCTAAATTTTATGACTTATTTAAATTTTATGGGACTCTTGAAGGTTGTTTGTTGTAAACGTTATGAATAGCTACGTTATGCCAGGTCTGAATTTAAAATGTTTTTTTAAAGCAAAGGAAGTATGATTTTTTACTTTTGAATGGGTTCTGATAATCATTTATATTATTAGGGGCAGTTAATAATGAAAACTTAATTTCATGTAAAAATAAGCACTTAAAATATCCGAGTAACTTATTTCGTCGTTTCTGGTTCCAAAGTTATTTAATTGTGCTTGTTGTTATTTAAAAGTGATTTTTTTGCATTTGAATAATACGAATGCCGATTACTTTCAAATCTGTTTCATACAATCGCCAGTGGACTAAATTCATGACGGTCACGTGATACATATAATCACTTGTTCTCCATTGAATTTAAACTGATATAAGACTCGTAGTTGCTGTTCTGCTACAAAAATTTTAATAAAATTTAAAGTTTTGTTTTTCAGTAAAGGTGATGAAGGATTAAAATCCTTCAAAAATTTATCAATTTTCTTAAAAATTTACTTTATACGTGAAAATGTATATTAAGCACATTTTGTTCACCCATGTGCGTTATTGATGTTGACAAATATATGCTTTTTAAAAGAATCTGAAAAAAGCAAAAGTTGGCAACAGTAAAGCGCATGGACACGAGATAGCAATTATCATGTGACTATGTCCACATGAATTTAGTTCATTACGAACACTTTCGAGCACTACATCGTGTCTTTGGCCGCAAATAGTGAAAGTGCAGTCTCATGTTAAAAGCAGATTTACATGCAAGTTACAATGATGTATTGTTTAGGTTCTGAAATAGCATATTTCTTCGTCAATGGCGCGACAGCCCAGGGTGGGCCTTGCCCTTTTGAAGAAGCCTTTTCCCGGCCAGTCTTTTTCTTGCTAGTGTTCTCCAATTCTTAGTTCTCAAAACTAGGAGATCTTTTTCTAGGCCATCAATCCATCTAAAATCTGACCTGCCTTTTCTTCGGTACCAATTAATTGATTGCGCATTGAAGACTTTTTTTAGTGGCACGATTTTCGTCCATTCTGACAACGTGACCTGCCCATTTAATTCGTTGTATTTTGATAAAGTTAACAATGTCAGATTCTTTATATGATTGATAGAGCTCTAAATTTAATCTTCGCCACTTTTCCATTTTCCTAAATTCCTCCAAAAATAGATCTTAAAATCTTCCTTTCGTAGATTCTTATCATGATCTCATCTGATCGAGACATGGACCAGGTTTCACATGCATAAGTTAATAATCTTAAAAGACTTTTATACAATAGAGCATTTGTTTATGAAATAGTATTTTTTTATTTTGCTAATATGCTATCTATACAATTTTGGTTTTTAACTCGGCTATTTTTAAAAAGTTTCTTTTTCATATTTAGCACTTTCTTTCCGATGGCACTGCTACTGAAAACACTTCCGGGGTTTGAACGTATACTCCTGATATCTTGACAAGTAAAAAGAAAAAGACCGACAGACTATGCTGTCATATCCGATGTTTCGCTGTCCATCCACCACGGATTCCCGGGGGATAAGAAGGGCACACGGAGCCCCGTATAAAGTTTGGAAAGTAGTTCCTCACATTACCATGAAAAATGATCGCCGGGAGATCCCCAGTTCTTAACCACCCCTGTCGTCGGGCTACCGTGAGGCGGAGGGAATTAAGTTCTTTTAAAAGACGCACGAAAAAGCACTCAGCTTAAGAATCGCCATAAATCAGACGTGGTTTAAGTATCCCTTCCACTGGCAATGACACCGTACCACCGGCCACCATTATTTACTTACCATTACCACTACTTACTTCGCCATTAAACAAAAGTAATGCTTTTTTTTAAACTCGGTTTGCTGGAGGGGGGGAGTGCGAAAAAAATCATTATTAATCATTTTTGCTTCTTATCACTTGCATCCGAGGAATGACACCTCTTAAGACGTAATCAGTATCATTGTGCTATTAAACTAAACACATAATGCCAGGGAAGAAGGGCCGTGTCCATTCCTATTATTAGAGGGCACACGCAGAACTTAATGTTTTGGTTTGGAGTGGAGTGATAAATGATCTTTCATCCAATTGAGAGTTTCAAATGGAAGGTAGGGGTGGACCGACTTTTCTGTAACTGCCACTGCTGGGTGTGATTTTCCTCCCTCTCCCATACCTGTTATACAACAGTGGTTGGGCAGAACCGAACTTACCCCTCCGAATGAAGAATGAACTTCCGCTTGAACTTTATAATAATGTTTAATAGTAGGTCCGATTTCAGTTATTGTAAGAAATGTTTTATCTTTACTTACGAATTTGTCGAATCTGTGATGTGTGTGTGTAGTTACATGCGTTTGTATCAATTATTTTTCCTGCGAAACTACATTGATTCTGGAGTAGGGGGGGTAGTATATTGTAAGGTAATTAAACTTCTGACTAGCTGTTTAGTTAACAGTTTTACTAAGATCAAAACTGATTATTCAAATAATGTGGGGGAAAAAGGAATTAAAAATTGGGGTTTTTTTTAAAGCTTAGTAAAAAAATTTTTTTGTACTTTTGAAAGTGTTAACTTTTCACAATTCACCTTTTAACGGGCTCTATTCGCAATTCTGACTAATCCTGTATGGAAAATGCTTTTGCACTAACGTTACATGATCATAAAACCTCTTTCTGAAAAGGGACTATATATGTTAATGAGCCGTGGCATAACGTACACTTCCGCAACTCCTGCATTCCGGGGGCAGGATTCAAGGTCCCCAAAGCCTGACCAACAGCAAGTACGTATTTGAACTTGGGGCCCAAAATCTGATTTTGCAGGGGGGGACGGGACTTCGTTACGCCACTATTAATAAATTATTATTTAAAGTCAAGTGAAGAGAGAAGGTATTTGCGTAGTTGTCATGATGAGATAGACTACTAGAATCGCAGTTCAAGGTGAAAGAATCAGACGACTTCGATCAAGGAACTCATTATTGCTGAGGATCAGCAATTGATTATAAGTACATGATTTATATTTTACATATTTAAACTGACGTGTAGCCTATAGCTTAGGTCGAATTTAGATAGTGTGTGATTAGAAAGTATATATTTTAAGATAATGTCTCATCCTTTGGTGAAACTTACCCTTACCCTTCAGTGGGTGAGAGTCCGCGACAACCTAACCTAGACGAAAATTTCTTTTACAAAATCTTGATGTAATCATTTTGTGTGAAAACTATTCCTTAGTACAATTTCAAGCCAGATAAATGCCAATTAATGTGACTTAATCCTTTACCACAAAAAGGGCCTCAATGTGCGATGACTTGTTTTCTATGTATTGGTTAGAATTTTGCTTGTCCTCAGTGAAGTGATGTGTTCATTTGTCTCTTTCGCAGGCGTGTAACGAGTTCACGACGCACGTGATGAACCTTCTTCGGGAGCAGAGTCGCACGCGTCCCATCACCCCCAAGGAGATCGAGCGTATGGTGCAGATCATCCACAAGAAGTTCAACTCCATCCAAGTGCAGCTCAAACAGAGCACGTGCGAGGCCGTCATGATTTTGCGGTCGAGGTTCCTGGACGCCAGGTGAGTTTACTTCGGAATTACTATTTCAGTAAAATCATAGTTGGTAACCTTTTCATACATAGTTAAATTTTACCATAAAATGAATAATATAATTATTGTAAAGGCTGCCTTTACGAGAAGTTACCATTATTTTGCCCGCTATTAGAAATTACCATCCATTTACCAGCATCCGCTACTAAATTCCATAAGTTCTTTTTTCATTTGTATTTTGAAACCTATCGTTAGTTTGCATGATTTCCATGAGTTTAAGACCACTAGGGTAACTAGTCCTGCGTGTGCTCTGTATCAAAATTCTTTGGGGACCGCTTTTTAAAAGTGAGGGCTCTGAATGGGACCATTTGTAACATACGAGTTTTCGCTTACACATATTAGGCCCCCCTTATCGTTGATATGGCTGTAGCATAAGAGTATTATCCTAATTATGTCCCCAAGACGAAAGATGCTGTGACGTTTGACACAAATAACGGTATGGTGATATTGATTAATTTAAATATTTTACTTTATTTACGTCACAGCTATTTATTACAAAGTTATTAACGTTATTAAAGAGAATATTAGAGTTCAAATGATGTGGTTTGTGAAGGAGGAGTTTCTTTGGGGTCCGCTTCCCGATTTTTTTTTCAGGCCATCTCCCGTTCTCTCTCTCTGCCCTCTCTAGCTTCGGGGATGACAGAGGCCGGCGTCTTTAGCTTCCAGTTACATCCGGCTATTGGCGGCAAGGGGTCCCTCGTGGTGTCAAAGGTTGCCGGGGTGATTCAAGACAAGACCGCGCAATAATTTTTAATTTGCGGGTGACAATGCTGGTGTGGTAATCAACAAAGAAGCCGATTCACAGCTGTGTGGCGGGAATCGTTGCAATGCTAATTATTTTTTATAGTTCTTGTGATATCTAAATATTTTCCATCAAAATACATTTTCATAAAAGTGCCTTTTGCAAAAATTGGACATAGTTGTAAATGTGCTTTCATAAAGTCAAATCTTATTAATAGAATTTCTCTATTCATAAAAGATAAATTAAAATTTTTAAAATAAACGGAAATTGTGTATAAACTTTTTTATTTGAAGCTATCCATTAATATTTTTTTTAAATCAGACATTAGAGCTGATGGAGCATTATATATATGTGATGGTTCTCTTTCGTTATTTGGTGAATGTAATTAATGACGCTTCCACCTTCTTTTTTTTATTAAGTAAAGACCAACGTCAAAATAATAATTTTAGGAATCAGTCGGCCCATATGAAAAAATATATATAAATACTGATTTTCTTCCAAAATTTCACGTGTCCCCACTCCCGTGCCATTCGATTCCCGCGATGTTTTGTGACAGACGATACCAGAGATGACGCTTCCCGACCATTCCAAGTGGAATGGAAATGGGGCAGACGATTCCCGGGGCTTATTATTTTGCTCAGATATATATAAGCTAGAATAACATCTCGGAATGGCAACGCTCGAGTAGCCATATTTCTTTTATTTTATTATTTTTTTTCCCGCCAAGGTTTTTATTTTTGAGTAATCGCTAGCGAATAAGAGAAAGACAGAGCACCACTTTTGGATGTCGGCGTGAGTCTGACTGTGGATGTTAGCAAAAGATGAAGGGGAGAAGAATTTTTTCCTCTTCTGAAAAGGGGTCTTCCTCCCTCCCCCTTTTTTTCCCGTCTATACAGCATCGAATTTCGCCACTTCTTTTCCTTTTCGCCACCACTTTTTTTTTCTCCCTGCTCCTATATTCTTGAAAAATGTTTCGTTGAAATGTCTCTCATTTTTCCTCTCCTTTAACTGGAGATGAAATTTCTCGGGGGTTGACAGAAACAACGTGAAGACGAATTAGGTTAATGTTCGAGTGTTAAATTCGTCTCTGAATAATCTCTCTTTTCTCACGACCCGGGACTGAGGGAGATAAGCAAAATCCAAATGATCTCTCCTTTTTTTTTTATCATTATCTTTTTTATCATCATTACCATCCTGGTGTGTTATTAGCTTATATGTTAGATGTTTCTTTTGACACTTGACTTTGAAATGATTTGTGCGAGATTTAACATAGGACATATTTGTCATTTTCCTCCTCCTTAAAAATGTTATTTTGCCTTGTGACATTTATAGCGGTTATAGAGCATTGGATATTGTTATTTTTCTTTTAAAGGAAGTGTCTCACTAAGAAAGATTCGATGCAAAATATGTGAAATTAGTTCCTCTTCTATAGAAAAATTATTATGCCAGGAATATTTCTTATAAAATTGTAAAGCATCCTCCTAGTCGCCCATCCGGTATAGTGGTTAGCGACGCTGACTGTTGTGCCTTTGGGTCTGGGTTCGAATCCCGTAGATGACATGGATGTTCGTAAATGTATAGTGCCCTTCGCGGCATGGGGGTACTTTAAATAGCCGTCGAGCTGCAAGTCCTCTCGGGAGTTGGTGGAAGGGGAGAGAGGTGGGAGGCTCCTGATCACCCTCAAGTATTCTCCCTCAAAATTGGGGGTGAAACCGAGCTAAATTGT
Organism: Trichonephila clavipes; assembly: GCA_019973935.1. Taxonomy (NCBI): domain Eukaryota; kingdom Metazoa; phylum Arthropoda; class Arachnida; order Araneae; family Nephilidae; genus Trichonephila; species Trichonephila clavipes. Next base: position 2,277,416 of record BMAU01018474.1, read on the forward strand.
TCTGTCACTTAGCTCTTTGCCGATCAGGTGGCATTAGTAACAACAACATTCTCCTTTTTTGTTCTTCATTCTTTAATGGAGATGATGACATCTAAATAAATAGAAACTTAATTATTTTATGAGTTTCAAGTAAAATAAAAACTTATGTTTCACTGCTGTTACAGAATCCCAAAATTATTTTAAGTACAGAGTGTTTGAATAGTTTCAAAAACGAATTAAAAACGAAGAAAGATTTTCGCTTACGGCTTTTTGAATGTCCCATTAACAAAAGATTAAAGTTTCTGTTTCATGAAATGTAAATTAAATAGCGCTACGTCTTCGTCTTGCAATATTCTCGTGTCAAAATGGCTTCATCGCAAGAACAAGTGTAGCAGCGTTGGTCGAATTTAAATGTACAACACATGTGCTGCGTGCATTTCGGACTACCTATTAATGGAGTCCATTTTCAAAATCCACAATTAAAATCATGACGATAAGGTTGCGTAGTGTCAAAAATAAAATCTGGCTGCAGACTCGATGTGTTACGCGCCTTTTATAGTGCGCACATTGAAGCGTTGTAAAAAAAAACTTCCTGCGTATATAACGTAAAAAATAAGATCGAAACTTAAGGGGGCGCGTTATACACCGGGTATAAAAACGATAGCTTTAAAAACAACAGAAAAGATGAGCATCGAAATACTGAACTATTAAAGAGTTGCAGTTCTAGAAGTGTACTAATATTTCAGATTTCTTCATAAAAAAGGGGGGTGCGCGTTATATATGCCGGTATATAATTTCTTTATGGAACATAACAAACCGTAATTGAACCTTTGTTTATTTGTAATTAAAATTTTGATAGTATAGCTCTACTTTTCAGACCGCCTATATGTTAATGAATGGTTTTAGTATTAAATGCTGAAGTTATCTAATGGAAAATCAAATCCCAAATCGTGTGTCAAGTTTTTACTGCATTGACAATCCAAACGAAAACATTTTTTAATATCATAAACTAAATATATGTCTTATTTAATTAAAATCATCTTCTACTTGAAATTTTAACGCAAAAATTTATTCATCACCGTTTAGTGTACATTACTCGATGCTTTCTAGTAAAACATAAAGGAAGTAATATTACTGTTCTATTTTTTTTTAAAAAAAATTAACTCCCCTTGTGTTATGTTTTTTTAATATGCGATCCGTTTAGTTTTTCATCGTAATTTTTCTGCTTCACCCTCATTACATATGTGATAACGTCTTTCTTCTCCTAATGTCATTCATTTAGATGCATTTAAAAAGTAATTTGAGGCATTTAAATACCTATTTTGTTAATTAGAAGCCGCTCGTTTCGAAGACTGTGCTGCCATTGTGAATTTCCGCATCGGGAAAAAAATAACAGACGGTTGCCTAGCAACAGCGATTATATTAAAGTTAATTTAAGGCAATAAATATTTCCCGAGATACAATGTGTGTTTAAAAAAATAGTTTCTCCAAATTCCTGCTGGAAATGAAGACTGAAGAAAAGGAGGAATGCCTCTTCCGAATCAATTATTACTTGACACATTAAAAAAAGGGTTAGAAAATTCTTTGCATCTATAGTACGTGTGGCTAATAGCGATCAGGAGAAAAATATTTACTTCTTGATAGCGAGACGGGAAGCTTGTTTTTATTTTTCGTTCTTTATAGAAATGCTTGCATTTTTTAAAAATTTTTTATATAAAAAAAATTATTTTCTTTTCAGGAATTAAAAAAAAAAAAAAAAGGATAATCAAAAGACATTTGGGGGGAGGGTGAGCAGAGGGCATTTTGTTTCAGTGTTAAAAGAAAATCTTTGAAACTTCTCATTGCTAACGAAGACGGGAAGTGAAAAAAAAAATCTAGTGTAATAAATAGACTTTGATATTGGGTTTAAAAAGATAAATAGAAAAAAAAGGAAGAGGGAAGCTCTCTCACAAAAACGAAGATAAATAGGAAATGAGAGAGGATGAACGGAGGGGGAAAAAAGAATCTCCAAGATTCGCGATTTAATTAAAATGACAAGTATTCTGCGAATAATGCTTCTTTCAGAAGTAGCCTCCATAACTACTTACTGCAATCTTGTCCCTTTTTTTCTGCCCAGTTTTTAAATACTAAGCGTCGTTGATGTTGCTATTAACGCTTGTATTGTGTTAATTGGGGGAGTGGCTGTACATGGCTTTTTATGAAAAAAAGATATAGCATTCATTCTTTAAGTTATGTCAGCTCAGTCCAGATTTGTTATGAAGATTCGTCATTCCTGAATTCTAAGAATGGAAGCAGAATAATTGTGATTATTGCTATTTGTATGAATTTATTAACTATATATTTATTATGTTTTCCAATGAAGCCAAAATTAGAACAATAAGTCCCTTTCTCGTATTTTATACTTAAGGGCATAATTAATGTTGTGTATTGTTTTTACTTATGCCACCTGATCGGTGTCAAGTTGTGGCAAGGGGCCGTACGCCTGGCATTAATCCTAGCTTTGAGCACCACGCAGGTGACAGTAAGTTTTAACTGGGGTTTCTCCCCAATTTTGAGGGAGAGAACACCTTGGCGGTAGTCACAGGGGTGTCTTCCCTCTCTTGCGAGAGAAATGAATATCGGCTCGACGAATATTTACCGCGAAGACACTTATACATTTACAACCCATACCTTCTCCGGAATTCGAACCCAGGCCCAGTCAGCGTCACTAACCACTATACCGGATAGGTGGCTGAGCATTATTAATAAATCAGTTATACAATTTAACCAAAACTGATTCAATTTTAAACGTCATTTTCTCGTTTAATTTTATTTTGTTGTAGTAACGATAAGTTAATTGAAAAACTTTTCAAAATGTTGAATTTATGGATGCGGAAACGAACTTGGATTGGGGAGGGGGGAGTCGTGTAATTGCTAGGTGTCTCTTGACACATTTTACCAGTTTTTCGACTTTCTTTCTTTTTAAAATTTCTCTCTGAATGTGTCTCATCCAATAGCATTTGATATTACTATAGCAAATAAGAAACTACGAACGATTTTTCGTGTTGGCAAAATTACAGAAATTTTTATATAGTAATCAAAATTAGAAAAAAATTGAGCATATAAAGGAGAAGCATTTTTATGTTTCATAGACAATATGGCAAGATAGTATTTTTCTTAAGCTTATACGTCTGTATTCATCATCTCTCAATCAATGCAATCATTTCCAATATTGCAAGACTGCAAGTCTTTTAATAACTTTTGAAATATTTCGCAATTTTCTTTGAAGCCTTATTGCCTCAGACGTGTTACATTTCCTTGTGTGCGTATGTCAGTACTCGAAATCACTTCCTAAAAATTCCTGGAAAACACTTTTAAGAGTCCCCCCCTCTTCATCTCTCTCGAAATTTATCTCGCGTACTTATTCCCAACCCCATATTTCTCTCTCCCGAACCCTTCCTTCCTTTTCCACCCCACCATCCGCAGACGATTTTAAGCGTATTCGGGAACCATTTAAACGACATTTTTCAGGAAAACTTTTACACGCGACGACCAGGAAAACTTTTCCCTGTTTTAAAAGAGTCGAGAGAGGGGAGGGGATCTGAAGTGGGGGTGTGCGAACGAGCTCGTTTCCACGAGTGCGTATTCGTTCAATGAAAATGCAAAAGTAGTAGCAAGGGGGTGGGGAGGAAGGATTAGAATATAGGCTTTTCCCCAGCGCTCATTCAGGCATCAGGCCACAAAACTAATCCTCTACCTGCCATAAACGGGCCATTAATTAGAATTCAGGTGTCATATGGCGAAAAGCTGCTAAGCTAATTAGTCGCCACATTTCTTAAAACCGGGGCTCTCTCGCGCGCGTATTTTTGATTTTACTGCCACAGCCTGAAAACTTTTCGGCAGCTTTTAAGTTTCGACGGTCCTTTTCCTCTCCCTCTAACCTGCCGCTGACGTGATCCTTCTCCGATGTCTTGTCGTTTCGGATGCTATTATTTTCCTTTTCATCCCGCATGAATATTCATCTTCGATATTGTTATAGTTGGCGATTTTGAATCTTATATTTTAAGATATATGGTGGAAAACGACTGTTCATTATACTTGCTTTGATTTCCCGTTGTCCATTGTGATAATTGACCACTGAATATTTAATGCGAGATAATTATCTATATAATGGAAATGATAGGGAAATTGCAGTGTATCATAAAAAAATAATAATCATTTGAATACATACTGCGTTTCAGCGAGTCTAAGCCGCACTCCACGAATTCTCAACACGTTTTTGTGAAAAACAAGTTATTTAAGTCATTTCCTACTTAGATCAACAAAGAAAATTTTTATTTTAGCTACTTTTTACTAAATAGTTACAATTAATACAAATATGTATATACATAGGACAGAATCACAACATCAAGTGGTAATTAATTTTTATTAAGTATCATTTAAGTATCGTATTGTCATCCAAAACAATCGGGTTTCAAATTTCAGTTCAACTGAATGCTTCAAAACGTGAGAAAAAAACCTTTAAAGTTTTGACCTAAGTCGCCAAAAATGATGCCAATGTGGATGTATTTGTAATTCTTCAAATAATTAGTTTCAGTCAATTAATTTTTATTAATTATAATTAAATTATTGTATTGCCATCCAAAATAATCATGTATATAAAATTTCAGCTCAATCGAGTGCTTTAAAATGTATTTTATTAACGATTGAAAGTTCCACCAAGATAAATAAATATATAGAGAGTGTGAGCTAATAGAAAAAATTGAAAAAATGTAGTGTTAAATGTGGTTTATTAATATCTAATATCTACAAAATTTTAAATAAGGACTAATAAGAAGTGAGTAATTAATTTATTTTTCTATTTAAAAGTTTTAAATACTCGCATGTGAATCTGTATTTGCTCTAACCTTTAGTACCATGCTCAATTTCCCCTATCCAATGAGTTTTTCCGCCTTGAATTCTAAGCCGTGCCCAATTTTCTGTTGCATTAACTTTAGAAAAATGTGCGGATTAGATTCAAATAAATACGAACTCTATTCTGAATTCATCAGAAATTGGAAGCTAAATTTAAATAATTCGGGTGTTTGAGGAAAAATTAAAATGAAGGCAAACACAAGAATGGGATACTTTTTATGCTTTACAACATATTATTTTAGTATATTTGTAGAAACATGTTGCTTACTTCTCTAGATTTCGTGTAATTCATCAAAATAAAATAAGGACACTGATAATAATAATCGAATATTTAAAATACTGCAGAGGATGCTTTAATATCAAATTTCTGATTCAGTGACTAAGATGATTTGGGATTCAGTTCAAACACCATTATAGGGGGATATTGTTGTAAGAATAATCGAAATAAAAATCTTAACATGACGAAGAAATTAGATACGGAGCCAGGTGCTGTATTTCTTTTTATTTTGGTTTGGAATCTAGTCAGTTTAGTAGTACAGGTCGAAATTTATTGACAGTCAGTTCCTTAATTTGAATAAAATGCAACTTTTGTTAAATGAGTTGGTAGTTCTTATTAGAAAATGTCTTGCAGGCGGAAGCGGCGGAACTTCAGTAAACAGGCCACTGAGATCCTGAACGAGTATTTCTATTCTCACCTCAGCAATCCGTACCCCAGTGAGGAAGCCAAGGAGGAACTCGCCAGGAAGTGTGGTATCACCGTCTCTCAGGTAATCCATACGTGTTTTTTTTTTTCTCTCTCTTTTTTCCCCTTACGTCTGAATAGAAGTACAATAAATTCTGTTTTATCATATGTCTTCTTTTTCGTGTAATGCATCGTATACCTGTTAGCACCCCCACACTCCAAAATTCGACTGACGTAATCGTAAGAACATGAAGAGTCTGAAAATTTAATAAAAATAAAATAAAACAAGACTGGTCTTTAGTGGATGCGGGACTTGAATAAGCACCTGGACTGAAATATTGCCATTCTTGCATTGTAATCTGTGCTATTACTCATTTGAACGAAAGCCTAATTACGAATCCGTACGTTCCACTAATTTTGTTCCATAGTTCCTCAAATTTTGAAGAATTATAAAATTTAGAATAAATAATAATAAAATATTCTAATAACAAAATAAAACTTAATTCAGAAACACACAATAAGAAAACAGGAGATCCGTCTTAACACACAAAGCACATTTTACTATTGTAAGTGGCTAGTTCATCTGATCCAAAACATCCAGCGTCTGCTAATATCTCAAAAAAGGGACAGCAGTTTTGATCCGATATAATATTTAAAAAAATTTTTTTTGAATACCAATACGAGTTGATATTGTGTGTTTCATTTGTCGTACAAAATTTATTGTTTTCAAAGCCGCATATAAATGTAAAATTACCCTATTTTTCTGTTAAAAAAATTGTTTTATGGATCAAATGAACAAGGTTATCTTTTGAGTAAAATGAAATAATAAAGGAAATTTATTAGAACTGAAACATGAAAACTTTTTGCATATATATTAAGTTCATGGTCTGTTGAAAGGATGGAATGGTAAATTTAAAAGGGGGAGGGGGAGATGTCCCAAAGAAACGAAGCAAAGCTGAGCCCTGTACTTCCAAGAAAGCTTATTTTGGGGATGAACTCAAAATTTACGAAGTCCGTTTTCCAGCGACAGGTTATTAATATTTATAACCTCATCGCTGAATGCGAACGACAAACTCATTAAATTATAATGAATTGGTAACGACAACACACACACATGGATCCCACGGAGGCGTGGAGGGGACTTTTTCGTATTTTGCCGCCAACTCTCTTATTTGCCGTGACGTCACCTCGGTCACGTGAGCGGCAGTATTGTCTCTCTCGCCCATTCTCGCGAGAGGGCTCGAAATTCGTTCCAAAGAAAAGATTAAATAATTCATTCATACAAGAAATGCAAATTTATGGTTTATTGCTTGGAGATACGTGTGTGGGTGTTTGTGAGACGGTATTGGTAGATTTCTGTGAAGAAAATAAAATCTATTATTCTCTAAAGGGAAAAATATTTTGGTAAAATCTTGAAGAATATATACATTACCTCAATCAATGCATTTTTTCTCATATGTAATCGTTCGGTAAATTACTACTAATTATGCGAATCAAATGAATATCTTGATAAAGCAAAAGTTTTATTCAAAAGTAAGATCTCCAGTTTTTCAGCAGCTTAATACGATGATGGCGTGACTTGTCGGAAGTTAATAAAGAAATCACGTCGTCAGTAGGAGGTAAATTCCCGTAATGATGACTCGTTGCACTTTAATACGAACTATATAGAGGGATACATTATGGGCCTTAAAGTTATTTGTGTGGTTGTGATATATTAGTATGCTTATGGATCCATTTTCGACCCTTAAAGATGGATGAATTTTTCAGAAAAACATGAATGACTCGGGCTTTTATTGGGCTCATTCGTCGTTGTTAAAATATAGGCCATTATGTTCTCACGTGGGGCTTTTAAATCCATTGCAATTTGTAGAATTCGAGATGAGTAAGGATCCTTCCTTTGTTCTCATCAACCCACACTTAAATGAGATTTATGTTTTTAGTGAATAAATATGTGTATTCGTGCCTGACTAAAGTGCAGTGCATTGGTATTTCAGGTATCAAATTGGTTCGGCAATAAGAGGATACGATATAAAAAGAATATAGGTAAAGCTCAAGAAGAAGCCAATCTGTACGCTGCGAAGAAAGCAGGTAAGTGCTCTTCATCCCCTTTATTATTGTGTGATTCATTGAGCTGTTTGCAAATTGAAATATGTTGGTGTTGTATAAGAGGCTTCTGTTAATACTAAAAGAGGAAAGTAGGAGAAGGGTACAGGAAATAGTACACATGGATGCATTCTACAGTTAGATGTTGCTTTCAATATTTGCAATGCTTCATATGCGGGTATTGCATTTTTAAGCAACCCAATAGAAATTTATTTTATTCAAGTTAAATTTAATTCATATTAATCGTAGGTAAAATTACTTAGTGAGGTCTTTTTTTTTCTTTCGTTCAAATATTTATTTATTTATTTTTTTTTTATTTTTTTTTGGATTTTTGTAATTATTTCAATTTTTTAAAATTTTCATTGTGATAGTGTTTTTTGTGCCCCATTTTCAATAATCTTTACGTTTTATGTATTAACGAACGTTTTAAATGCTTTAAACGTACAGGAAGATGTGAGTACAAATTGTATAAAAAATTATCAGAAAAGTGACAATTAGGCTATGAGTGAAATTCAATTTGACACGGGATTTCGTTACTTGTACTGTCCCAAATCAGAAAATTTAGGAGCATTTCTTTTTTATTCCCCCATTGTCTGTATGCTTCCCGAAGAAAACTATTTTTTTAATCTACAGTCTTGTTATAATTAAAATAGTTACATTGGTTTGAAAATTTAGTACTTCTTCCTTTTGACAGTTGGCTATTCTAAGTATTAATAAAGGAAGTGACACTCTTAATTGAAGTGACATATCCCCCATAAAGAAATCCACACTCCGCCAAAAGGCGGGTGCGAACATTGAATGAATTCTCATATACGTAACTGGCAAATATCCCTATTGAGCATACTGGAGAAAATCGTCTGCTCTCGATGACAGTGCCTACCTACCTTCTTTCCCATTCTATTTTGAAATCGGTCTGCTCGCGCGAGGTAAAAGCCTATGTACATACATACAATAAGGCGAGACAAGTACGTGTTCATGGGTGTGTGTTAGGGGGGAGGATAGAGAGAAAATCGAAAACGAAATAAAAACCTATTTAACTGGGCAAGTGGAATGAAGGAGGAGGGGGCAGCGAGCGGGAGATAAAGAAAGAAAAAGTCAAGGGAGTGACCCGAAATCGCGTCGGCCCGTCGTTTTCATCAGTATAATGGGTTCTGTTCTGCAGATAGCTTTGAATTGTTAGAAGGGGGAGGCTCTTTCTGCTTGATTGCAGAGCCCTGAGCCATAGGCGTCGCCTTCCACCGGCCGAGCCGATAATGACGTATGCCGAGGGGGGACCCACCCTACTCTACCCTCTCCTTCTGCTTAGGCCTAGCCGAGCGTTGTATGCGGGCCAGGGTTCGTTTAAATATTTCCTCCGCAGTGTGCGACACCGTGTTACGCAGAAATCCCTCTTATTAGAATGAGAACATTTCTTGGACCTTGAAATGTGTCGTCACCCTATGTTAAAGAGAAACTGTACTCTCTAACAACCCAGAAAAATGTCACATTTTGAAATTATTACCTTAAAGATCGAACATAATTTTGTTTGCCTGTATTTAATAAGATTCTGTATCCTAAGGCTAAATGAAGTAGGATTGCGTTAAAACTACATTTTGGTTCATTGAGAATTCAAATAGGATTACTCTGTGGAAACAAATTTTGAAACCGGAAGTTTTATTGTATGCAAGCGTATTCATATTGTTAGTTTTTAGGCTCTTTTTTTCAGTCTTTGATAGTTAATTTGTCGTATTTCACTTATAAAATGGCTCTTCTGTCTCAAAAGTTTGCCATCCTCTGTTCTAAACCATGCATTGCTAGTTTTTCCTCTTGATAAGTTGTTATATAAAAGTAAATGAAAAAGGGAGTTTTTTAACGTTAGTCAGGATTGGCCATAGAGATAATGCATTGTGTACTTTATTCGTTCATCTTGGAAATGGAACAAAAATGAGTTATTATATGTTTGGAACGCAATTATTTGGTTATGAATGTTGCATTGAATTTTTGATTACACTACTCTTGATTTTTGATGAAGTTGGAAAAATTAAAATGTATGTATTCGTTATCTTTTTATGCTGGATGATAATAGAAAGAAAAGAGCAACTCACTTAACAATATTATTTTTAAGTACTATTGCATTAATTTATATTTAAATTCTTATTCCTGCAGAGTTATGGAGGTTATTATACATTTGTGTCCCGAGTGGACACTGGATCAAAATTCCTTGGGGGCACTTTTTTCGAAAATAAAAATAATTGCATGAATAAAACTTATTTGAAAGTGTCTAAATACACATACTGTGGCCCCTGTAGCTTGGGGGCTCCGTATCATTCATACGGCGGTAGCTACATCCCTTTCATTATATTTAAACCATTATTTTTACATAAAATAAACTTATCATTGGGGCTTAACTGTGTTAAGGGTTTTTGTAGTTATTGAAATTTCACTTGATATCTCGATTTTAGAATTGTTTAAAATTTGCTAAAAACGAAAGCTGTATATTTATATCCATTATTTCAGATTGATGAAAGATATATTTTCAATGTAAAAGTACAATAGAAAAATTAAAATTTCTATTACTATTTGTTTCTGATTTGTAAATAGCAGAGTCTATCGTTCTCAATGAAGAATTAATATTGATTAAATCTTACCGGATCTAACTCAGACTCATTGTGCAATTAATGATGCAATTAATTCACTAGTCGACCTCATAAAAATTAGGTAGAATTCTATAATTAAGTAATAACTCGAAATTTCGTAAATATTTCATATGCTAATAGAATTACTTTAGTGGAGAAATTGGGAAAGCAGGATTTTGTGTATGAGTGAAATAATTTTCCTTTCTAAAGTTTTTATGTGCCTTGATAAAATAAACATAGTTTCTCTGGGGGGACGGAAATTAAGGTAGGTGTGTTTTATTGAAATTCCAAATGTCTTAAAATTTTGTTAAATGTACGAACTGAAGTCTGTAAATTTTATATATATATATATCTTAATTTAAAAAAATATATATATATTATTTGGTTGCTTTTTATTCTAACATTTTCTCAAACATTTGAATTAACTGCCGACTAAAGGTCTATTAAATTAGAGAATTATATTTAATTTGAAATTAAATGAATTAAAAATATTTTACAAATTTAATAATGAAACTTAATAATATTAGATGTTTATTAAATAAATGATACTTTTTTGTTTTAACTTCTCTCCATTACATGCATACTATTTCTTACTTTTTTTTTTACATGTAAACATTTAAAACATAACTAAGTTTACGGTGGCTATCCAAAGTTAAATATGAATTAATTTCCCGAAAATATATATAAACAAAGTGACCTATGGTCTGGCCAGTGCAGCGAGCGGAAGACCCCTTCCGACCAACCCACTATGAAATCTGATTGTATTGTAAGCTGAAATTCCCTGCACCCTTATTTCTGTCTCGTCGCAATTTGATTGGCCGAGGGCGAAGTATCACTGTAATTTTCAACGTCATAATAGGAGACTCAAATATGATTGGTCTGAAACGCTGCCATTCCCAAGTGTGTGTAAAATAGCTCAGAAAATGGAAAAGGGTATAAAATACTTTTTTTGTCTTTTCTTTCCCATTTTTAACCCAGCCGTTTTGTTTTGCGTTATATTCTGGCTCTGTACTTAGTTTCGCTTTAACACATTTTCTTCAATATGGTTTTCGTTAAAAATATTCTCCTCCCACCTTGCATTGAGATTACAAGTTCATATGTCACAATTAAAAAGATCATGTTAATTTTATAATTACTATCAATATTGAATCAGTTTAGAAGAAACTAGTGTAAAATAATTTCTCTGTCTCGCACCCATTCTTTTCTATGCAAATAAATAAATAAATATTTCCAAACCCCTATTATATATATATAGGAAGCCCTATTCATAATTTATTACTATTTATTTTATAATGCAATTTCATTTTTATGATCTATAATAGTTCACAAGGCACTCTATTTCTACATTTTTAATTTGTTCGTTTGCTTCTAAAATATGTTCTGAAAACCCTAGGGAGGGCAGGTAGAAGGAGGAAAGTGGGTGGGAGGATATTGGAACATTTATAAGTAGATTTAGAGACCGAGCTACTTTGCATGAGTCCTGAATCTAAAACTAGCCTCTTAATGTTTCTTAGTGTGTTATGCTAAATAATATTTACTGAATCGTTGGAACATTTTTTTTTTCATGTATTGGCCAAAAAAAGTTTTTTAATATGATTTTAAGGCTTAGAATGAAACCTGTTGCAGAAAGTTTCGCAAAAATTAAAAGTTACTGAATGCAATGAATGTTGGAAAGTTATTACTTCAGTTGTGAAGTGAAACTATAACATCTTTTTCATATGAACTTTTCATATACCAAAATCTTTTAACTTTTTTTTTTACTCTGGACACAAATTAAATGGATGTCTAATAGATGATTTTGGATGTGGTTTTCGGAATAGGTTTTTGTTAATTCGAATGGGTTGGCGATCTTTCCTTGTCCCCTTGGCGAGCTACTTTTGTCATCGCTGCAGCAGCCCTGGGTGCGATCCTCTACTAAGCATCTACGGAATTTAATATTAGTGGCTGGTTACTTGGGGATGAGCAAGATACGAAGCTGTAGCCGGCTAGCTTAGCAGCATTCTTTTGTTTTTATTACCTTGCCTTCCCCTGTAGCGTCTCTTTCGGGGGAGGGCCAGAGGGAGGGGGTGGAATTTTCGCGCGCATTCCTCGCAAGTTCTATGCTGCAGAGGGAAAACTTTTGCTTTTCCTCCCTGGCTCTTTTTTTTCTATCTCTCTTTCCAACACTCTTGGATGCTTTCTCGCTAATTATATCGAAAGTGAATCTCTCTGGAAGCAAGGGGTGTGGGAGAGGGTTCACACTTACGCTATACTCACCTTTTGCATTTTGCTTGTCGCCAAAATTTTTTGAAAACGCATTTTCGAGGGGAAAAAGTCGAGAGGTTTTGGAATGCTAGCCATTGTTTGATACCGTGAGATGCGAGGATTTTTGACGGAAAAGTGTGAATTGTGCCGTTTCCTCCCTTTCCCGTTCTGCTTTTTGCTCTTGTTTGTTATGATTTTGTTTTGGCGCCATACCTCACGAAATGGAAATACTTAAGATATTATCTTGGAAGGGGGAGAGAAAGGGATATTTTCTTCATTTTCGATTTATAGGGAGGGGAGGGGGTGCACGGAATGGAAAAACAAATGATTGATTCATTCTTTGGGAAAGGAATGTTATTGCCTTTCAAATTCTTTTGCCAAACCGTAATGAAAACGAAATAACGAATCACATTTTTACAAAATTGCTCATCGACCCGGCAGAAGAAAATTTGTTAAATTAAATATGGACGAATTGTGACAGAAAAAACGGCATTGTTTCATTTCTGTAATTTTCTAACGTATTTGTGTTTACATTTAAATTCTTAAATGATATTTTTTGAATGCTTGTTTTATACGATTTTAAGGATTTAATTTGAATTCTGATTTTATTCTTTTCAAAATTAATAACGGTAACACTTTTTAAAGGGAACAATAATTTTTGCTGATGTTTTTTCCCTCTGCATCATATTTTCTCCCCCTCCAACTAATTGATGAAAACAATGGTTTAAAATAAAGTATAAGTTTTCTAAAGTACAATAAAATGACTATGCAATACTGTTTTGTCTGAATAAATGACAGGAATTGGTTTCCTTGCTGTATTTATGGATTAATTAAAATCTGCATGGAAAACATCTTAAAAATAGTATTATTAAATCAATGTTAACCCCTGATCACTCGCACGGAGTGTTCTGTATACCCCAGCAACAAGAAAAGCCTCCCAGGATTCCAAAAAGAATCCACAGAACCACGATTTAAATGAATGTTAGTCTCATTTGTCAAATAATTTTATTTGTATAATACTTAAAACATCTTGTACTTTATAAATATGTATCATACCTGATTTATTTTTTTATAATTAAATACAAATGTTAACAGTTTGGGAGGTTCTTTACATTTCGCGAGTAACGACGGTAGCAAAAATTGGCGCGAGAGACTTCGGGTTAAGGTCACTGGTTCAAATTTTTAAGCTGAATTTTATGCCTCAAACACGCTTGGTCGATTGATTATACAATTTAAACTAAACAACATTTAAAATGCCACTGCTGCAAGAAAAACATAATTTATTATCTTTATATACAATAAATCTGTCCGCATTTCATCTGTGGTAATTCGTTTAAATTCATTATTTCCCTCTGGATGTTTCGGCTAAATTTCGAAATTTCAACCTTTTACAAACAAATTCATAAAATGTTTTTTTTTTTTTTTACTAAGTAAAAAGTTTGAAAAAACGAATTCGAATTTTCTTACTAACACCTCTATTCGTGTAGCTTTAAAATAATGGCAGTTAAGTTTGCAGTTAATGAATTTAAATTTTGACCAAAGCCAAATAAAGAATCGTTAGAGAATGGCGTGTGCGCTTATAGCTCTCGTTTTTCGGGCATGTCAAAGAAAACCAATAGGACAGCTCTTAAGTTTATAACAAAAGAATACATTTTTAGCAATTCGATTTTTAACACAAACCGAGTCAATAAAGGAATATATAATGACGTGTGACATTTATGTATAAATTCATCAGGATGTCATTTTGATGCAAAACCAGCTTGCCGAGGTGAAAAAAAAAAACATATACACGCGTATAAAAACACCACACCGCAACAAGCGTAACAAATTGCCATCGCAGTTTGAGTAACGCAAAAATTAGGGACGGAGGTATGCGTGAAAAAATTCATTCCATTTGTGAAAATCCCAAATTGACATTTATTAACCTTTAGAAAATCCTCTTCTCAAAGAAGTTTTAAAAAGTTTTCATTATTTTTTTCCTTCCGTGAGAGACTTTTAAAAACGAGAATGCGAAGGGAAGTTGCTTTGTACACGAGGGCCTGCGAGACAAACAAGTGCGAGTTGATTATTATCTAATATTCAAATTAAGCAAGGGGGTGGAAAACTGGTTGAAAAGAATTTTAATACCAAATAGATGCGCTTGCACGAAGGAGAGTTTAGAAAAATACCAATTGGAATGTGTGAAGAGTAGAATTTCATTTGGCAAGAGCCTTTAGATGTCGCCACTTCGTCAAATGAATTTGGCGTGGATTTTCAGCGCCTGGTGTCAGGACTTCTTTTTATTTTATTTTACTGCCGCTTGTTTGTTTAACTTCATTATTTGGCGTGAAACTTCTCTATATTGAAGTTATATAGCGTATTTGTATTGTGCTGGTCTCTTTTTTTTTAAATATTTTTCTAGCTTTTTTCACCCTTAGTTGAAAATTTGCATTTTTCATTCGATTACAGTGCATTCAATTTCTAAAAGGTCGGCTTATTTAATCATTTACACGTATTGTAAGTTTCAAACTTTAGAATATGTATAATATTGGGAGAGAAAAAGATTTTTTTTTAATTTTCCCGAGAGGGATTTTCTATAACACATTTCGGTCCTAAGCCTTATAAGTACCGATCTTTAATTTTAAAAAAAAAAAACCCAGCTACTTAACTTTTATAAATTGACTGTTGCCTCAAATTTCTCAAAATGGTTCGCCTCTTCAGATTTTATAGTGATCATCCCGTCTGACCCATTCGCTTTCACAGATTAGTCAGTTAGTTCTAGTTTCGCAAGTTTTGAAAAAACTGAGGACTTCTGAATTAAAGCAGAATGATTCTGTATTAAGTTTCCCTCGCGCGTTGCCGCTACTGCCTTTATGTGTTGTTAATAACATACACGCGTATATAAATATGTCATCTTCCCAATTAGAAGCATTAAATTATTGTACATAAATGAAGGTGTCATCAACTTGCCTTCCTGAATCCTTTAGGTCATGACTACGTCCAAAATGACATCTAAAAAACATTCCATGTGTGTGTGCGGGCGGGCGCGCTCTTCCTCTTCGACTTAGGACCACATGAATAAATAAATAGAAAAAAAAATAAGTAAGAAAAATGACTGCATTAGTCAGACAATAATACTCGTAATTATGTACACTTTTCACTTTTTATGACCTGTTTGAATGGAAAAAGTGTGTAAAAATATAAATCTGATTCGTGACTGGTTTGGCGAAACTTTGGTTAAGTGGAAAGAGACCCTACCCTGTATTGATGTTTGTCTTCTAGCCGAATACAGCCGAGTCATACTTAAAAGATCAGAATCAATTTTTCAACTGTGTTAACATTTTTCTTCCTGTTTGAAGATGTGTTAATAGGCTTTAGTTAACAATTTTGTTTTTATCTGAATTATTTGTCACTGAACAATCTGTCTCAGTATCATAAGGTTCAGCAGGATGTCCTCATTAATATTCAAAAGTTGTCCAATTAACCTAAATTTTTTTGAGCATTTTTGTACTCACTTTTAAAAAAAAATTCTGGTGTTTTTTTTAAAGAAACATGTGAATGGATGAAATAATAAAAATATTATCCCATGCCCGCTATTTTAAGATCGATTTCTATTGAATCCCCATCATAGAAAGAAGTATCTTTTTGTGCTATTATAAGTGACCTATTTTATTATGAATCTAAAATCTTTAGAGGGAAAAAATCAGTTCTTGTTACTTCCTCCTGGGAAATAAGGAACAATTTTTTAATAAAAAAAAATGAGACAGAGACAGACCGAGGGAGTTGGAAAAAAGAAAAGAAAAAAGAAATGGGCCAATTTCTTAAGCGGACGACATTGAATCGCAATGTATAATAAATAAAAATGTTTTCCTAATGAGAAAAAGCGGAATCTTCCCTTCTTCGTTTTAATCTGCTAAATTGTTGGAGCCCCTTGTACACCAGGGGAAAAGATGGACGGGTGACAAGGGCATTAGTCAGTCTGTCCGTCTCTACAGGGAGGGGTCTCTTGGCGTCGTTCGACCCAGAGGTACAACCAAAAGAACGGGGAGAAGACTTGTAAAAAACATTAAAAGAAAATCACCCTCTTGGCTTTCTTTGAAATTAAACTTTTTCCAAAAGTTCTCAAAAGAATTTTGCATATCGACACACACTCTGCTTCGTTGTAGAGAGCCGGTGAATCAAGATCTTGGCGGTTTTCTAATCACTTCGTTCAGTTGTTGGCATAAGACTTTCATTTCCCTTTATCTTCAGTCATTTTACTTAACCTATAGACACGAATCGCGATCCTTCTAAATTCATGGTACTGGGTTAGCAGGAGGTACAGAAATGAATATTCGTATCTTTAGTGACGGAATAAAACTCTGTTGGATCTGAATAAACAACAGACATGGCAGTAGATTTAAATAAACCCATCAAAGAGTTATTATACGCGTGAAGTGATTTTCCTAAGTGGTTCCTGACAACATATATTATAATATTACTCATTTTGTGATCTTTAATTGAAGTTTCCTCCCTGCTACACTTGAACGTATTTTACTAGCATTTTGTGGATTTCGCTTAAGAATTATCTTTCCCCATCTATTTCTCACGTTATTTTTTCCTTTTAATAGCTTTTGAATCATAACGTATTGTTTTTTTTTTCCTTTTTAAGCTTTTATTCGTTATTTTTCTTTGATTATAGCAATGTAACAAATGAAACAACGTCCCCTAGAACTTAAGAGAAACTTACATCCTAATCCTTACGCTATGTCGAGCAGGAGCCAGACTCTCAGTCTAATCCTAATCCTAGGACTAGCAGCAGCTAGACTGTTTTTGTTATTGTCATGTCACGCGATATCTAATCTTTTTTTTTTTTGTCTGCTGTTAATGTCTAAATAAATCCCAATGTATTATACTATCTAGCTGTGTGTGTCATTACTGTTACAGCAATGCTTATTTACACGGTTCCTTCCCCCTTGAAGAACCGTAATACATGTTTGCTTTATAACGCATATCATCCTCTTTTACATTTCAATGTTATCATACGAAGGGTTGTTTTAATTGAATGTGTTGCTGTTTCCACAGATTACATCAACGACTGTTATTCCCCTACTTCGGCGGCCGGCTCCTCTCCGTACAGCCTAGCGCCGTCTTCGCAGGGCCAGATGATCAGTCCACCTCCCGGTTCGGGCACCCCTCAAGATTCCATGTACAATATGAGCATGAACGGCGGCGACTCCTACTCCTCCATGGGGGCGAATGTTCAGTCACAGGTCAGTTTCTTATGTTTTGCTTGACGAAAAAACACACCAGCGTCTTGTCCATTCATTCCTGCTATGTTGTAAGTTTAGTCAACTAGTGTAGGGATTGCTTTTCAAGTAAGTAACATGGTTTCTTCGTCCAAGCTCAGCCTGTACTGATTAATTGTATTTTATTGTTTACTTACATCACAGTTTGAAATGAATCGAGCTTGCACCCAACTCTCGAAACTTTCCATCGCCACGACACCATCCTTCACAAGACAGCCTTGAGGGGCACCCACTAGGGCTCGTGACCACCTCAATGATCATAGGTCGAACTGGTCGTGAATCAGATGTGTACAGTTTAACACCGTTTTCGTTCAAACGGGTTCTAGAACACAAATATTGAGTCTCTGTACCAATAATTATTTCACACCATGTTGAAACATTACGCACACACACTATGTAACATTTTATATGTATTAGTGTCATTATCTTTTTATTTACTTACCATTTTTGTTTGTGGTCATAAGTTGTAGAAATAATATATATCTTAAATTAAAGAATTTGGTTATCATGCTACACTCGAGACAGTTTATTAATAAATTGGATTTGTCTTTCGAAGTTGAAAGGTTTTACATATGTATGCCAAAAACTAAGTTTTAGCCGAACTGTCGATTACAAATCCAATAGAGTGCTCACGAGCGTTGTATAAATTATTAAGTTCCCTTACTTAATTAATATACATTTTTTGAAAACATGCATGTAAAAAATGTATTTTGCATTCTTTGATAACTTTTTATGCTGTGATCAAATAGTTATTTTCAGTGTAACTACGTAAAATCAGTGAAATGGTATCCAATACCTTTAAATGAGTACCTTTTCCTTGAGTGATCCATTTCAATCCTGAATCTTAAATGAAAACCATCAAATTCTTTTAGCATATAAAGCAAAATTTAAGTGTTAAATCGATGTAAATGCAATGGAAGTAATATCTAGAAGTAATGCATATACATATTGTGCTTACGAATATGCTGTGTAAAAGAAGTTTTATTTTTTTACTAAATAGTTTAATAATAAACGTTTATCGATCAAAGATTACTCAAGTGTTATTTTCCATATCAGATGCGATAACATACTTTTTATTGTTACATATAATAGAATTTAGGACTTAAATGTAACTAATGACCGAGAGATTTCTGCAGTTAGATGAATACGCATTCGTTAATGTAATTAAGTGCTTTGATTGGATTTCTCCAATCAAGTTAAAGCAATCCTGTACTCGATGATCTTTTTCTTTTTTAATCTAGAATTGCAGGACCTTTTATTTGCATAATAAATGCAATTTGTTTCTTTTCACGCGTAATTAAGAACGACCCGAATACGATTACGCTTGATTTCTGTTGTAATTAAATACCATTGTTCAAAAAGAAAAATTTTTATACATAATTTAATTAAGCCTGATTTTTTTATCGGTCGTTTAAATCGAAGCCATGATGAGTTTGAAGAAAACAAAATAGCATTAATCGCATTATTGTTTTAATTATCTTCCAAAAAACAACTTTTTTGAACATTTTTTACACATTTTTAAAAAAGTAGTGCCTTATAAAAGAATCGAAAATTTCTTTTTAAAATACTAAATAAAAATAAAAGCGGGAACAACAACAAAAAAAGCGCGCACAAAACACTAAAAATTGAATCAAAGCGTCCATTTTATCGAAAAGACAGGCGCAGACGAGAATTTAAGAAAATGAGACCTGAAGTTTCGTTTGAGAAGGTGGCAGCAGAGAGAAAAGAAAATGGTTTACAAAAAAAAAGAAGAGAAAAGAGAATGGCGGCAGAAACAAGTAGTTAAACAACGGGCAAGTAAGAAGGATAAAAATATATAGATATAAATCGAAGTAAAAAAATAAATAAAAAAGAAGAAAAAGTGAAAAAGTAACAAAACTCTTTTGAGAGCGTGGTAGTGAAAACTGCTTTTGGCATAGCTCGTTATAAAAGACGCGAGTTAGGACAAATAAGAAAGCCTAATTTGAAAAGACTGCCTTTCTCAAAGCAGCATCGAAAAGAAAAAAAAATCTATATATATAGATATAGAGAAACGAGCACAGAAAAATCTTTTGGTCAACGTATTTTTTTTTCCCCGAAGAGAGAAAAAAAGAATCAGAAGGATGAGAAAAAAAAACTCTGGCTAAACACGCTTCTAATTCAATAACGGCGCAGGTTCGGTTGTATAAGGGATGGAAAGGGGGCTACGAAGTGGATATACGTAATTTTGAGGGAAGGAGGAAGAGGGGGTGTCTTTTTTTCCTTATTCCTATGCTATAGAGGATAAAAGGGAAAACGCAAGCTGGCTTCTCCTAAACAAGATTACTTGGATACTAATGAGAACAGAGATGGCCACTTAAGCATTTGGCGCTACTGCCGCAACTTTTTGGAGAGTGGGGGAAAAAATAGAGAAAAGAACTGCTGCTTTTCATTCCTGTTTTTTTCCCGCTCGTTTTCCGTGGACGCGTATATTAAGGATCCACACCAAGAATGCGAAAATGCACATCCCCACCCCCAGATTTTCTGGATTTTTCCCCCCATCCCCGTCATCTTGCGAAACTTCTGTGGCTATTGTTTTGCTACTGAATTTCGTCTTTAATATTTTTCGATGAAAACAGTCCCTATTCTTTTTATTGTATTTCTGGTAGAAATTCTCTTTCTCGAAGAATCTAGGGGTATTGTATTAATAATCGTGTGCACCATACCACCAATTAGAAGCGACTTCGCATGAGAAGAATCAAATGCTATATTAGACAATGCTTAGTCGTTTTAGTTTTTCTACTGGAGAGAGGACTTTTTTCCCCTCGATTTCAATCTTGTCAAAGTAACGTGTACAAAATTAAAACTATCATTATCGCAATAAAAGGCAATGGCCTTGTAGTAAATCTGGTATTTTTGTAATAGGCTAAATTCAAGTGACATAGTCATATAACTACAATCGCGTGTTTCTAACCAATCAGTTAAAGCGCTTCGTTGTTGCCATCTTTTCCAGAAACTTTCTTTAAAAAATACTTACATGTCAACAGTAATACGGAACATTGGTGAACAAAATGGACTTGATTGAAAAGTACTTGTATAATAAATATAAGAATTTTCTTTTTAATGCTGAAAATTTTTTCAAGAATCTTTAATACTTGAGCATCTTTACCCAATAATCAGATTTCAAATTTTAGTTAAATTTTTTCTTGCAGATCTAATGTCAGTTTTTTTTAATTCAGTGGAGAACACGTGATTATCTTTATCATGTGACCATCAGGAATTCAACTCAATGAGTAGCATCGTAACTAAACATTTGTTTAATTAATACCTATAACGTTGAATTGAAGTATTTATTCAGACTACCTTATATCACACCAGCGAGTTAAAATTATGTGGGTGCATTTAGCAGTGGGAAAACTTTTAACTGCTTGTTTACGTATTTAGAAGCAACTGTATTAAGAGCGGGGTTTTTTCCCAATCGTTTATTGTAATAAATTGTTTGGGATGTAGGGTTTTTTTAAAAAATAATTTGACGTGTGTCGAATGTTGGCAGAAATGCTCATAAGTTTAAAAAAAAACATGGACGGGTTTTTTTTTAAAATTCTCCTTCATATTTTTTTTAAAAAATTATTTTTTGATACAAAATAAATGTCATTCTCTCATTTTGTTACAATAAAATATGCTCTTAAATAATGGGGAGAGATTTGAAGAACGAACTGTGTATCGACGAGTAGATCTGAATCGGACATGTGGAAATCGATGAGAATCGAGTAGCCATCAGCTTCACTTCTTTTCAGTCCCCTCCCCCCCGTCCCTCCCTGTCGCCATCCAACTTTCTTTAATTACTCATTGGGCATGTCACCAACTGAAGGGGGAGGGAAGCAAAGAATTAAATGAAAAAGCAAAAAAAGAAAGAAATCCCGGACCGTAAGAAAATGGGAATCTAGTAGAGTAAAAGAAAAAGAGAAAGAAAAAAACTATAAGGGAAGAAATGTTTTGGGTTGTTGCAATTGAATTTAGCCTCTGTAGTTCTCACTTTAACTGGATTTCGTCCTTCCTGACAAGGCAGTTAACGAATTTGTGACGCCGTTGCCGCGTGCTCGCTCTCAAATTAGGCCGCCTATAGGCCTTGTCGCTTCTTCGATTGCCTAATGTCCGTCTTCCCGTTTGCGCCTCTAATTTAATTACGGCCCGTTCCATCTTGCCACTTTTTATTTTTATTTATTTATCTATTTCTCCCTCCGTCCGTTGTGGTTCGAAGTCTGCGTTCCCATTCACTTTAAAATTGGAAATTGGCTTTATCACTTTGTTCCTGGTTTAAATTTTTCCGATATTCGAGACACGGTTTTGTGGAATGAAATTCGGATTCATTTAAGTGTAACATGATAAATGGGGACTCTCTTCTACTATAGAGGGAATCCCCCCTCCCTCTTCCTTCCTTTTTTGTTCCGATTTCTTCAATCAAAAATAATTTTTGTCTAGTTCTTCTTTTAGAAGTTGCTTTCGTGTCCGTCTGTAATGAAATTTTGTACTAAAATTAAATTTTAATTGGAATTCGGCGAGGTAGGAGAACGATATACGAATAGTATATGGGTTTAAAAAATACGGTTTATGTACTGAGTCTGATATTTTTCATGTTTTGTGCGAAACGTGTAGGAGTTAGGGGTGTTATTTGTTTATAGAAAGTAATGCAAGCAATTGAGTTAAAATATTCGTATATTGTGGAAAATTTTGATGCCTTATTATTTTTTAAGTTGTAGCAATTGTACGTTCGGGACCGTGATCTTGAAAAAGCGTATAAATGAATAATTTTTCGACATTTAGTGCTAGTTGAATTAAAGTATACATACCGTAAAATCCGGCGTATAATGCGCACTCTCTTTTTTCAAGAAACCTGAAATGTACATGCTCACTGCTTCTGTTTTGAAGTAATTTATTCGAGGTATTATTCCAAGCTTTAGAGAAAAAATGGTATACTTTTAGAGCGACAACTTTTTAAGTTCATAAGGAATGTCATTTCTTTTAAATAAAGCAGTAGGTAGAAGTCGATTTATATATATATATATAATTTTTTTATTTTTAAAGCTATCATTTTTACACCCGGCGTATAATCGCGTACCCATACATTTCGATCTTATTTTTAATCTTAAAAGTACTTGTTATACGCCGGATTTTTTACGTTATAAAATTGTTCTAAGAATATTATTACAAGAAAAAATTATTTAAATGCCTTTTTTTTCCCTTAGATGAAGAAAAAAGAACATTTTTTTTTTTACATTAAATATCGAAGAATTATTCTCATACGCTTTTTCGAAATTATGATTCGCAATGGTGTCTGTCACCTTAAATATCGCTTAATATTTTTTTCACTGAAAGGAAATTACAAGGCTTTTATGTTTTAATAGTAATATAATTTATTATTAATTCCCGCATTAATTATAATGAATCGATGAATTCAACTTGAAACATGGAATGTTTTGACCCAATGCGACCTGTTGACAAGCTCATTCTTCGACATTGCGCATAAAAATGTATCGGTTTCATAGCTCTTCCAGGAAAACTCTTTCGTATTCTCCATTAAATTGTCATTAGTTCATTCTCACTCAAAAGTGATAGCCTTTCAAATGACATTTTGAAGAGCTTATTTATTCTTTAATGGCCACTTTTTTATCAATTCATTAAATCCTATATCCTCACAGAACGTTCACGATTCTTTAACTTTAATGCAAACCAAAACTTTACACCACTCTGCGAAACTTTTTTTTTTTTTTTTTGCATCCTCCTAACTTCCCACAGACGGTTAACCAAACCGATCGTCTGTACTTAGAATTCACCCGTGGATAACTTTTTAATAATCTTTTGTGGTGAAAGAAGAAAAGAGTGTACACCCTTTCCCCGTCCACCCCTATGGCCGTGTGTCATCCGCATTACTATAACACTATCGGAACAATTTGTCAAGGAGAACGACAAAAACACTCGTGTCGATGATTTAACAAACATTATACTGCTTTGGGATGAGAAGGGGGGGGGGGAATTAGTTTTCTTAAAAACTTTCCACCTACTAATAAAAACAGTTTTCACTCCCCCTTTTTCTTTTTCTTAAAACCGAAGTGTCGCTTTTTCACTTATCCCTCAGTGACGGTGCGCTTTTTGCTTTTTTAGATTTAAGTGTGAGATTTTTTTTTCTCCCTTTTTACTGTTCCCTTTTTACCCCTCGTGTTATTTACCCTACCTCGTTAATCTACTTAATGGCTCACACTTATCCTGCAATGAAGTTTTTCCCTAAGTATATCCTGCGCTTCTTTGGAGCGAGTTTTTATTTATTTTTTTTTCTTTTCCTTATTTATTTATTCTTTGTCATCATTACCTTGCACTTTAGCTTTTCTTTGGAACTCACTGGGAAAAAAAAGGTGTTCTTTTTGCTTGAAAAGAAGCTTCGGTGGTTGCGAAATTTTTTTTTCCCCTTCCCTTTTTCTTCGCCAACTAATTTTGTGCTTTGATAACACCAAGGAGGAATCTCCTTTTTTTAAATTCCTTTTATCAGTGGTTTATTTATTGCGGATTATTTGCATAAACACTTACGGATATTGCATTCGAGGAAAAGCTGGTAAACTCTTTTAAGTGGATGGTATCAGGACGACTCTAATCTGTCTAATGGTATAGGTCTCTGAAATGGACGTAACATGAACGATAGAAAGATGCTTATTAGTTGTAACTTGCCTGAAATATATCAACCTTGCGTATTTGGATGGTATTCAAATGCTTGATATTACTATATTTTTCTTTTTTTTGTAATTAATAATGGATCAAAAACTACGGAGATTCTAATGTTATAGGACCGAGATGAGAAAAATACAGAGAACTTGAAAACTAAATATTGGGGATTTTTCTCGCGCTTTGCAATATGTTGTAATAAAAGTTGTCTTGTGTTGCTTTATGTCTTAAGTTTAATTTTGTTATTGATTTGTTTGTGATTATTTGTTATTGATTTTGTGTGATTGTTGAATTGGATTTCATTAGTACTTATTCAAAAATTACATAATTTTTAAAAAAGTATTATTACAAGCTACAATTATTTCTTTAGTCATAATCACGAATAAGGTCAAAGGTTTTTTAAACGTATTTAAATTTCGTGATGAGTTCTAACGATGAATTTGAAAAGAAATATTTACTGTTCAATTATTGAATGGAGAAAAATATATTTATCTTCGAATATGCTTTTTCCCCCCTATATCATTGTTTAAATTCCAAATATTTATTACTGTTTTACTGTAGTGATTAGTGATTTTTTTTACTACGGGAATTTAAAATACATTTTCATCTTATGTGCGTATTGAATATTGCTTAGACCAGTGAGAGGGAATTATTTTTGTGGAATGTGACGATTAAACATTTTTTACATGGTTCAGTTTCATTTTTGATAAACGCAGAATAGCCTTTAATAAAATAATATTTTTTGAAATTTTATTTAATATCCGAGAGATAGGTGAAAAATAAAGCTGTAGATCTCTGTATTTGAGGTTTTATTTCTTTCTAAAATTTAAATATGAAAGCATTTAAGAAATAGTTAATTTGTAAAAGCTTAAAAGTATATTTTTCTAAAATTTAAATATGAAAGCATTTAAGAAATAGTTAATTTGTAAAAGCTTAAAAGTATATTTTTCCTGTGCAGAACGGGAACATGCCCTTAATTGAATTATTTTGCCCGACTGTTTCTACCACTCAACTCATTTCTAGGGGTTCAGTTGAGAAGGGGCCCATGCCTTCAGACGTCCCTGTGTGCATGTCAGAGTTGTGTAGTGCCTGTGAAGTAAATTTATGTATATGTTAAAAATACGCCCTGTTATTTGGAAGTTTCAATATACTCAATGCGTACATCCCTGGTTCCATAAAATTATTTTGTATTGTGTACGAATGAATATTGAATGGGGGTTTTTTTTTCAGGCTAATGCACTGAGGCACGTGATCTCCCAGACAGCAGGCTACGCCGACGGTCTACCGCCCCAATCCTCCGCATCCATGTATGACCCTGCAGGCATGCATCAGGTGCGTATTTAACAGGTATCCAAAACCCTTCTGCATCCTCCTTTTTTATCCTCCTTATTGAACGTTTTCAAAGATCCACCATGACATGAAATTAATAAAGCTTACTATCACATTTTTACGTATAAGATTGAAAATTCAATTTAAATTTATTTTAAATTTTAATTTCTTCGACAAGAAATGATAGGACGGCTCGTGACCATTCCAATAGATGCTTTTACGGTTTGAGGAAATATTTAAGATCGAGTTTAATTTAAAGGAAACTAAACAACTAATTTATAAAAGTTTAATTCTTGACCTATATTCACGTACTCATTAGAAACTTCGACGATGACACAAAATGATGAAAACACTCTTGGTGGTTTTGAACGTCGGACCTAAGAGCCGTTGATGGCACAGACGCTCAAATTTATAACTCTACTGTGCCTTCAGGAGCAACCAGACGTCAAATGTATAACAATCCGAAGAATTAAACGGGCTGGCCACATTATTAGAATGAATAAAGAACGTTCACAACACAGGAAATCTTTTTTATCGAGCCCGATGGAAGAAAAACTAGGGGTCGATCCAACCTCGAGCGAGTTGACTGCCTAGAAAAGGATGCCGCTACCCTAAGAGTGACTTATTGGAATACCATAAAAAAAAAAAAAAAAGTTAGGCCTTGAAAAAAATTCTTGAGAAGGCCAAGACCTACCTGGGGCTGTCGCGCCACTGAAGAAGCTTGTGGCCATTCTTTCAATATTTAACAAACGACAAGCTGTAAAATATTGCTTTGACTCGTGCATCAACATTCAGTTGCATTTCATTATTTAAGTGATTTAACTGGTTTCTTCAGCTTCCTTCATGTTCTCTTATTGACTTTGTGTTGAAATTAGGAGAATGAGATACCTCGCAGGAAACCTCGTCACTTGACCTTCCCAAAATTCCGAAGATCCTTTCCAGTACCTCTCATTTTGCTTCGGAATGCGACGTTAGTAACAAAAAATTAATCAATCCCATGCAACGAGTATCATTTTCCGCTATTTTCTTGAATTCTTCCGATTGTTTACTTTTATTATGGAGAAGTTTGAAATATTTCATATCGGAAAACCAGAACGCATTATTAAGGCTTCTTTAGGGGTGTTTTTAGTATTTTAGATTAGGTTCTTCCTAAAGCGCTGGTTGTGCAGCTCTCATATTTTTCTAAAGCTTATCTATGGAGTAATAATTCTGTTTTTCTTGCTAGTTTATTCGTCTTTCCTCGTCCGTTAGTCCACTCAAATGTTCATTTGTCAGAATATTACTTAAAATGGGTAATAAATAAAGATATTTGATTAGTATGTTTTATTTACAGCTGAATTTTCAAGAAATAAGCAATGAAACCTAATTATCTGATAATTCCAATGATTCAAAAGATAAGCATTTGTTCGTAATACTATAAGATTCCAATGTTTTTAGCTTCATTAATTGTACTTGTAATGGTGGTCTTAATTGTTTTTTAATTAATGTGGTGTTTTTTTTTCTGAGTATTTCATCCTTTTTCTTTTCTTTCTTTACAGCCTTCTGAGCTTCATCCCTAGTGAAGACGAGAGACTGAGAATATCAGCCAATCGGTGAACAGGGCCCGGCTCAATTTAGCCAATCAGGAAGGACTTCACTTATATACGTTTAAAATAAAATATCTCAGACCTCAAGAATCATGTTTCATCAAAATACTAAATAACAAGCTAAACATCTTTTCTTGCACTTTGTCGCACAGAAGAAAAATAACTAAGTAAACTAAAGCAAAGAAGGAACCTGCAAAAAGAAAGTGTCGCAGCAAGGAAGCGGAGCAGAGACGTTGTACAGTTATACCTCTGTATTCTAGCGTCGTCTTTCATCTGCATACCATTCGTATTCGCGCAGAACGATTTTTAAGTGTACATTTCTCTCTTCAGAAGCAAACAAAAATACAACAACAAGATATATCATTGTGATGAATCATCTGTAATTTCAAAACTGTACATCAGAATCATAATTCAGCGGTTATTTTTCTTTTTTTTTTTTGTTCGTGTTGTTGTTGTTGTCTTAAGACTATGTAGCAGTCAGCAA
The DNA here is from genome assembly GCA_019973935.1 of Trichonephila clavipes. NCBI lineage: Eukaryota > Metazoa > Arthropoda > Arachnida > Araneae > Nephilidae > Trichonephila > Trichonephila clavipes. Next base: position 2,305,270 of record BMAU01018474.1, read on the forward strand.
AATGTGCACTTTTATATAAATTAATATAAACTGGAAGAAATAAAAAAATGCTTTGTGCTGTATCTGTGAGAAGGAAAAAGAAAGAAACGAGAACATTTTTTGTGGAATTGGTTTCACACATTCGTTCCATTCAAACTTCTGGTAATATTAATAAATAAAAAAATAAACTGAAACTGTGGTCGTGATAGTGGCGACCTCTAGCAGAACGCCATCTGGTGTGCAGTTTACGGCATTAGCTCTGGAATGGCAGGAATTGCCGTGTGATGCTTCAAGTTGTTTTTTACATAATATTTCTTAAAATGGCCCAAAGATTGGTGTTACTCACGTCCATTTGTTATCCTTGTTTCATCTTTTTATCTCCCTTCTTATTTGCCAGTGTACTTCTAGTGATCAACCGACTCGACAAAGTTTTCAAATATGTTGATCCTTTTTTTTTTCCAGTATCGTTTTCGACAAAACTTGTATAAAATTTTCGCTGAAAGTAGCACAGTTCGTGAAACTTATTGTTGCTATTGTTCTTGGGGTTTAAAAAAAATAAATAAAACTGATGTTCAATTTATTCGTAAAATTGAGAAAAAAAATTTGTGTGATATAAAAATTCCATTTTAACTGGGCTGGATTCATTCTGATTTCTTTTTTTGAAAAAAATTATTGGATAATTTTTGTTTAAATTTTTATATTACTTCAGTTTAAATATCGATTTAATATATTATTTTTTTTTTCAAATATTCTTTTAGTTGGATTTTTTATTTTTTGGCAATGGTCTAATTTTAGGAATGTCACATGATAAACACTATCACGTGTTTACCCAATGGATTTAAAACAAAGCAACATTAGGCTTGTTCTACTTGTAAAATTCAGATAAAATTTCAAATTTAATAATTGGGTAAAGATGTTTAAATGGTTTTTTAAAATTCTTCAAAATAGAAATATATATGTACCTTAAAGTCAGGCATATAACGCGCACCGATTTTATTCAAGCTGCTGCTTCTTTTTTTTTAGGCATATTCGCCGTATAACGCTCTCCCCCTTTTTTAGGGAAAAACCTGAAATACACGTATGCAATGCTCTTATGTTTAAAAGTCATTTAAGTATATTTCTAGAAATACAATCCATAAAGATTCCCTTTTTATTGAATAAACAGTATTTTGATACATATAGAACTCTATTATTATTATTATTTATTTATTTTCTGAAGTTAATCTTAAACTTGGTGAAAACGCTCCCGCAAATTTCGATCTTATTTATTTTTTTTTGTATTAAAAGTGCGTGTTATACGCCGTATTATACGGTGTTTCAGGGGACATGGTACGATTTACACTAAAATTTTTAATTTAAGAATTTTCAAAATTTTTTTTGGTTGCCTCCAATGTGCGTATACTATGTAAAACAGATTTTATACTCAAAATTTCATAAAAGGCTAACCATTTAATTTTTTAAGGAAAAAACTTAAATTTTGGGAAGTGATTTTAAAATGCTACTCCTCCTACAAAATTTTCAAACACGGATGAAAATTTGGTTAAAAAGAACATCAAACCATGTGTAACAAAAGTTGGTATGGGTTTTGCGATAACATGATTGGTATTCATGCAATACTTCTTTTTATGAAGGCTTATTGAAAATTCCTTAGAAAAAGTATGAATTCTGAGTTCAATTATTTTTTAAAAAATAAGTATTGCTTTGATTCAAAAATGCATACCAACTTTTGTTACATGTACTATTAGCAATAGGTTAAAAAAAAAATTCAAAGCATTAGGCACAATAAAAAAAGCCTTAGCATTTTAAATGAAGACAAACCAATTATTTTATCTTTCTGAGATAAGACCGTTTAAAGTTTTGATTTGCCATAGGAATGTGAATAAAAATTAACATAAAAAACGCAGAATTATTATAACTTTTATAAGTTTAGAGATTTCAAATTTTCTGAGGTTAAAGAAATATCTATAAAGAATAATTTAGGCTAAAAAAGTTAGATTTGATTTTTTGACCGATTTTTGTCAATTGAATCGTACCGTGTCCCCTTAATATAAGTATACTTTTAAATCTAGTGCATTTTTTTTCACACATGCATAAAAGAAAGTTTTCACAGATTGCAAACGTTGGCTACCGCGAAACGCATAAACTGACTAGCTGGAAACACTTGATTGCATTCATCGTGTGACTATGACGTCAAATGAATTCATGAACTGATTGGCCGGAAACACGTGTTTATCTTTATCATGTGACAATGACGTCGCAGAAATTTGCCCTTTCTTGAAGAAATAGTTAAAAATTAATCAATTTTGGTGCTTCAGTTCGTTATTAATGTGCACATAATACATTTTTTTTACTCTTTATAAATTTACATTTTTCATTATTTTTATTAGTAATACTAAACAAGAATAATTTTTAGCAAATTAAATGTGCGAAGCAATGAAGATCTTGATTAATTGTATATAAATGTATAAAAAATGATACTCGTCATAAAAGATCTAGCCCAGCATAAAATGGTCTTATTTGTTTTATTCAAACTCTTTCTGTGTAAATTGCAAATAAAAATACGTACCTGTCCTCATATTTTAATAGTGAGAAATAAATACTAATGCAATCAAAGAACTTAAGAAAAGTTTTAAGGCAATTTTAATTCGTTTTGAAATTTTAATTGAAATGATTTCGTTTTGTGTCGATTTTTAGTGTGTGGTAGATTTTTTATATTGTACTTAAAAAAATAGTAAAAGCCTGTTTAAATCTGTTTCATGCAATTTATTACTTTGGTCTGTGATTTTGTAATCTGAAAATATGTTTTATAAGGTAATAGTTTTATTGTAAATGTATTTCAAATCTGTGGGAAGAATTTTTTTTTCCAAATGTATAATATATATATATATATATTATTTCTTGTCAAAATTACATATCGCGTTAACGAGGATATACTATTATTCCGGCTATGATCTCGTAGTGTACAATCAATAAAGAAAGTTTTGTTTTTAAGAACTTTGCAAACTGCACATATTGTATTGAATAAACAAAATATAAATTATGTTATTCGTTAAAAACTATGGTGTCTGTGTGTTTATTTACTTCTTGTTTTTGGTGTTTTTCCCCCGCACTATAACTTCATGCTGATTTAGTCGAAGCGCTATCCCACATAAAATTCTCTCTACTCTTCCATCAATAACCAAAGAAATTTTTACTGTAGACAATATTCCAAATTTTTATAAAATATTCTAAATAAAGAATTTTGCCATACTCATGCACGTATACACAATTAAGTAACGCTTTTATTTAATTACAGTTTTCGGTATCTCTTTTTAATGAGATTTTTTTAAGAATTCGAAAGGGATTGTGCTAGAATTTAATATTATTGAAAATATGAAAAAAATGGATATTAAAATACACATGTTAATTTTCTCTCATGAGTGAACAAAAATACAACAATCTTTCGTATATTTCCATTACGCCAGTGGTTCTTAAACTTTCGATCACCACGCCCCCCTCCTTTAATTATTACCCTGACGTCGTGGATTCCGAAGATTTTGAACACCCCTTCCTGAATTAATATATTCTTGATGGGAATTTCCTGAATTAATATATTTTTGATGGCAATATACGTGTTCTAGTTGGTTTCCATTAGCGGCAATTTAGTGGTCAGTCTGAGATATCACATCTTTCAATTTTTCTACGAGGTCTTTCTTAGTCTGGAAAAGAGGGAAATATTAACATTAAATGAAAGACCGTCATTTGCCCCCTACAAAAGTGTTGAGGATCCGCGGACCACAGTACACGCTTGGTTCTATGGCTTAGAGGTAGCGTGCACGCATCGAAAGCTGAAGGTGACGGGTTGAATCCCGGCTGGAGTCGATCGTAAGCACGCATGTCATGAGTATGGGGCATAGAAAAGATCCCTTGAGTATCCATTTGGCTCAGGTACTCTCGGCAGTACTTAGCATCCGATGAGAGATTGATTTAAATAAATATGATTTCATGTTATATGGTTATCTGTGAAATATTTTTATAAATAGACTAGAACGTAAAATTAGGAAAAACTGAGTTCCAAAAGGAGATAAAACCTTCGAAAGGATGTAGTAAGACGAAACTAGAAATACACTGTTATTGGTCAAAAATGAATATTTAATTGGACAATGTAACTTGGAATCTGAAATTTGTGAATGGTTCAAATTATTGTTGGTAAATGATTTTTTTTTTTTTGCGTACATTTTCGATATAATAATGAAGTAAATTATAATTAGAATCAAAATGGGGAAATATGAAATATTTAATTACAGAGTTGTTGGATCAGGTACAAAATTATTCTCGGGTCGCTACGAGACTAGATCGGTTTTACAAAATCGCTGGTTAAACCTAATTCTGTAAATTACGATAAACATCACATTAAATAGTTTCCACCTCCCTTAACTGGTCCTATATTTCTAACAGGGGCTATAGAAACTTTGAAGAAGGAAAAAATATGTTTTGGGAGTTTGATATATGAACTAGGGTAGTACAATAATTTATTAACAATAAAACTTAATTTTTTAGGAGATACTCAGTATTTTCTAAAACTTGCTATACGTAACATGGGGGGAAAATTTAATTTCGCACAAATGTTTCTAATGATATAACATCTTGTAGTTACTAAAACCTATGGAATTAAATAATTTTTATTGGAAGTTGATAGTTGGAATTTTTTTCTCCAAATGTATTGTGAAAAGCTGTCGAAAATTTCTAGTTTGCCATTTCCATAGGCGATAAATTTGATTCAAGGAAAAATACATTTAAGAAATGCGTTGCAACAATTTTGACAACAATATAGAATTTTCTTAAAATAATGCATTTGAAAGAAACTTTTAAAATTCCTTTGAAAGTTTACATTTTTTATTTACTGTTGCGCATTGCATTAAAACTAAAAATGTACTAACAAAATAAATTTTTTGAAATTTTTTTAAGGACTGGACTTAGTTTGTATTTTAAAGAGATGTGCACAGTTCATCAAAAATTTCAATGTAACATGAAAAATATAAGTACTCGAGTGAAGTAGACTTTTTTTTCTTAATGATGACATTGAGATAACTAAAATATTAACCAACATTTTAATTTATTAACCATTTAAATCTTTACTCGAATGAAATGAGTTCACCGTAAAAAATTTTTACCTTCTAAATTAGGATGATAAAAGGATTTCTTATACTCCTACTCACAACGTTACAGCGTCTTCTAACGAATAATCTCTGATGTCACACAATTTATATTTTTCTCAATTCCTACTATTAATTTACTCTCTTCCCTATATATATCTTGTTCAAATTTTCAATTGTTAATAAAATACTTTTTATTCATCCACACACATTCAAGTTTAAATACATTTTTTTAAACTTGTAGTGGAGGACACTTGATGTTAATACAGTTTTTTCAAATAATTTTAAATTAATTTTTTTAATTTTAAATTTACTCTGCGTTATTTCTGACGAAATTAGATTCATTTGCAACAAATGGCGCCAGTAAGATCTTCTAACAAAGCAAAAATTGACTTAAATTTTTTTTTATATTACTTGTTTATAAAATAATAAAAGTACGCCATTTTCAGGAAAGAATTGCACTGTTGAGTGTCATGAAAATTTTTGAAATAACTTACTCTAAGTGCAGGGCAACTTCGAGATAAAGTTTGTTTTAAAAATCAGAATTATGAATCAATTGCTTTATACTTTGAGAAGAAATTTTAACCTTTTGGAATCCAAAGATTGTGAGAATATGTTCTTGAAACGTAATTACTAATTCATATTTTTATTCTTTTAATTCCTATGATTTGATATCTGTACAACGAATATAAAAATACATCTAACATTCTTCAGTCTTTTTTTTTTTTTTAATGTTAAACTGATTTTCGCCAACCCATAGTTTTTTGAGGATTCCTTACACAAAAATATCTAGACGCTCCGTTTGTCATTCAAAATCTTTAATAGGAATAGGTGGAGAACCGAAATCCACATCAAATAATTACGTATTGATACTGCATCTGCCTTACAAAATAAATTCTTTTTGTTGGCTAAAACCTTTATGTATTCGCCATTAATAGTAAGTCCTCACAAATCGTTGAATTCTTGTCGAGGTGTCATCTCTGAACCTGATCTTTTGTTTGCTTCTGAAACAGAAATACTGGAAGGATTTGCTGATCATATTGTTTCCCAGGTCAAAAGAATTACAATAAAAAAAAGAAACGGCAATTTTTCTAACAATTAAACATATAATTTTAACTTTCAATAGTCCTAAATTACCATCAACCATTAAAACTGGGGGATACCTTAATTATAAAATACACCGATATATTCCGTAATTCTCTGCTCCGTTTCAAGTGTCAGAGGCTCTGACATTCTCAAACTTCCTGCGGCGGTCAATTGACGTGTACTAGATATGTATCCGTTGAGCATTCTTCCACGGATTATACTCTAGAGCAGGGATACTCTCAACCTTTTTATCTGCTGGGCCGCATACATACATATGTCAGCTATTTCACGCGGGCGCCGCAACATGAGAAATGCTTTAAGACCAAGATTACTTAGAAAATTTTAAATGTGGAAAATTGACCAAAATATTATAATTCCAGTTTTGCTTTTTTTAATTATTTTTTTATTTTTGTCTCTAACGCTAAATTGGAAGCAATTAAGAAGCATTTCTACGTCAGTAAACGGTCTTATGATTACCAATAATATAACAAACTTCATAGGATTGTTACCGCTGTAATATTACCACTGACAAAATACTGTGCTGCTGTTGCAGATTATTCAGGAAAGCCTATTTATCACCTTTTGAAAGAGATCGAGGAAAAGTGTCATTGAAGGATTCCTGTTTATTGGTATTTTTTTTAAATATAGCACTTTCGTGACAAATCGAACAATTACTGATCCACGTTTGTTTTTCACTACAAAATAGTCAACCTCCCAATCGTCTTGAAACGATCTATTTTCTTGGAATATTTTTCACTTGCAAGATATGAAAGATAATTAAAAATTAGTTCTACCCCTAAAATTGTCGCTACTCCACTGTTATCTGCTATCACTAACCGTAACCGCTCGAAATAGAAAAGGGATATCAATTCGCACCTGTACGACAACGACAGCAAAAAGAAAAATTTATGTATTTGATTTCTTGACAAAGAATTTCCAACAAAATTTTTAATACAATGTTCTTAAATAAGTAAGTTTCTCAGAGCAATGGGCCATTTAAAAAGGCTCGGTGGGCGGCATGCGACCCGTAGGTTGAGTATCGCTGCTCGAGAGCCGAAAAGTGTTCCCAGTCCCATCCATCAAATTCAAAATTATGCCCAAAATGGAAGTTAGGAAAAGAATTTTCAGGAAATTAAAATCAAGAAAAATATTTCCTATTTAGAAGCACGTAAATTTATAGTTCCACAGATACCCCAAACGGATCAGGCCGTTAAATCTTGAGCTACATCTACTAGTACTCAAACAGATCCAAACACAATCTGCCCGCCTTTCAAATGTTTGAAACCCGTATCTTTTCTGCAAATCAAATGCCAAGTACATAGTCTTCAATGCCTGCACATCTACTCAAGCCTATCTACTTCCTTCCACATCTTCGGCAATACCATTTGAATCTCTGCCACCTAGTTTTATTTCTATTATCGCAAAATCCGGCGTATAACGCACATCCCTTCTTTTACGAAGTAATCTGAAATGTACGTATGTAGAGCTCTTAAGTTTTTAAGTCATTGAAATTCGAGGTATTATCCCAGGCTTTTGAAAAAATAATATACTCTGTCGCGTTTTTCTTTGCTTATTCAAGACAGGAGTCCTAGTTTTCCCAATTCTTAAATATTGATTTTGACGACACACACACATAAACAATTAAATATAAATTGAAAATTACTATTTTGTGGATAGACACACCCTCCGATTTTGGGGGTTCCGTTATCGGCCAAAGTTATTTACAGACTGATTGAATCCCCCCCCCCATAGGTTAGGGAGGCTTACACATACTTATTTCCCTTTAGGGATTTCTGAGAAGCAAACCCCACATACAACCCTTTAAGTTCATAAAGTAAGTCATTTCTGTAAAATAAACAGTATTTCGATCTATGTAGAAATCTAATTTGCTTTATGCTCATCCTTTTTTTCCATTTTTAAAGCTATCATTTTTATATCCAGCGTATAACGCGCACCTGTAAATTTCGATCTTTTTTTTTTTTTTTTTGGTGTTAAAAGTGTGCGTTATTCATCGGATTTTATGGTACTTCTATTTCTACCGACAATATTTTAAACACCTCAGTTTCATCTTTACCAACTAAAGCACGCTTATTTCCTTAAGTTTTACTTACAGTGTAGTAATCGGAATATGGGCACACATTGCAATTTGATCTTTCTTAAATTGATTTTCTTAAAATCTTGTCAGGTTATAGAAATGTTTTAAAAATGAATAATTTCCGAAAGCAAGTGCATTATAGAGTTGAAGGGGAAAAAGGTTAGGGGTTATTTTAACTTTTTTTTTTTTTTTTTTTTTTTTCCAAAATGTACCTAATCAAAATTTGATCTTTGAATAGAGTATCTCAAAGTCACTATCCAAGCAAATATAACGTCCTATCTGAAAAAAATTTGTATCAATTTAAATGATTTAATTAAGATGTATTGAACCGATTTCCAATATATTTCCGCATTCGCATAAGGACCTTTCACTGTAGAAAATCCTTTGTTTCCAGAATTAACCAAAAGTTTTATTTTTCTATGTGAAATACATAGATTTTTTTACTAAACATCATTTAAAATTACACTAGCTGCATGGCCCGGCGTTGCACGGGCTATCTCTACTTTTATAAATTTTCCCTTTCTTTCACAAAATCAGAACTTCTAATACTCATTTTCAAAATGACTTCCCACCCCTCCACCGCTTAGCCCGGCGTTGTTCGGGCTTTCTCTTTTCCTCGTGACACCAGCATTTCTCTGTGTGTGTGTGTTTGTACGTGCACAATATGAGTGATTTCTAAAATTGTGTCAAATATTTTCCCTTTTTCGAAATAGCTGCTTGGCCCGACGTTGCACGGGCTATCTCTACTGTTATAAATTTTCCCTTTCTTTCACAAAATCAGATCTTCTAATACTCATTTTCAAAATGACTTCCACCCCCCCCCCCCGCCAACCGCTTAGCCCAGCGTTGCTCGGGCTTTCTATTTTCCTCGTGACACCAGCATTCCTGTGTGTGTGTTTGTACGCGCACAATGTGAGTGATTTCTAAAATTATGTCAAAAAATTTCCCTTTTTCGAAATTTGCTCCATTCCACTTATTTTTGATTTAAGACAGGTTTCTTTCCCCTCTCTATAGCCCGAACACGGTTCTTTTTAGTGTTAAATCATTGTTCCATCTTCCCCTCCTTCTCACAGATAAGATATAGCTTCAAATTTCGATGTATGACTTATAAAAAAAAATATCGCGTTAGAATTTTAAAAATTATTAATGTGATGAAATAATAAAAAGAAAACGATTCTGATGCTAAGAGTAAAGCTTTAAAAAGTAGCGTAATGCGAAATAGAAAGTTTCTACCTCCTCAATTTCGAACCTGGGAACTGCCGTTTCATAAAGCGCAGCCGATTTAACAATCGCGCCGTCGGTTCCTTTGGGGAAAAGCATTGAATTGAGCTTTAAAATAAAGGTAGATTTTTTTTTCAATATCTCATTTCCTTATTCGTTAAAGTAAAAGATTTTTTTTCGGGCTTCATTTTTATGTTAATGCTTTCAAACTTCATATAAATAATAGACGATGTACTTTTTAATTAACAAAGAATTCCTTTAGTAATGAAATAATGGAAATAATCCTGTTAAAAAAACATATATATATTTATTCAAATCAAATTTCTATAAGTAATTAATAAAAGAAAAATTTACAGATAGCTATTGAAACGATTGCTTTTGTAATCAAAAAGTATGAAACAAAAATAAAGAATGTAATTATAATTAATTAATTATTACTGACATTTTAAGCAATTTTTTTCGTTTAATTTTGCAGCCACCGGAAAAACAAAAGTACATTTTTTTAAAAAAAGAATAGTTTATGTATGGAACAGAAATTTTCAAAATAAGAAAATTATTAGATCGTGTTTTAAAAACCTCTGAAAAAAAAAAGAAATTCCGAAAATATTTTTAAAAAATTGTAAAATAATTAAATTGAAAGAAAGGTATTGTTTTTTTAACCGTAATTTTTAAGATATTTCATCAATATTTGTACAGATTACGTATATTGTTCTACACGTGGAACAAAAAAGAAAAGGATGAACTATTTTTTAGTGTAAAATATTTTTTCAAGCAGAACAACTTATAATTCATGTTCAAAAAAAAAAGGAACCGATTTCGACTCATTTTTTATTTAAAAAAAATTGTAAAATAATTAAATTGAAAGAAAGATATATATTTATAATTTTATTACATTAATTTTTAAATAAATTTATTTATATGCAAAGTTTCATTGTTTTGTGAAAACAGAATTTTTTTCCAATATTCTCTGCAGATGGCACCACGATGCATTTAAATGTGTTTTAAGGTTTTTAATTAATATCTTTTTAACTAATTGGAATATCGGAATATAAATGGTCAAAACGGATTCCTCGGATCATTCCCTTAATTTTGATACCTTCTGCTAGTTTCTGCGTATTGTGCTTCTTGAGAAAATTGGGATATATACATCCCTACATAGATACGTTTGTTTACCTACGAATCTTAATATATGACTAACTTTAGAATAATGTAAAAATTAAGTACTGTAAAAATAGTACGAATCAAAATAAACAAAACTTCATTTGTATCACTACTGTAACATTCCCGCCGACCAGCTGTGAATCGGCTTCTTTGTGGATATGGTCATCACACGTGCAATGACACCTGCAACCTTAAACTATAGCGCGGTCTTGTCTTGAACATCGCCCCGGTATCCTTTGACACCAGAATGTACCCCTATTCCGGACACAACCCGAGGATAAAGGGGGCCGTTCGTGGGCCCTAGCGAGGGTAGAGAGAGAACAGGGGCTGGTCTGAAAAGTTCGTTGAGAGCGTACTCGAAAAAACTCCTCCCTCACAAACCACAGAACTTGAACTCTTACAATCTAATAAGTTTAATAACTCCAGTGTATGGATCTGTAAATAATAGCTGTGACGTAAATAAAGTAAATATTTAAATTAATCAATTTCACTTTACCTTTTTTTTATCTCAAACGTAACACTACATATTATATATATATATATATATATATATATATATATATATATATATATATATATATATATATATATATATATAAAACGTTTTTTAGGTGTGTTTATTGAGGTAGTAACCCTCTTCTGCTAATTTATATTCCGAATAGATATGGAATTTCGTGCTGCACATTCAGTGTTCCCATTTTAATTATAAATTCTATGTAATAATAATTTATTACATATTTTATGTATAAATATACACCATCTACCAATAAGTATTTGGACGTCCATGCAAATGAAGATATCCCCGGTTCTGATCTACGTCACGCACGCCTTCTGTACTTAAACATTGTGTAGGGAAAACATTGTTGACGTGGTAGCCTAGTGATCAAGGTAACCGACTCGTGGCTGGCGTGTCATGAGTTCGAGCCGCTAAAGTTTGTTCCTGGGAATGGGCACGGAAACAAATTAAAGACATGGGGTCTAAAATTTGAATATCAAAGTTCATTTTAAAGAAAAAAACACTGAGACAGAACTGTTCTCCTTAGCACCCAGACAACGAATGAATTCTTTTTAATCCCCAAGGGGAAGAGGAATCTCCGTCCCCCCTTCTTCAGCTGGCGTTTTTCGATCATACCATGAATACTTCGAATTCCAACCCCAAGGGGGATGGGGAAATCTAACCGTCCCCTGTAGCATGTGGTGAAAGACACTTTCGAACTCCTACAGAGCCCAGTACCACTTTAGACCCACCGTGTAGGGGAGCGATGCACGTTAATTCTGTCAAGAGCTCAAACGTCGTCCCTTTGGTGTAGTGTGATAGTTAGGAAAGGGGGGTGCCAGCTCAGGTGTTATCCTCGTCACTTGACTATGGTTCAAAATTACGAGGTCCGTCGCCAAAACCCCTCGTGTAGCTAAAAAGTGCGACGCGTTGTTTCCTGGGAGAATATTAACGTCGCGACGTTACTATGCACTCAGGAAACAACATTGGCATTAATCGCTTGCAAGATGGCTCGAAATTCAGAGCTGTTTGACTTCAACAAGGGCGCAATTGTCGTATATCATTGAAATGGCCAATTCTTAAGGGACATATATAGTGAATTAAACATTCCAGAATCGACAATGGCTTTTGTGATTAAAAAGTGGAAGGTGAAGGGTGATTATCAGAATGTGCTTCGACCCAGCAGACCCTCGAAACTGAGAAATAGAGACCGATAAAAGCTTTCCAAAGAAATTTTGTATAACCGCTCCAAACGATAGCCCACATACTCCAGGAATTCAAACAAGCATCCCTGACTGTTGTTTCGATTAGTACCTTCCTCTAGGAAGCACATTTGCTTGGTTTTCATAGTCGTGCTGTCGCTCATATCTTTTGATTACAAAATCCAAAAGCGCTGTAACGACTTCACACAGCTCTGGGATAAACTATTTATTTCACAGTAAGAAAATCATCAAAAAATATTCTATTACAATTAATTAGCAAAATGGGTCCACAGATAAAGAGTCTCTTTCGCTGCAATGTCTTATATCGCTCGCTTAAAAATACTTAAAAAATGTGATCCTTTAGAGTAGTGTCCAATACATAGGATATGTCAAAGGGGTCCACAGTTCTCAGTTCACTCTCGGTAATTCCACACCAAGTTTGAGTGAGCTCGCTGGTTCTATATCCGCCGTGCGGTTGCTGATTCGAAACCTCCTCGGTTCGAAGTCCACCTTAATTCGCGGATTGACGTATCGCTAACGAGAGGCCTCTTATCGGATTCTCTCTGGACAAAATCTGATCCTGGTACTCCCTCGCTCTCCCTTTATAAACCTCTCGTTTCTCACGGTCACTCACCAACTATCCTCTTTGATCTCTTGTCCGTCGGCCATTTATAGCGGAAGTCTGTCTGAGTGCATAGCCTGAGTCTGGTCCTGCAGACACGCAGTCACCCCAGACCCATGAGAACCCGAAAATCACATTGTACCGGTGTCTCTTTTAACTTTTGGACAGGCATGGGAAAAAAATGGTCAGAATTTTTGACCACCCATTTGCGAAACTTTTCTCCAGCAATAAGGGAAACGAATGGAATTTTCCCACGTTTGTTGGCGTCCCTTCGTAGCAATTAGGGGAAAGAGACTAGGTACATCACACAGCGCTGCTCGGTTGACGTGGTACAAGGCACTTCGACATCGGGCCATAGCTGAATGGAAACAGTTTCTCAGGAGTTATGAATCAAGGTTCGGTGTTTACCAGTTCGATGTCAGAGTCTGGGTTTGGAATATGCCTGGAAAACGTCTTTTGCCAGAATGCATTATGCCTACAGTAAAGTATGGAGGAGGTGGAATAATAGTCTGGGGATGTTTGATACAAATTTATGGTATAAGCTCAACGCCGACTCCTACTCCTCTATTCTAGACAACAAAGTGCTTCTTACGCAGTGGCAATTTAACAGGTTGGATCATTGTTGCTTCCAGAATGACAACGCCACTTGTCATGTTGTGAGTTCCAACATGGATTGATATTATAACAATGAAGGAAACTGACTGGACTGGCCTGCCCACATTGCAGACTTGAATCCTATGGAAAACCTCTTGTAACGCCGTGAGTAGCTATCTAACAATAAATTGTCACAGCCTGATTTGAAAATAAAAGGTTTGTTTATTTGCTCAACAAATTGTTAGTGAAGCAATAGATTACAGTTCATACGCCAAGCCGGTGCAGTCAGTCTATATCACTCTAATTCTCCAACGCCACCGGCGTTCATCGTCTTTCCTTCCTTTCCACTCCAGTCTCGGACCAAGTCTCTTTCTTTTGCGCTCTACTCAAGTTCTCTCCATCCAGGGCTCTCCTCTCGTCTCCTGAAAAAACCCCTTTTAAACACCAGGGGCGGGACCACAACACGCCTCTCGTCCCTTCTTATTGGCAGGCCACAAAAGTCTCTCTCGGCTTCCCTAGTCCTATTCGCGCGTAATTCATAAAAAACACTCTCGGACCGTCTGGACCAAGACCGCCATAGTTCTTGTACATCACACCACCAGTGTTCTATTATCCCATTCTCTCGACACCGGCCCAGGTGACAGGATTCTTTTTATACAGGCTTCACCTACTGTCAATAGGCACCAGTTCTCTTTTCACCATTATAACTTTCAGTCTGGGTGTCGGTGCTTGCCCGAGTTCAAACAATAAACAATGGCCCGATGGCCACGTGCACTTGTCACATAACATCCGGTTGAAGCCATAAAACTTATCGTGAATCGAAGGGTGGGGGTTCACAACAATCGAAGACGTCACACTCTGGAACGAGTTGGATCACCGAATTAAGGGATGCAGCAACGGTCGAAAATCGGTGAAAAAACTTATATATCTTCTCCAAACCGAGGGGAAGGACACTGTCCATCTTCCAATCACTTGTGGAAAATATGCCCCTGAAGGATACGGCTGAAATTGGCTCAGGTAAAGCCTCTATTAACTAATGAATGTGAATAAATCTTGTTAATCTCTTTTATCACAGGTATCCAAATACTTATTGGTAGATTGGGTATATTTCAATATAATTCAACGAATGAAGTATACATATTAATTATGAAAAATTTGTATGTGATCGGAAAAAGTACATCAAAAAGTAAAAAGAAAAAAACAACCAGAAATTCTATTAACCTCACCTTCATTTCGGATGTAGTTCGATCAGTTATTAATAGCTCATCTCTATCTAATTATATCAGTGGCGCACACAAGGGGGGGTCAGGAGGCTCCCCCCAAGCCCTTGATTTTTTTCCGATTGATTATAATTCTAAGTATACAGTACGTAAAATTTAATTAATTACTTGCTATTAATGATTAATTTTATTAATTAATGCTAATTATTTATTCAAAAACTAGTTTTTTGCTGTGTTTTGTTCCCGAAAATCGACAAAATAAAAAAGAGCATAATACAAGAATGGTGAACTTTTGACCCCGGTCCCTCCCCTTGAAAAATTTCTGTGTGCGCCACTGAATTATATGTATACTTTTCCAGACATAAGATCTAAAATATTTAAGGCTTGCAGCCGCGTACACTAACCTCTTTCGAATCGGACGGTTACATTCAAAAAACATGTAGAGAGAGAGACGAAAGCACCGAAGGGTGTAAAAATTAAAAAACCTATTGGGCTGTGGGGGAGGGGGTTGAATACCTAACCCCTGTTGTATACACCACTGAATGCTTGTATAAATGATATGCGTTGAAAAGTTGTGAAATTAACATTCATTTTCTGCGCTTAAATATAGTTGAAAAAAATAAATCAACGTTAACGGTTGTGAGAATATTACAGTTTTATCGGTATAATGAATTATTTCACTGCATTTAATTTGTGACGTTAAAAAGAACAACTTAAAATTCATATTCATGTTTCTCATTCATATTCAATCGCAAAAGATAAGATAATAATTCCAGTAAATGTCTAAAAGATTTTATATTCCAAATTTATAGACGGAATCTCCAAGTTAATTTGATAACGAGTAAAAGGAAATGGAAGAAAAGCCCATGTTTTTTTTCTCTTTAAATAAGTACTTTTGATGCAGTATTTCTTGTCTCTTTTAATTAAAACAAATAATAATCGAATTCTTTTTAAATAACATTGTTTCCAAATTCATCAAACAGTGATTAAATATATGCTTTTTTTTTATAAAAAAAAGACATGATTTGAAGGTTTGTTTAACGACTTAAAGCTAAGAAATAACCACATATACAAAAACTACAAATTTTTTTACAGAAAATTTATTGAAGTAATGTGCGTGAAGTAATTTAGACATCAAGAAAGTCTAAATGTTATTTCTCTCCCTCCTTTTTTTTTTGTCGAACTGGAAACTGATGCCTTGTAAACCAACAGAAATATTAAAAAAAATTTTTTTTTTTTAAAAATGGTTTTAGACTGTAATTTTTCCTGACGTTTTGGGGCTTTTTTCCTTCCATATCCCTTCTGCGATCCTTCCATGTTATTAAGGCAACCTTAATCTAATATTAATGAATGATACATTAACCCAACATATTTTTTGCGAAATTTTAGATGCTATAACATTGGTATCCTTTGATTTTGAATCAGTGGCGCACACAAGGGGGGTCCTAGGGGTTCGACCCCCCATAGTCCTTAATATTTTTTCCGATTGGTTATAATCCTATGTACACATATTACGTACAATTTAATTATGCATTTGTTATTAATAATTAATTTTATTAATTATTACTAATTATTTATTCAATGATTAATTTTGTATTGTTTTTGTTCCCGAAAATTGACAAAATCAAATCTATATGTTGGGTAGTGTATTAGAGCCTGATACCAAAATGGTGGACTTTCAACCATGGACCCTCCCCTTGAAAAATTTTTGTGTGCGCTACTGTTTTGAACCTATGATTTTAGTATAATTTAGAACAGGGGTCCTCTAGCGCCCACTATGTGAAGCGAGCTGTTGAAAATAAAAGACTCAGAACTGTCAAAAGAAATTGAACTGAATTGACATGAAACCAGACGAGATGTAACGAAGCAAGCAAGCGGAATGCGTTATATAGCGGTTTTGTTAAAAATAGCTTATAGTTTAGAATTTATATTGTGTAAATAAACGTTAGTTGTCTACCAAAGAACCTCTTTGCTGTCTAGTCCATGAAAGCCACTCAATTAATAATGATCACATGGATCAACTAATCAGAAAATCACAAGGGGAGTCAAAAAACCAGATAAACAGAAAATGATCTCTATATTTGGTTCGAAAACATTTACTAGCAAAGTTTTCCTTGTATGAAGATCAACAAAAGTAAATATAGATGCAAGTTGACTGACAGCAACTTACAGGCTGTGAGGAGAAACAACAAGCAATCTCACTCTCTACTCTACTCTTGATTTCAAAACAATTGTTCAAAGTGTGTGTGTGTGTGATAGGGTATACATTTCTCTCATTAAACTTACTCTAAAATTAAATGTACAGAGCTGTAAACTGTATGAGAAATTTGAGGATAAAATAAAACTATACTGCTATTTTGCTTAACTTTTTATTTATCGATTTTTATGGTAAAATTTACACCTTTTCTCAGAGATGCAAAGTCAGTAAATGATTGCAATCCTTTTAAAAAGGTGCGACCCTCTTGTATCATCCGCTCTTCCACGTTGTGATCTTTGAGTCGAAACGATTGCCCAACTCTGTACTCTAGAGACATGTTTTATAGTTCTACTGAGTATCTTTAATGTTTTGTATGAATGTAATCTATCTATTCTGCTCAAACTGTATTATTGTGTGTGAAATCTCCTTAGTTCGTGGTATTGCCTCGTAGGTCAATGGTACTGTCGCAGGAAAATGATGAAATTAGGAATCCCTAAGGGAGAGGATCAATTGACGTCTCTTCAAGGTCGTTTCCCTGATAAAAGTAAGGGATTTGAACAAATCCTTGTCATGTTTCGGTGAAATGATGAAATAATATTGTCAAGATTTTAAAAGTTTTTATTTAACAAATAGGGTGCATTATTAAACTTAGAAGTAAGTAATACAACAATAGTCAACGAAATACAAATAATTTATTCGAAACTAATCAACAAATTGTTAGAAAATTAGGCTGGTATTTTTTTATGTGTAACATCTTTTTTTCTCGGTTGCTTACACACTAAAATATCAATTCTAATCTTAATCCTATTGTGCCATTTTTTTTTAAAGATATGGGGTTGATATTTAGGGAATTGATAGTACTACCTGTATGGTTAGGAAGTACAAGGACTCGACCCCCCCAGGTGTTCCCCCCCGGACAGCATTTAGCCAATGCAAATCCTAACTAGTTCATTTTATCATTTCACTGAAACAGTTCTGAGTTTGATAAAATCACTTTCATTATGGAAATGGCTTTGAAGAGAGAGAGAGAGACGTTATTTTCCCAATGAGCTCTATAGCAGGGGTGACCAACACGCGGCCCGCGGGCCACATGTGGCCTGCCAGTACGTAAATTGCGGCCCGCCGATTCTTTTTAAATTTTTTAAATATCAGGTTTTAAAATTTTTTTCATTTTGCAATTTATTTAAGGGGAAATATATATATATATATATATATATAAATCTACAATGTATTTGCCTGTTAACTGTTCTTGTTTTAAAATAAATCCTTTTTGATAATAGAAACGTCCTTTAAATTAAAATAGATTTATATTTTATCATACAGTTACGCGTTTGATTTTTCTATATTAAATTGTTTTTTTAATAAATTCCGAATTGCATTATGCATATCCTTAACTATGGATGGTACATGATTCTCTATGAGTGCGACTTTTATTTTTCCTCCTCATTTCTGTTTGGAGTTCCCTAAAAGCAAGAGGCAGCCAGAGATGTTTTTTAAAGTTTAAAAAAAATATTCAGGACGGTCAAGATAAAGGGCAATGTATACTTAATCGTTTGCGAATGAAAGCACTATCAAATCTCAACAATGAGTAACGAAAGATCAATTCAAAAGGAACACCGTAATTTTCAAGAAAATGACAACACTGTAATATTTTAAACATTAGTTTGATCATTGCATTATTATATTATATAAACATTATTATATTATCTATGTCTGGGTTACATGAAAAATAATGAAAACAACAATAATAATTCATTCTGTTTTAAATTTTCACTCCAATAAATGTTTTTCTATTTCCAAATCTGATATAAAGATACATATTTTTTATGTGCGGTCAGCGAGATTATAATGTTTTTCCGAAGTGGCCCGCAAGATCATTTGGGTTGGATATCCGTGCCTTAGGGATTGGATGAAATTCTTAATTTCGTCATTTTCCTGCGACATGTCAACCGCCGTGTGCGGAAAAACATAGTAGGCTAACAGAAAGAAAAAAAAATCAAAACAAATTACTGGTCCTTATGAAAAAAAGCGAAATTTTGTTTCATATTGGTCGAACACTAAACTGTTCCTTTCCGGTGATACACAGGGGTCCGGTGATACATCCGGTCCATAAAACAGTGATTCCCAAAGTGGTTTATATCATATCATCCGGATGATCATAAAAGCAATTAGATATATGAGAAAAGACAACATCCGAAAAGCCATTAAAATCAATAGTTTTAAATCTTACATCCAGAAGATTGCAAAAAGTTTCTTTAACTCTCTGCAATATACTAATAATATCAACATGATTAATTTGCGAAACTACAATACCCATGATACTACAAAAAGGCCGAGAAGAATTCTTCTCGATTCTTACAATCCACCATAACTTTATTATTTTATGCAATTTTTTATTGCTCACCCATTACTAAATTTCTTCTCTTATTTTTTTTTTCAATTTTTCATTTAACTTTGTCGTATTCCCCACATCTGGGCTTACCCCTCCCCTTTAGTCTTAAATTTCTTTTTGTGAGATTTGAGCAGCCAATAAGAGTCACTATCCTCACCCGCCATGATCCAATCAGAGAACGCCCACTCAGCTCTCATCCAAGTATCCAAAACCATCATGAACTTGGAACTTTTCCGAACGATTGGCTCGACCAATCAGCAGCTAGCTACTCATCAGTATGATAGCATCTCAGTCACTCCACATCTACTTACCGGATATGGGATGGAGGGTCGCTTCGCGAGCCATATGCCCAGTTATTGCACCGTAGGCACCGTGGTCTATATCGACCCCAGGGGTCTATGACCACTAGCAAAGGGTCCAATTCAGTGAAAAAATAATTTAGGAGGCAGGTGTCAATGAATCGTAAATGAGGGTGTACGATGGAGGCTCTCATTAAACCAGGCCGCTAATTTTATTTTAGAAGAAAAGTTAATCAAACGGAACAGATTTATTTACTCAATTTAATGAGGTTAGTTTGCAGTTACAAGGTGACAGCATAAATTATGTTAAAACAAGAGCCATCATTTTATCGTTTCTGGCCAGAATTAAGCTAAAGGAGTATAATATTGGCCGTCGTGAATTTTTCCAGTTTCTCAAGTGGGTAGGTACATACAGACAATCTGCCAGGAAAATGACGTTTTAAAAAACGTCCAACATTTGCATGCCCTTTATTCAGATTTTGGATCTTGGTTTGAGAATGCCTTAACTATGGTGAGTACCACAATAGTAGGCAATGAATTCATATGGTCACATAGAAAAAAAAATGCCATATTACAAGAACAACTAATCGGATTAAGCAACTGCGGAGGTCTTAAAATTTAGAAGCGGATGTCAACAATTTTTGGCTTTAAAAAGATATATATACCTGTTATTTATCCCGAATTATGGAGTATTTGTGAGAAAGATTTTAGTTTCTTTTTCCAGTGAGAAGGAGTTTCAGCGCGATTGTGAATCTTCAAAATAAAACAAGTAATATAAAAAAAAAAAATTTTTAAGTCAACTCCTACTTGCATCACCAAAGAAAAAATTTTATTTTAGCTACTTTTTATTAAATAGTTATAATTAATATAAATATGAAAAACATATGATAGAATCGAAACATTAAGTGATGATTAATTTTTATTAATTATCATTAAAGTATCGTATTGTCATCCAAAACAATCGTGTATATAAAATTTAAGTTCAACTGAATGCTTTAAAACGTGAGAAATTTTTTTAAGTTTTAACGCAAGTCGCCAAAAGAGTGGCTAAGTCACCAAAAATGATTCCAACGTGGCTGTATTTGTAATTCTTTAAATAATTAGTTTTAATCAGTTAATTTTTATTAATTACTAGAGGACCCGACAGACGTTGTCCTGTACACACATCTTAAATTCAAAATAAAAGGTTTTTGAATATTCGATTACTGCGATCGTAGCGCAGTCTGCCGAATCCAATGTAAAACATTTCAAGATCAACAATTTATAAATAAAAAATTAAATAAATATTTCTAAACCGAATTATAAATCTAAACCATTCTCGAGTCTACTGGAACAAACAAAAACTTTCATCAAAATCGGTCCAGCTGTTTAGGAGGAGTTCAGTTACATACACACGTACAGAAGAATTACATGTATAAAGATTATTTGAAAAGATATTCATTAAAAACACTAAAAAGTGTGAATCGTCTGCATTTTCGTAACAATAAAGACCGGGTTTGGCCAGTTCGGCTGAAAATCAATTTTCGACGCCAACTTACGTCTTTTTCAATTCCTACTATTAGCGCACGATTTCTATACATATTTTATTTGTTTGTTTATTTATTTATTTATCTTGGTAGAATTTTCAATCGTTAATAAAATACATTTTAAAACGCTCAATTAAGCTGAAATGTAATGTACATGATTATTTTGGATGACAATACTATAATTTTTAATTATAATTAATAAAAATTATTTAATTAAAACTAATTATTTAAAAAATTACAAATACAGCCACGTTGGCGACTTAGCGACCCTTTTGGCGACTTATGTCAAAATTTGAAAAGGTTTTTTTCTCACGTGTAAAACATTCAGTTGAAAGGAAATTTTATTTTATAACAATAGCGTTGTTACAACAATGCAGGTGAATGTTGAGTTGTATTTTTTTGAAAGTTTTTAATTAATATCTTTTTAACTAATTGCGATATCGGACCGAATTGTGAATCTAAACCATTCTCGAATTTACTTGAACCCACACAAAAAGTTTCATCGAAATCGGCCCAGCCGTTTAGGAGGAGTTTAGTGACAAACACACGCACAGAAGATTTTTGAACATAAAGATAATCAAATTACTGTATTGTCATCTAAAATCATCATGTACATAAAATTCCAGCTCAATTGAGCGCTTTAAAATGTATTTTATTCACTATTAAAAATTCCACCAAGATAAATAAATATATAGAGAGTGAGAGCTTGTTGTAGGAATTGAAAAAAAAAAAAAAAAAGAAAGAGAGAGTAAGAAAGATAAAATACTTGACAGTACTTCTCGTGGAGATTCAGTATTAAATCTAATAAGATTGATGCCAAATGTTGAAAATTTGTTCAAGAACCAGATTTATCTCTCCCATTATAAACATTTGTTTATTGATCAGTTATTTTATGTATTAACTAAGTTTTAATTTAATTAACATGTGTTTCTTAAGTTTTAAACGCTATACTCCACTACAATATGAAATTTAAATCTTATAAAGTAATTAGCTCTATACCAGAGCTGTCAAAAAGACATTTAAGTTGATAAATTTGCAAAACTTCAATATTAGTTCAGCAGGGATCTACCCCAAACCGAAAAACTTGGCAAGGGGTCTATGAGACAAAAAATTTGGTATCCTCTGCATAAAGATATGTCCTGGACCGGCTGTCGTTAACCAGTAGTGGTCTGTGAATCATTTTTGATTGTTCGCAGAAAAATTGGGAAATCGTTTATTTATATTTTTTATGGAGATTCAATTTCAAAAATGAGGGTACTAAAACGTGTTATAAAATAACAAATTATGCTCTTTTTTTAAAAAAAATTAGCCACTACTTTTAGGGACATTTCATGTGAGTTTAGAGACTTATTAGCTACTTTTGTGGGTGTATTTAGCGATATTTCAAAATGAGAGGTAACAACCATTTTGACTTGGAGGCATAAATAACACTTCAGTTTGATGACTTCGCTTTGCGTTGCCAACTTGTTCTTGCTATTTGCAAAGTTCCTTATTAATGATATGGAAATGGAAATAGAGACGTAAAAATAAGAGACAATATGGTTATAGTGATCAATTCTTAATGATGCGTCAACTGTAAAATTATACATTTAATGATCCGTGAAGTTCCAAAGGCTGGCGCCCGCTGCCCTGAATATCCAAGAAAAATAATTCTCAACAAGGTGGTAAAAGAAATGTTAGTAATGGAAAAATTAAAAGTTAGGTCATAGGTGTGGTCATAGGAGTGGGTTGACTAAACTGGCTGGCACCAGGAAAATATTTCCAATCTTATCGCTTTATATTTCAATTAAAAATATTGATAAGTATTTCGATTAAAAGCGGTTTAACTTGCAACAAAACGAAACTTGAACTTAAAGATACAGTTTTATACTCGGAGTGGGCATTAAGTCGATCGCGATCGACCGGTGGATTGCTAAGACATTTTGGGGTGACCGCCTTCACGAAGGACCTGAGACTTGAGGAAGGACCTTGATGTATTTTGAATTGTTTGATAATAAATGCATCATTTGATATTATTAAATTTATGGGTATAATTATTGTGCTTGTATTTTGTGTATTTGCTTAAAACGTGCTTTTACCAGAGTCAATTTTTCTATTGTAATTACGTAGATAAGTGTATATTCTGTATTTATTATTGTTAGAATATAAATATTGTTGAGCTTACCACACCTACGCCACATGGCGGGCCGTAACACCTTAACAGAATTAGAAGTAGACCGTACCATGTAAAAGTCTGGCCACTTCGGGTTTATGGTAAAAGATGTGTAGAAGTTTTTATTGTTGGATTGGTAGGAATCGTTCATATCTATGGGTAGATTCTTATCCATTTTATGTTTGTTTGAAATTGATGTGTGTCTTTTGTTAGCGAGTTTATTTTTAAATTTAAATGTTTTATGTATATGTCTGTGTGTAGTGAAAAGAGATTATTAAATGAAGTGCTCTATACGAAATAATTTCCGAATTGATTTTGATAGGAAAAAAATGCCTTAATAATTTCATTTTTATATTTTCTTTTCTCGTTCGTTTTTTCTATGTACTTAATCGCAGATTTATGAAAGCTTCCAAGTTGATAAAAGGGCCCCATCTATTTTTAACTGACATTTTGAAAAGATGATAAAGACCTTATTATGTTTCCTCAGCAGGCACGTGTATTTGAGCAATAAATTACCTAATAATGGATATGAAAGTTAAGGTTGATTGGTCCTGCTAACCAAAACATCGGAACCAATTACGATTCTTAGAAATCAAACGTAAATTATATATATATGTTAAAAATACATAACATGTAATCTTCTCTATCGCAAACATCGATTTTCTGGGTGTACAGTTACAAATTTTTTTTTAAAAAAAAATCGGTTTGGAAAGTTTTATCTGTTTCCGCAAAGAATCAAAATTTATTACAGCATTTAGTAAAAAAAGCTTCAGAATAATTTTCATATGTTGCAGATTTTGTAGCAGCTTGTCGAATTCATAATATTTACATATAGTGGCGGGATTGCCAAATAGAATTAGAGAGCTGTTAAAACACGTTTTATTTTCAATTATACTGAAAAAAAAACATTATGAAGGTATATGAAACAAAATAATTTTTTTCTGATTTTTTTAAGGCAATAAGAAATTGCTTTGAGATTTCATTGTTTTTTTTATAACCTGTCTTCACGTAATGTTGAAGAATATGACTTGAAATCGAAACATTGTTTAAAAAAAATGTTGAAAAGTTAATTTTATATTATACTACTTGTATTTATACAATTCTACTTTTTTTACCCTTTCAAATAAAAAATATTTTCTATTTCGTATCCTGTCCAATTTGTTTATGGAATATTTTTAGATTTTAGAAACGAAATATAAGCAAATGAATTGATATATATTATTATATATACTATGGAAAATATATGTCCCTTTTATCCAGTAGTGAATACACAATTTGATATTTGAGTATTTTTACTTCTAAAGAAATGGAATTCGAAATTAATTTTTGGACATTTTTCTTTTTGAAAAAAGGAATTCAGAACTTGAAATTAATACTGGGACATTTTTATTCTTTAAAAATGAAATTCTCTCTCTCTCTCGAAATTTAAAAATAGTTTTGAAACGTTCTTTTAAATAAAATTCGGAGTCTGAAATTTAAACTGAAACATTTTTATTTCTAAACGAAAATGAAATTCAAAATTTGAAATTAGTATTCAATATTTTTTCATTTACAAAATGGGATTCAAAAATTTGAGTTCTATCCCTGAAAAGCAACCATGTGGGAGATAATTTTCCCCGTTGATTTTGTAACTGCTGTTGCAATAACTGACCACCTGATCGGAACCTCTGCTCATGCATCTCAGTGCCCAAGGTCATGAAAACGGAGATGGGCACAGTAGACTTTAGCCCTCTATGAGATGTTGCGCCACTTAGTTTAATTTTTATTCAATAGCAGATAATAAGGAATAGATATCGCTCCTAATTTTTTAAACGCGATAAATAGTATTATAAAAATGCAAGCTCACCATTACATTTATATAAAAAAAAATTTTAATGTTTTTTTCCTGATCGAAAAATTGTTATAATGAAGAATCAAAACAACCAAAACGAAAATCTAATTTAGCGCCTTACTTTTGTCGTCCATTAATAAGAAATCAAAAATAAGCTTCTGACTATTTTATCAACGAGAAAAAATTTTTTGGATTTATTTTAAGAATCTCAAGAACAAGCTATGAAAGGAAAATATATGTGAAAATTCTAAACCGAAAATGGCTTAAATTATATTATTTATTAGTTACGAATAGCACTGAGGAGGGAACTTATTACTGTCTTTATCCAACATGTCCAACAAAGACATGTCCGAGAAACATTTTCTTAAATAGCAAAATAGCGGAATGTATAAATTTGCGCAGTTATTCGCAAATATACAGTCTTATCATCTTATGTCCACGTAATTTTGACCTTGCATTAATAACCTAATTTCATCTCATCATTACGTAACATGTTAACTGTAATCCCGTGTTTCCAGCTAATCTGTTAGTACGCTTCGCTGTAGCCAACTTTTGATTTTTGCTGAAACTTTCTTTTAAAAAATACATATTTGTCAACAATAATAACGCACATAGGTAAACAAAATGCACTGATTTAAAAATACACGCATAATGTAAGAATTTATTTTTCAATTTTGGAAAATCTTTTGAAGTACAGTAAAATACGTTTAACGCGAAAATGCTTAGGACGAAATATCGGTTATCACGAAATAATACAACGATCCCAACAAACTGCCATGCATTTTCATGCATTTTTCTTATAACACGAAAGGAAAATCGCTTAACACGAAAAGATTTTCCTTCTGGGAAGGAACAAAATACGGAAAACACCAGTCATGCAGACAAAATTTAAGAGGAGTGTGAAATGAACGAGTGTAGATTCCTCATAATTTCGTAGAAAGGAGTCTAACTTGGCTTTAAAATACCGTAGGAATAGGCTATGACATGAGTCAATTTTGTTTACCTCAACTACTTTCATCCTCCAACACTACAAACGCCACACACTCACAAATCCCATCTCTCATCAGCTGGCTTTGGAATTCGGTGGCGAGTACATCGCAGGGTGAGTAAAAATCAGTGTTTCCATTTTAGAGCTATTTTAAGAGCACTATGGCAAAAAACTCAAGGAGAAAGCAAACTACTGTTTCGCTCAAAAGAAAGATGGAGCTTTTTAATAAATAAGGATGTTGGTCAAAAATAGAAGACGAAAACGGAAACCAGTAAAGATTTTGTTGTTGTTAAATTTTTTTTTTTTTTTTTTTTTGATCTCATAAAGTACTTGCAAATGTTTTCGTTCCATTGATTTTTATTAAATATATGCCTATATATACAAATCTATGCAAATAAAATGTACTCTAATAAGCTTAATTTTGTTGAATATTTATATATATATATTCAATAGCCTTTAACTCTTAACAGCCTTTTCCTTATATCTGAATACTTGGTATATCTTTAACCTTACCATGAAGTTTGAAATCTTATCTTAACTTTAGAAGTAGAATAGCAGGTACAAATCTAATGTTAATTTGCTTTGAAATTCATTGAAGAACACGTGATTTTATTTATCATTTGATCGTCATGAATTAAACCCACATTGAGAATAACTTTTTTAACAATAAAAAAATTAAAAATACGTTTAAGATGAAATACGGATTACATTTTATGCAGAGTTGGTTGAAAATGACTTAGAATTAACACCTCTCTGTAATATTTAATTCAGAAAATAATTTATAGATTTGAACAAAAATTAATTATGTAACAAAATGTAAAGTTATGCTTGTTAGTGAAGAGTCAGTATTATTTTAATGACGGGTTTTTCTCCCTCTGAAATAGGGTTACCATTCTGACAGTCCTATTCACTTACAAATAATATGTCTTGTATGTATATATAATTTAAAGGTTTAATTTGCTATATTTAATATCGGAAAATATTTAAATTTATATCAGGAAACTTTCCAGTCTCTCTTTACAAGTGTTTTTTAATGGAAATAAATTAATAAAATTCAAACTAACCATTACATACTTTTTGTCAGAAATAAATAAGAATAAGCTTGTGTTTAATACTGCTTATATTTACAAGATGAAATGCTCCAGCTTTTGTGTGCAATATCTGAGCAAGTTTTATTTGTTCCCGTGTTTCAAAGAGACAAAGTTGTATCATACAACATTAAATAGGAGAATTCAACAAATTTATTATTACACTATCTCTGCGGGAGTATACAAAATAATATCAGATTGAAATGAAGACAGATAATGGATTATCTAATACAGTAATTTCCAAAGTGGTCTGTATCGACCCCCTGGGTTCAATGACGACTTGAAAGGGGTCTACATTCGCGAAAAAATAATTTAGGGCCCATGAAATAAAAAATAAATTAGGGTAAATGGGGTCTATGATAGTGGCTTTCATTGAACCAGATCATGACTTTAATTTTAAAAGAAAATTAAATCAAATGTGTGTGTATGTGTGTGGACTCCAGATTTTATCTATTTAACAGATTTGTGCTTACTAAATTTAATGAGGTTAATTTACAGTTATGTGGTGCCACCATAAATTTTGTTAATACAAGGACCATTTCAGCGTTCCTTTTCAGAATTAAGCTAAACCAGTATAATATAGGAGGTCGCGAATTTTCTAAATTTGTCACATACAATCTGTCAGGATGTTTTAGTATACGTTCTGCATTTAAATGCCCTTTATTCTGATTTTGAAATTAGGTTTGAGAATGCTTTGACTGAGGCGAAAAGAGTTTTCATATTACGGAATAGGCACTAACTAAGACAGGCATGCCCAATCCGCGGCCCAAGGGCCGCATGCGGTCCATTTGGAGACTTTTTGCGGCCGAATCGAAGTTTCTGTCTATATTATTTTAGACATTTGGACTACAGACAGTTGAATCGAAAATATCGTGTTTTGACCCACCCCCACCTCTCCCCGTGCAGTTCTTACCGAAATAATTTTTTTCCTTCATTTGACTTCCAAGCAATTGTAATAACAGGTGTTGATGGATGAAAGAAAGCAGATGAGCGTGGGTATGTTATTCCTCTTTCAACAAGAACTTCGTTGAGAGTGAGTAATGTATTTAGTTCTATTTGTCAGAGAAATAGTTTATGTCTATATTTTTAAGTTCAGATTAGTAGTCTTTTTCTTGTTTTATTTGGCAATGAAAGAATCCGATGATGGATTTAATGAGTTGCCTCAGAACTGTAATACCAGCTAGTAGAAACGTAAGATAATTACGGCAGCAGAATAAAAATGTTTTTAATATTTAAACCTTCTGAAATTATGTAACTTTTTCATTTTATGATATATTTTAATCCCGGTGCACAATAATTAATATCATACAATAAGAAACTAAACATTTGGCTACTGGGCAGCAAAAAAAAAAAAAACTTATTTTGTCAAACAGTGTAATAATTACAATGCTGTTTTTCTTTGCTTAATTGCCTTTCTGCATTTGAAATAAAATTTTTGAAAATCTAAATCAATTTTATGCAAACATACTGTAACACAAGTATAAAATGTGAAGATGTTACGCACATAGTTGTTATATTACGTAACCTCAGATGGCCGCATAAATCTACTGTAGATAAGAACCTTGTAGAGGTTAAGACATATTCTTCCACCAACAAGTACAATCGGTCGACTTTCAAGTTGTGATTGTGATCCAGTAAAAGGTAAACTTGCTGTTTTTTGATATCAATAATTATTGAATAAATTTTTATATTATATATTTATCTCAAGTAAAATACAAAAGCAAGTGTCACATTAATTGTAAGGTAATAAAATATTTTGAATGTTGTACGATAGTAAAATATTTTGAATAATTTGTTTTATTTTGATATGTGCGGCTCACCTCAGTTTAGTAAATTTTTACTTGTCCCACCAACCGATTTGGGTTGGGCACCCCTGAACTAAGATCTTAAAGCAGCATTTCTCAAACTGTGGGGCGCGCCCCCTTGGGAGGCGTGACAACTCTACGAGGGGAGGCCCGAGCATATCCAAAAGTGGAAAATAAAAGATTATATATTTAGAAAAATTATCAATTTACTGAAAAGAAACAAAACAAAATACATTAGGACACATTTACATAGCATATTGTTGACATAAAATATTGTTATGTTGCTACTTATGCTACCTGATCGACAGTAATATCAAATCAAGGCCCGTAAAATTCATCGCAACAAGGGTCTGGGTGAGGGAGGGAATGTGTGTGGGGAGGGGGAGTTGGCGCAAAAGCCAAATCTGGCTATACTGCGCCAAAAACACACACACAAGGGCTGGATTCTTACGCTTGTGTCGCTAGCCACCTTTGAGCACCATACAGGTGTCAGTACGATTTTTGCTCGGTTTCACCCCAATCTTGAGGGAGAACCCCCTAGGGGAGGTCAATGGCTTCCCCCTTTTTCCCTCTCCACCAACCTCACGAGAGTACTTAGGCTATTTAGAGTAGCCCCAGGTCGCTAAGGCACTATACATTTACAAACATCCATGCCGGGATTCGAACCCAGGCCCTACGGCACAACACTCAGCGTCGCTAACCACTATACCGGATGGGCGGTATAGTGGTTCACAATATCAGTAGTACACAATATATTTGATAATTATTTTATCATTACTAAGTTAAGAACATGGTTAATAGTTACTAGTGACTTCCACGGAATTGTCATATTCAAAATTTATTACTATCTTGTTAATTTGTGTGGTTTGTAATTAGATTCGTATTGTTGCCTTATATACATCGTATGCATTATTATTACATTCTATATATTGTTATTGCACGAAGGGGGGGCACGATGGAAATTCTGATTGAAAACTGGGTTTCAAGCATTGAAAGTTTGAGAAGCGCTGTCTTTAAGTAAAGTTTAGAAACGGATGTCAGCAATTTGGGCTTTAAAAAGTCATACTTGTTATTGGTCCCAAATTTTGGAATATAGTGAGAAAGTTTTTAATTGCTTTTCCTAGTGAGGAGCTTCAGCACGTTTGCCAATTCCCAAAACAGAAGAAAGAAAGAATGGTGTGTGTGAGGGGGGGGGGACTGGTCACTATTTAACAGGGGAGATTTAGGGTTAAATTAGACAAAACTGATACCAAAAGTTGAAAATTTGCTATTGAAGCACCAGATTTATCTCTCCTATTAAAAGCATTTGTTTGTTGTTCAGTTATTTTATGTATAAATTAAATTTTAATCTAATTAAATAACGTGCTTTTTTAAGTTCTAAAACACTTTACTGCACTATAGTTAGAAATTTAATTCTTTTAAATTAAGTTTGGGAACCTCTGATCTAATACAGTTGTGTCGAACTCAAAGGCTAACTTGGGACAAACCAACAAGGTTTAACTTTAGGTGACTGCGGAAAAAATCAATATTCATAGAAACGTAGGCACCGTATTTACCTAATTGTGGTTGTGACGTTTGAGATAAATAGCGGTAGCGTGATATTGATTACTTTAAATATTTAGTTTATTTACGTCACAGCTATTATTTACAGATTATACATTGAAGTTATTAAACTTATTAAAAGATTATTAGAGTTCAAAACAATGGTTTGTAAGAGGAGAGTCTCCTTTCGTGCGTCCCCCTCACTTCGAAGGATCAAAGCATCTCTCCCTCTCTCTGCTTCAGGGATCAGGGGCTGGCGCTTCTTTTTAGCATCTCGTTACATCCTGATAGTGGTGGGAAGGGTCCCTCGTGATGTCAAAGGTCGACGGGCGATGGTACTATGCAATAATTCAAAGTTTCACAGGTGTCTTTGCACATGTGGTGATTATTTTTATTGGCGATTATTTATCATTAAATTTAATCCCACATGTGTTCTGAGGGATTGAGATCTGGGGATTGTGGAGGCCAACTCAACGAAGCGAATTCCCCACCATTTTCTGGGAGGAAACCAATTCTATACAATACCAGCACTATGGCTGGACGCACGACCCTTTGGAAGTACCCACTGCCATTGGAATAAACCAGAGATCAGCAGACCTCGATTACAGTGACGTCTGAAGACATATTGAGGCCATGGGCCCCTACGCAATAGTATAAGCCCTGGGCTCCTACAGAAATGTAGGTCCTACCTATGACCATTAAAAGTAGAGATAACATAGCACACTTTATCAAAAACTCGTATGAACAATTACCCGAAACAAATAAATGTGCATTACTTACAATCGCACAAATCAGCTCAACCGACTGTTGTCTTTTGACTGAATGAGCAATGAGGTGTGTGGTGGTAGGTGGCCTATATATGGACGACTGTTATCACATGTAAGCAGTTAAGATAAATTTAATTAAAATCTTATTTAGGTGGAACATCAGCGCGTTATATTAGCGGGTTTTCATTGACGGAAGTGAATTATGATGTAGCTTAGGATTTATTAAAAAGTAGATTTGGTAATAACAACACGCTAATGCAAACACATTTAAACCAGCTATTAAGATTACCTGTTGTAAGAGACATAAATGATTTAAATGGGTTAAGAAAAATATTTGACAAAGCAGAAACGCAGGTCAAATGCTTAGAGTCATTAGAAATTGAAACGGAAACGTGCGGGAACTTTTAACACAGGATATTGTTAGAGGGGTACCAAAAGAATTAGTATTAGATTTTAATAGAAATTTCTCAAATGAAGATTACATACACATTTAAGAATTTGCTTTCATTTCTAGATAAAGAGTAGCAATCGAGAGAACGAACATTTTTACTACCGAATAAAACGGAAAACCAAACTTACCAAAACTTTAACAGGGAAAGTAGGAATAATTTTAAAAAATTTGAGTCACCTAGACAATTTAAAAATGACAGATTAATCCAAAGTGTAAATTATGCATCCTCCCCACTTCTGACACCAAAAATATACTGACGACGCTACTAACTACAATTAACTCTATAATAACAAATAACAACTTTATTTAGAACTTCTAACTACTCACACCTTATTCTTTACTAACTACATATCTCACACCTTATACATTACTAAGCCTTCACAACTCATACCTCAGAAATACTCGACTCAAACTCTCTCTCACACACGCTCCTCTCTATCTCGTCATACACACAACTCTTCGCATTCCCAGGGTTACACTTACACAACGCCGCTGTTGAAACAGCGCCATCTGTAACCTTAACACAGTTTTGTCTGAAATTCCTAGTTTTTCGGAGAATACAACCGGAAAAAACATTTGACCGTTCAAATTATTCGAATCATTACCTTATGAACACTGAGTCAGAGATCGAGACGAGGCCCCCATTGTGGCCGAGGCCCTGGGCCCAGTTGGCCTATACCTTAAGACGTTCCTGTTCGGCTTGTGGGACTCCTTGTAAAGAAAGAAGAATGATTTACCATGTCTTTGTTTACAGATTAATTATTATTTTTAATGATAACTTTCAAGAAATAATTTCTTGAAGAAGGGGTGAAGCAGATATTTGTTTAGTAAAAATATGTTTTATTTTTAGATGGCGATTGCTTGCACCTTAGAAATATATTTGTAACCCTGAAAACAAAATAATATGCAGTCAGCCCCCGATTTAACGAATTCATTGGGACCAAACATTTTGTTCGTTAGTTCGGGGTCCAAACAAAACTATTATTTTTATTTTATTTTATTTATTTATTTATTTATTTTGACACTACATAATTCTATAAACTACATAAAACTATCCAAAATTAGAATTGATAAGTTTTTCTTTATTCTATTGCTAAAAATGCTATTAGTGAATTATATTATGCACCAATTAACTGACAATTTTAAAATATTGGTTCATAGATGTTTGAAAATCTTCCTGATTCTTGATTCGAAAGAGTTTTTTTCCCTACTCTATACAGAGAAGAAAATACTGCGACATTTGTGTCTTTCTGCATAAGTGAAAGGTATGTTTTCTCAATTTCCAGCAATATAAAACATTTCAAAATGTAAGATTTTTATAGGAGTTTCATGATTAATTTTTGCATCAGAATCGCTATTCATCGGCTTCGACAAATCAAAAATTTCTTCAACTTCAATTGCACAGATAGGCAGTTCGTCATCAAATGCATCATAATTGTTAAAACCTTAAAATATTCCCTGCGTTGTGGATGGGGGTGAGATAAGGAAGGTATTTCCTGTTCTACTCATAACTCACACAATAGCTTACACTTATGACTTATCTGCACTGGTAAAATCTAATAGTGGTCTTCACCTTTTCATGTTAAAATTGTTTGCTTAAAAAAAAAGTTTTTTTTTTTTTTTTGTTCCGGGCAAAAGGAAAAAAAAATGTCATTTTAAGAAAAATTTTTTTTTAATAAAACAAATAAAAATTTCCCCCCAGTTGCTCTAATTATTCATTCACTCGGGATTTTTTATTCGTTACATTGGAATTTTTTGCCTTCACTTTATTCTAAGAAAGAGAAAAATTCATTAATTCGCTGAATTCATTAAATCAGGGTTCGTTAAATCGAGGTCCGATTGTACTAAAAATTTCGATTTCTTAAAAACACATTCATTTTAGTCAGACGAGTTAGTTAGTTTGCAACTTTGTTTGCTTCTCCTGGCATCTCAGCCCTCATGTTCCAGAAACTCTCGGATGTTTGAATGATAATTATGACTGATGAACGAGCAATTAACGACTAATGATTAACTGCGTCAATTACAGTAACATTAATCACGCATCATAACAAAGATTAATATCATTTCCAGTTATATTAAACAAGGTTGGAAGAAGTTTGAAGCATTGAAAGATTTGAACAGAAAATACGAGACAACAGGATGAGAAATATCACAATTTTGTTACAAAGACGCTGATAGCGATGCACCAAGTCTGGATTAATAAGAGTTGAAACATGTATCTTATTCCTCCTAGTTATTGTTATATATGGCTGGGTGGCGTAGTTGATTAGGCACTGACCCTGTACTTCCAAGTTTGAGGGTTCGAGTCCCAGCCTCAGGTGGTGGATTTTCATGTGGCAAAAAATCGACAGCGTCCATGTTATATGATTATGTGGCAAGTTAAATATCCATAAAGTACCTGTTTGGCTTGGGTACTATCGGGGAAATTAAATTCAGTTTCACATCGTCAGAGATCAGGTTTGGGGAGGAAACTGGGAGTTAAAATTACATTATGGCAATTGGTATCCAACTGTATGGAGCTGAAGTAAAAAGTGATACCGGCTCTCGGGGAATGGTCGGGGGTACTAGGTCTATAATGGCAGTTATCAATCCGCAGCCCCATTTGAAAGGGAGAAAAATGTATTCTGTCTGTAATGTCTCTCATTTACTTTCTAAACTACTTCTCAGATCAATCAATTCAAACACAATTATCTTGATTATCACTACAATCAAGCAAACACTGTCCGTCGTATGTGTTAAAACACTCTCAGGAACCCCTGTTCTTGGTACAGCAAACCGCACTCCATGCGTCGGTTCTCAATCAAATTAACTCGCTTTCCTTCACTCTCAATGCAGAATTCACTACTTTGCGCTTTCAAAACAAGGGACTTTCTCTTCCCTGACCCTACTGCTCCAGGGTCAGTCACCTACTTCCCCAAAACACAGTAACCCCTCCCCAGCAGGTGGGGGAACGTCGCCAACTCTTAAAGAATCTTCCGCCAAGCAGTAGTCAGACACTACACTGTTCACTTTGATTAAATACTTTTATTATTCACTCGTATGCATATCGAATACAAGAAGGAATGAATTCTTATAATTTGATGTTTTTATGTATAGGGTGTTTTTTTTGAGAGGTATAGAACTTTAAATTGCAATAAAACAACGATGTATTATTCGATTGACATGAATTTTTTTTTATTCGAAAGATAATCTTGTGGCATTACATTTTAAATATGATTTCTGGCATAGGACTGCCACGGCTGGCTCGGATGTAGTCCCATCTGGACGTCCAATTTTCGATGACTTTTTCCAACATTTGTGGCCGTATATCGGCAATAACACGGCGAATGTTGTCTTCCAAATGGTCAAGCGTTTGTGGCTTATCCGCATAGACCAATGACTTTACATAGCCCCACAGAAAATAGTCTAGCGGTGTTAAATCACAAGATCTTGGAGGCCAATTCACAGGTCCAAAACGTGAAATTAGGCGGTCACCAAACGTGTCTTTCAATAAATCGATTGTGGCACGAGCTGTGTGACATGTTGCGCCGTCTTGTTGGAACCACATCTCCTGGACATCATGATTGTTCAATTCAGGAATGAAAAAGTTAGTAATCATGGCTCTATACCGATCACCATTGGCTGTAACGTTGTGGCCTTCATCGTTTTTGAAGAAGGATTCCACCAGCCCATAAAGCGCACCAAACAGTCAGTTTTTCTGGATGTAACGGTGTTTCGACATACACTTGTGGATTAGCTTCACTCCAAATGCGGCAGTTTTGTTTGTTGACGTAGCCATTCAACCAGAAGTGCGTTTCATCGCTAAACAAAATTCGCTTATGAAGTCATCGAAAATTGGACGTCCAGATTGGACTGCATCCGAGCCAGCCGTGACAATCGTATGCCAGAAATCATATTTAAAATGTAATGCCACAAGATTATCTCTCGAATAAAAAAAAAATTCATGTCAATCGAATAATACATCGTTGTTTTATTGCAATTTAAAGTTCTATACCTCTAAAAAAACACCCTTTATATCAAGGGGAAGAATAAGTACTATACAGCATATAAATAGCATTAAAACACTGGCGTAACTAGTCCAGAGTAGGCCCTATATCAAAATTCCTTGGGGGCGTTCTTTTAGAAAATAAATTTAAAAAAAAAAGATCGCATTAATTAAACTTATTTGGAAGTGAGAAAATGTTACACATGTTGGGGCCGCTGCAGCTGGCCCCGTATCATTGATACGGCTGATACGACGGTAGCATACGCCTATGCATTAAGATTTTTTGATTCATGTGGTATTTGGCTAAAGATTCTTGAGAGATCGCGGCCTTACTAAATATAAATAATCTAATGGGACAATCTAATAATAAAATACAAGTGCACACAAAAAGTCTTAAGCTGTACGGTATTCCTTTAAGAGGAGTAGGAAACCTCTATACCGACAATGTTAAATTGGCTGTTTTCGATATACCTTTTCTCAAAATCTGTTGTACGTACATGTTTGAAATTTTTCATACAATTAAAGTACACCTTTCTCATTATACTAAATGAGCTTTCAGCTAATTTCGAATTTTTGCATAATTTATAAAATACTTTATCAAACATAGTGAAATTTGACCCATTTTTCACATAAAAAATTTGTAAAATATAAATTTTTGAGTTTTTTCACAAAACGCTCATTTCAGTATATATTAGCTATCCTTATAAATATATCATAAAAAATTAACATACCTGTGAACAGTAGTTTCTCAGAAAAGGTACATCGAACATCAAAATTTACATTTTGACGTAAATTGATTTTAATGTATACAGTGAGACTTCTAATCGGCTAGGAAATAAAAAAAAATAAAAGGCTATGTTTACAACAAAAGAGATACATGTTTTGGTTTATATCAAACGTTCAACTTTTAAGCAAAAATGAAATACTTTGTTTACACTTTTCGCCATTCAAATGGGCGTGGCCAAGTTCCAACGACTATTTAAAAATAGGTTTTAAGATCTTCTAATTACGCTAGAGGTTAAAGTAAGGTATATTTTTAGCAATGTTAAAATCTATACAATTTGAAAATGTAAAAATCTCAAATTGTTAAAAAAAATGAGATTTTAGCTTTCCAACACCTCTTAGTGGCTACTGTAGCTTAGTGATCATGGTCACAGACTCGTTGCTATCGTGTCACGTGTGAGCAGAGGCGTAACGTACACCCCCGTCCTGGGGGAGGAGGGCTAAGTCTGACCAACGGCAAGTAAGGCTTGGGGTCCAAAACTTGACTTTGCAAGGAGGAGGGGTCTTAGTATTCTGCTTTACACCACTGTGAATGAGTGAGAGTGAATGTTCATTAACACAGCACTATAAAGCTGCATGAGGGCTGTTGGTGACGGATCTCGTAACTTTGAACCATGGAGGACTTTGAACTTCGACGTATTTTACGTGCATCGTCCCTCTCTACACGGCGGGTTTTCAATAGTACTAGGTTCGAACTCATGACATGCTTGCCGCGAGTTTGTGACCTTGACCACTAGGCTACCGCGACCCTAGCGTGTTGTAACGACGGCGCATTGATACGACCCACACCCGTCCTTTTGATAGATTAGAGCAAGTGGCTTGCTTGTGGATCGGAGACAGTGCACGTGGCTTTGGGGTCATTACCTATTGTTTGGCCTCGGGCCCGCAACGACACTATGTCTGGAAGTCATAATAGGCATAAAAGTGCCCCCGCCGTGTGACAGTTGACGAAGCCTGTTTGACTGAGGATGCTGACGCCTCGGATGACGACGGGAGGATGGCTTCAAGAAACAATGGTTGGCAAAGTGTTCAGATGTGCTGCAGAACCGACAGGCCCCGGTGCCTTCAAGGACCAGAGAGAGCGATTGTTAGCTCCACTCCCATAAGTCGCTAGTGTGTCCGAGGGCCGTGTGCAGACTTTGTGGGCCGGCCAATGAGAAATGATGAGGGGCGTGTAGTGGATCCACCCCTGCTCTTTAAAAGGATCATTTTTTTGGTGAGAGGAGATCGAAGATTGGAGATCGAGATCGGATTCGAGTCGAAAGCGGATTTTCCTGGAGTAAGAGGAAAGTTAAAAGGATGAACGCCGGTGGCGTTGAGAAAGCTATCTAGCCAACTACAACAGAGAGATGGGGAAGTGTGTTTCGGACAATGCAGAGACGTGTAGAGAATGAGAGCTAATGAAATCCAACGCCTGAAAGGGACTGATCATACCGGCTTGGCGCAAAGAGACATTTCCACATCGCACACACATTATTAATAATTATTTATTTGAGAAAATAAAATTTTGTTTTATTTCTACAATTTGCTGTGCGTTCATCATCACGCTACCCGTTTATGATGTTACAGTGTCATGAGATGGAGCCCTCGTGATACCAAAGACTCGCAGTGTAGAAGGGATGATGCTCGTTAAATCTGTAGATGAATCAATGTCCGTTCCGTTGAAGTGGTGTGGTAGTTCGGAGAGGGGTGTGTTAGCTAAGGTGTCATACTAGTCACTTGAACATTTTTTAAATTACGGGGGCTTACTTTATAGTGTGGCATAACAAAACACTCACACCCATTCACTATTTCAGGAGTGGCCAACCCGCGGCACGCGTGCCACAAAGTGCCATGGTGGAGTTGTAACTGTGGCACGCGAAAACTTGCTCAAAAATTTAAAAATTTTTGAAAAGCTAATAAATAAGCATTTTTTACAATTTTATTGAAGTGAGGTTGTCTCAGATCGAAAAACTCCCTCAAAATTTTGATCAAAATATGTTTGTGTGTGTGTGTGTGAATAAATGTTTTCTGCTATGAACATGATAAAATAAATATATCACTCAAAACTAGCTGGATGCACACTTATAATAATCTAATTTTGTAGGCATCTAATTTTGTAAGAGCTAATTCTAACAGAGGCGCACACAAAGGGAGATGGAGTCCCCGAGTCCTGACCCCCCCAAAGTCCTTGATTTTTTTTTTCGATTGATTATACACTGCTCAAACAATTAGGGGAGCACATGATTTTAACAAAAGTAAGCAAAGATGTATACCAATAAGTAACATAAAATGAATCATCCATAATGTAAAGCCTACCAGGAAACGGAAGAAGTAGAAAACTTTTTCTGCAAATCAAAGTTCATGACGTCAAAAATCAGAAAAAGGAGATAAGGGCAGAAATCGGGATGTTGCAGAAACGTCTGTTTTATTGCCGTAACTGTGAAATTCGATTGCGCAGTATTTTTTTTGTGAGACAAGGTTACTTGAGAATGTCTCAACAACGTGATTTACCGGAATCCATGGCATGGCGTGTTATTATAGGCAGACTGGAATCCGGGCAAACACAACGTAGTGTCGCGGACGCTGTTGGAGTCGCCAGAAGTGTTGTTGCAAGGCTGTGGAATCGATTCCAAGAAACAGGAAATGTTAGACGTCGACCAGGGGCAGGTCGGCCACGCGCCACTGCATCAACTGATGACCAGTATATACAGCTAACAGCCCGTCGAAACAGAACAGAGAATGCTACGCAGTTGCAAAGACAGTTGCTCTGGGCATCAGGACGAAGGGTGTCCAGCCAAACAGTACGTAATCGGCTTTATGAGGGAGGGCTCTATGCATGTAGGCCAATGGTCTGCATTCCGTTGACCCCACGCCACCGTGCGGCCCGAAGAAGATGAGCTGCTGAACATCGAGATTGGGAGCAACATGATTGGAGCCAAGTGCTGTTTACAGACGAATCCCGATTCAGTCTAGAGTGTGACACCCGACGTGTTCTTGTATAGAGGGACAGGGGCACTCAAAATAACCCAGCATTAGTTCGTGAAAGGTCACAATAAAGAAGAGCTGGTTGAATGGTATGGGGTGGGATCAGCGTAGGCGGACGTACGGACCTGCATATCATTCGGAATGGCACTTTGACGGGCCGAAGGTAATCAGACGATATACTTCGACCTCATGTCATCCTTTACGCTGGAGCCATTGGAGATTCGTTTGTTTTCCAGGATGATAATGCCCGACCGCATACAGCTCGTCTGGTGGAGAACATGCTTGAAGCTGAAACAATACAGCGTATAGAATGGCCAGCGTGCTCTCCTGACCTGAATCCAATGAAGCATGTTTGGGACATGCTCGGACGACGCATTGCTGCGCGACCAAGGCCGCCTGCTACTGTCCGAGACTTGGAAATTGCACTTCTTGAGGAGTGGAACAGTATTCCCCAAAGTCTGATCGATAACCTCATCGCATCCATGGCAAACAGGTGTGCAGCAGTCTTAGCTGTTCGAGGAGACCACACGCCCTATTAAAACTCATGCATCATGTCTAAACAGTACCTTTTTTATCGTTTACATGTAACCAAATTGTTGCCCTTAATCATCTTTTCATGTTTTTCCCATATTTTCAAAGAATTAAAGCTTAATTCCAAATTTTCTTACGCCTTTTTTTTGTATTGCGCATTGATACGAGTGTACTATGCATTGTATGCCAATACGTGGCTGTCTCACACGGTTTTCTTTACTTTTTTGCTTGCTCCCCTAATTGTTTTGAGCAGTGTAATTCTATGTAGATAGTACATAAAATTTAATTAAGCATTCGTTATTAATAATTTATTTTATTAATTAATGTATATTATTTGGTTAATAATAAATTTTTTACTGTTTTTTGTTCCCAAAAGTCGGCAAAATAAAAGTAATATGTTTGGCGGCGTATTGGTGAATGATATAAGAATGGTGCACTTTTAACAGTGGATTTCCCCCTCCTTGAAAAATTCCTGTGCGTGCTACTGAATCCTAATATGGATGACTTGGTACAGAAAGTAGTAATTTTATAGCCACATCAAGTAAATACTGAGCATTTCATAATTATTTTGAATTGAAGGATTCAAGTTACTCCATTTTATTTTATACTTAACCTAATTGATCGAATAGAAACAAACCTAAGAGTTTGTACACTTTCGTCTTATTTATTATATTACTTAAGAATTTCGACTGCATATAAACGCATTAAAAAATGTGCTATTTGAATAAAAATCCCGTAGTATGGTTATAAGTAAAATTTTTTCATTTTTCCACATCTGTTTGTTGAAAAGTTGGCACGTTTAATTATTTTTTTTATCAAACAGTGGCACTCTTCCCAAACAGGTTGGGGGCTATCCCTGCACTATTCCTTAGAGTAAAAAGGTTATTATTATAGCTCTTGAATAATAGGAAAACTATTCGAAAGACCTCAGATTTAAGGCCATGAGTAACGAGGATAACATCTGAGAATCTCTATCTCCCTTTCCTAACTTCTACACCGCACCAAGAGAGTACTAGCGTATTTAATGTGCTGCTTTGCTTGTTTGTTTGATTAGTTGGTTTTTAATGACTCAATTTATCAAACAAGCCAGCACTGCAATGTAACAAAATGAATTTCGCAATTTTGAACCAAGCACAAGTTATGAAAATGGCTCCTGATCTAGTACCCGACTCTCCAGATTTCCACACCACGCCAACGTGAGAACTTCGCTCGATGTCTTTGGTGCATCAAGACTCGAACTCAGGACTGGACCGATCCAGAGTTCGCAACTAACTGAACGACTTTAAATCGCCATTATTCCGCAACATGTGTTTTCAGAAATCGAGAACCTATAACTCCAGTGGCGTAGCGGAGAATATTAAGCCTCCCTCCTAAAGTCAAGTTTTAGGCCTCCAGCCCAAATACGTAATTGGCGTCAGTCAGGATTTGGGCCCCCTTGAATTCCTGGGTACCCCCACAAAGTTGCGGGGGTGTACATTATTCCACAATATAGCTCGATGGATGGCTAGGAGATGCATTCATTTTAAAAGATATTAGCGGATAAAAGAGTTAAAAATATAAATAGAAGCACGAACAAACCTTAAACATTTAAATTTGCTAATTAATATTGCAGATTTATCTTGACAAAATATCTTTCAGGGAATAGAAAACAGGGCTTATATATTATGCTTCAAATTATTTCAAGCTGAAGAAATAAAGTTCATGTGATATATTATTCTTTATTAATAATTTTCTTTTAAGGTATCCGACTACGTTTGGAATCCGGATTTTGCAAAAGCGTATAAATGGATAATATTTATAATATTTAGTGTCACTTAGATTAGAAAATGTATACAAAATTGTTTTAAGAATAGTATTACAATAAAAAATGATTTAAGTACAATATTTTGTCAAAATTGAACATAGAAAGATCAATTTTCAAAATA
Organism: Trichonephila clavipes; assembly: GCA_019973935.1. Lineage (NCBI taxonomy): Eukaryota > Metazoa > Arthropoda > Arachnida > Araneae > Nephilidae > Trichonephila > Trichonephila clavipes. The sequence continues at coordinate 2,347,310 of BMAU01018474.1, forward strand.
TTCTCCTTTTGTGAAAAAAATGCTTCTATTATTATAATATTTTGCCTAATAATCAGACCTCTCTACTAGAGGCTCAACTAGAATTTTTGAAATATGTAACTTGGAAGTGGGTTTATCCATATTTTACGATAACAGAGGAGAGCAATTTTAAGAAAAAAAAACGCCGATAATTATTTCAATGGGTGGTAACTCAAAAATAATATGAATGTTTCAAAAATCCTATTTTAGACTCTCTGGAGAAGTCTTTACTTTATATAAGCAAAATATTATTATTTTAGAAGCATTTTTTATAAAAGGAGAACATTTTGAAAAAAGATTATTCTAAGTTAATTTGCTGTCAAAATATTAAATTTAAGTAATTTTTTTTGTCAAAATATCCTTAAAACAATTTTTTACATGTATTCTAATCAAAGTGACACTAAATATTATGAAAATTATCCATTTATGCACTTTTTTAAAATCACGGTTCCGAACGTAGTCGGATACCTTAAGATATTTGGATTGCATACTCAGGAGGATTGCTATTCTGAAAGGATTGATAAATCCAAAGTTACAAGAATCGTTTCCAATATTGCAGTTTATCGATCCACAAATAAGTACAATAGCTACACAAAGGAAAATCTGACTTTCAAAGAGTATTAAGACTTGATAAAACTTCTTTATTATAAATAACACTTTTGCTCCAACACTACTTAAGATAAAAATATCTTATTCGTTGTTAACTATTTTTAATGTTTTAATGGAAATCAATGTTTTTATGCTTTTCATAAAATTGTTATACTGTCCTCAAAATAATTAGTTGAAAATTTCGATTAAATAAATTGTTGTCGAACACGAAGCCAGATTTTAAGAATCCAACTTTTTCTTCTCTCCAGGAAGTGAAAAATGGCATCAAATAGATGTCATTTAGTTCATTTTTCACAGCGTTTAAAAAAAATATATTATTGCTGTGGAATTATTTTTCAGTTCGTTTAACAAATATGAAGCTATTATGTTTAGAAACGTCATTTAATGCCGGATAAAATTTATTAAATTGGGCTCCGTTATAAGTGTATGATTTTTAGTTTTATATTTCACCCTTTCTTTTTTCTAAATTTTATGACAAAAAGTGAATTAAAAAGAGGGATGAAAAAAGTAAACAAAATAAATAAATAAATAAAAGTATAAAAAATGCTTTTTTTAAATACATAAAAATACTCTAAAACTATATAAGTACCTGAAACGCACAAAAAATGAAGGATATTTGCTAAAGAAAATCCATTTGTTGACTATATTTGTTCAAAATTATTTTAAATATAATATTTTTATACAAAACTTTCACGATTGCAAATAAATCGAAAATCATTACAAAAAGAATACGCAACTATATATTAATTAAAGTACCACATGAAAATGTCAAAGTTCTTTCCCCCCCAAATATTTCAAAATATTTAATTTCTCTATAGAATTATTGGGTTTATAAAATCCCAATAATTCTATAGAGAAATAAATGCTTAGAAAATAGAATTTATTTCCAAAACTGAACTAACTCATTCTTCACAAAGCTCACATTTCCTATTTATTCTCGAATCTATTTGAAATTCTTTTCCCCTCCTAAAAATGACAATGAATTGCTTAATTCAAAAAAAGGGGGGAATTCCAGGTGTTTGCTTATAGAACATTACCTTCAATACTCCTTTTTTTCTTTAATTCAATAAACACGCTCTTTATACGCTCAATTTAAAAATAATTTTGAAAGAGAAACCTATTTAAAAAATAATAAAGGTTCCCGTTAAAGTTTTAGTACAGCAGCGCCATCTGTTTGGAGAAAGCAACACTTCTACAAACAAGCCACGTGATTTTCAAATTTTCTGTACTTCGCGCGTTTCTGCCAGAGGACTTGCCGCCTTTTGAAAATAGAAGAGAGAGTTTCTTAGAGGTTCAATTTCTCTCTTGCATTTTATTTATGTTTATTTTTACTTTACTCTCTTTATCGTTTATTATTATTTTCTATTATTTTTTGAAAGAACGAATCTGGGCACATTTGTTGTTTGACAATAAGGCATTTCTTAATAAATTATTAGGTGGCCAATAATGGCGTATCAAGAAACTTGATTAAAAATTTTTAAACTCAGTAATTTTTTAAATAATTATTTCGTTTTATTTTTAGGAATTGGGCTCAGGCTCTACACTAGAAAATGTTCTATCGGGTGTTTTGGACATAAAACTAATGAAATTTTGTTACATATTGCAATAACTAAAATTACGCCAAGATTTTACAGTATATACCATAAAATCCAGTGTTATAACGCACCCATAGTTGCTGCAATTTTTAATTTTTAGGTTGTTGTTGTTCTCGTGTCCATGAATAAATGCAGTAGATATCACTAGATTCCGTCGAAAGTCTTGATCACTGCCTCTGCTATTCTGGGAGCATCAGGGCTGTACAGGAGTTCCCACAAAGAGTCCCTCAGAGGGACCATTCCCATTTTTAGTAACTTTGTTGCGACGGTTGGGCATTCCAAGATGTGATTGGGCGTCAGTTGAAGATCTGGGCAGTGTTTGCATTTTTAGGTAAACTCACCTTATAACGCACCCCCCCCTCCTTTTTTACGAAGAGACCTAAAATGTACGTATGCAACGCTGTTATGCATTGAAACGACTTATTCAAGGTATTTTCCTAAACTTTAGCAAAAATAGTTTACTTTTAGACCAACAGCCTTTTAAGTTCATTAAGAATGTCATTTTTTTTAAGTGAACAGTATTTCAAATATAAAGAAGCCTAATTTTTTTATGCTCATCTCTTATTTTTAAACCTCTCATTTTTATACCTGGCGTATAATGTGCACCCGTTAATTTTGATCTTATTTTTGATGTTAAAAAAGTGCATTATATGCCTGATTTTACGGTAGTTTAAAATTATTACCTTTTTTTATTCTCGAAGTTTAGCTTGTTTAAATAATTTTCTTATTCACTTTTTTTTTTACTTTTTGTACATGAAAAGAATTTGAGATTCGGTGCAGGTTATTTATTCTTTGTGTATTTGTTTCTTATATAACAGTGTTATGATTTAAACATGATGTAATCTCTGCGTCTTCATTTTTAAAAATTACTTCTCATTTGTATAAGGGAAGTAATAATCAAAAAAAAAATACTCTTAGTTATATATTTCATACAACAAAAATTGAAGAAAAATTTCTTTTAAAAATTTTAAAATGTTGTGGTGAAGAGCACTTGACGACACCTATTGTTATTTCAATTCACAGAAATGTAAGTAATACATACTAACAAAAGGTTTTTAAAAAAATCAGCTTTATAATTCTAGTATGAGATGAAATTCTTCAAAATATTTTTTGTTTCTCATACATGGCTATTAAATTCTTTAAAAAAAATTCTGCAATAGCATTATACATAGAAAGAGTTATGTCTTTTTCTTAAGCTAATTATTTTTTAAAAGAAGAAAAAGAAATTCAACTGTTTTTAAATAAAATTAGTAGTGACAATTTCTCTCCGGATACTAAGAAACATAATTTTTTATGCTGTTTTATTCTATTTTAATTATTTTTTTGGTATTTTAGTATTGCTAAACTTTTCTTGTATTTTAATTTAAATATATCTTTCATTATCTATGCAAGTTTCAAAAGTATCTGCCCTTTATTCGAATTTTATGGTTACGAAAAACATATAATACTATATTACTTATCCTCCTTGTGATTTAATAAAGAATCTATATGCATTTAATCTTTTATATAATAATCTGTACATCTTTTTAATCTCGTCTTATTTATTTTTTTCAATACTTGTGTAGGTTTCTTTTAAAAAAAATTGATATGCAAAACACTTAGCATATCGAATAAGCTTTTAAAAAGGGTATTATATTGGAGGAATTTCAAATTTAAAACTGAAATTAAGATAAAAACAAAAAGTGATTTGTAATTTTACAATATTTTACAAAAGTAATCAATTTTTACATAAGGATAGTGGCGTAATAGCTTATGTAATTCATTTAGTAAATGCGAAAAAATTATTTATTTAAATAATTAATTTAATTTAAATATTAATTTAATGAAAAACTGACGCAATTCAATTCTTTTATTTCTGATTATATATAAGCAATTTTTTTTTACTCCACTTAATCAATTATAATGACAGTTTACGCGCGCGCGAGTAAAATCTCCCCCTCTTTCAAAATTCTAAACGTCATTTAAATAAAGAGAGAGAGAGAGAGACCGTATTCAGAATGTTCGTAGGAAATTTAAAATGTTTTAAAATCCCTTTAGTTCCAATGTTCATAATGGTTTGTCCCCCCACCTGAAATATACTTTTAATATAGTCAGACCTCCATTTAACGAACCTCTATTTAACGAATTTTTCCCTAGAACGAAGAACATTTTGCTATTTTCTTCGCAAAGAAACCACCAACTTCCGAAGTCCTTTTTCTCTTTAACGAACTTTTTTTCATGTGATTTGATTTTTTTCTACCTATTTTAAAAATATTTTTAGATATTTGAGACTATCCTCTCTTTTAACACATTTTATGGTGACAAATGACCTTGAATTGGCTGTGCTTATCACTCCGAAAACAATAAAATTGTGCCGTAATTTTTCAAAACAAAATTTAAAAAAAAATTGGTATTAAAAAGTCAGTATTATATTTTTTTATTAGCAATTAAATTTAGGGATTCATGTAGAAACGTATGCTAAAAATTGCTGGTTAAAAAAAAAATCATGTTTAAAATCAAAAATTGTCATTAAAATTTATTTATTTAAAAAAAATTATTTTTTTTTAAAGTTGAAAATACAGAATTCCTGATTTCTTTACGGATTTTTTTTTTGATGGGTAAGATATATGAAACAAGTTGATATTAATTTACATAAAAATATGAATAATTACTTTTTTAATAATACATAATGATCATGAATTTAAAATTTGAGTGTGTGTTTTATGTGGTTTATATAAAATATATTAAAAAAATGAATCCATGTTTAACAAAATTTTCCACATACCGAACTTTTTTTAGGATTCAGCGACAACGTTAAACAGAAGTTCTACTTATACCTCAGCATCTATAGTGTTACACAAAAGAAAAGTAATAATGTTTAATATTTACGTGTAACACATAGTTCTTGAGATAAGATTTACAAATAGAACTTGTACGAAAAAAAATTTTCGAACTTCTCAAACAGCAAAATGGTTGCATAATAAAATTGCTATAAACATCTTGGGAAATAATGTAATGCTTTTTATTACTCACGTTCAGCATCTCTACATACAAAATTTTGAAAAAGTAAAATATTTTAACGACTTTTTCAGAAATAAATTGATTTCGAAGAAGAACTTCATATTTTAAAATGCTGAAAATCTTTTGTCGAAAAAAAAGGACAATCAGTTAAAAAAAATATTAAAAAAAATTAAGATTATTTAAATAAAATTTTTTTAATTATTAATAATTATATATTGAGAGTTTATTAGACAGTTTCAATGCTTGATTTATTTTGTTTTTTATTCATTTAATACTTTGTATATTTATTGCATAAAATTTGGAATATTTAATTAATATTCAATCCTATCGCATTATTTTCGTATATGCATTTTCCTGTATATTTCATCTTTTTTTCAGAATTCAGATTTTATTCCTTTTTATTAAAATTGTAATTTATGTGTAAAAAATCCAAGTCTGTATAGACCCTTCCAAACCCAAATTTATTTGTACTACTTTAAATGTTTGTTTCATATTTTTGTTTTATTTTCTCCAATAAATAGATAAATAGGTAAACAACGCACACAAATAAATGTGAGCAAAATTTGACATCAAACTCAACAAAAATTGAAAAAGGCTCTCATAAATCATATTACCGAACTTCCACATTACGTCATATGAGGAGTAAAATAACAACAATTTACAACATAACTAACTATTCTTATTATCCGATGCAAATGTCTGATCTGAACCCACTCAGTCATATAGCACCTTACTCAGTGTTTCTCAAACTTTGAATATTTGCTACCCAATATTCAGCCATTATATAATAAAAATAATAATGCATTGAATTCAATAGTACTATATTTTGACACTAAAGCTGAACACCGGGGTATTGTAACGTTTGAAAGAATAACGGTAGCGTATTCTTGGTGAATTAAAATATGGAATTTATTACGTCACAACTATTGAAAATTATTTACAAAATGATACATTAAAGTTATTAAAATTAATTAGATTGTTAGAGTCCACTATTTTGTGAGAGGAGGTTTCGTTGGTTACCGCTCCCGTGCAAGTTCAAAGCATCTCTCCTCTCTCATCTTCCGGTCGGGTCGCTAGATTCCTCGGGGGTCAAACAGGGGTTGCGCTGGATCGGAAATTGCACGTGGGCGTCGAATCTACAAAGAAACCGACACCAGATGTTGTTGTGGTTTTCGAGACGTGACGTTACAGCTCTCGCCCTCTCTTATGGAACTTTTCCGTTGAGAAAAGTTTAATGGGATGACGATGAGACAACTGACAGATTACCGACACATCCCTTCATCAAGCACCACTATATTTCTGAGCTGCAATTTTTAATTACTAAAAAGAAAACGCTGAACTAAATTTGGAATTACTTATTTCTAGTGAGTGAGTGTTCTTGCTAGGAACTTACACAAATCCATATTACGAAATAGCAATGTAAGAAAACATACTATACATTAAATAAAAATACAAACACTCCTATCACAATGCCTAGTATCAATTATACTAACAACATGTTATATCAAATGCCTAGTGTAAGACCTTGCACATAAAATATTCTTCGCCACAATACTTAAAATAAAATTATACTAACGACATGTGTTGATATGATATGCGAAGTGTACAACCTTACACACAAAATATTTTTCACCATATGCCTCTTGCGTAAACTAAATACTCATGTATATTTTAAAACCCTGTACACAAAATTAAGCATATTAATACATTTGCTTTTCATGGCTTTATCTTTTGACACGCATCGCCATTCGATATGATATACAGTACTAGTAAATAAATAAAATTTAATACAATTATTAACCTTTAACTAAAAAAACATAACAACAATTATTATTCATGAGCAAGAGAACATTATTAACAATCCCTAATTATCTATCACCGATCTGCTGAGACTATCTGCATTTTTTGTGACTTTTACCCGACCGATGTACAATTCTAAAATTATATGGTTGCAAAGCCAAAGCCCATCGCATCAATCTAGGGTTAGAACTAACATTTCTATTCAACCACACCAACGGGTTGTGATCGGTCATAACTAAAAATGAATTTCCATCTAAGTAATAATGTAACCTTTTAATTGCGAAAACAATACTAGCACATTCCTTCTCCGTCGTACAATAACGCTTCTCTACCTCTGAAAATTTCTTACTCAGGTAAAGGATTGGATGCTCCTCACCTTGTTCAGTTAATTGGGTTAAAACTGCTCCCATACCTGCGTTCGAAGCGTCCGTTTGAACAATGAATTCTCGTTCAAAATTTGGCGCGTACAAGACGGGCTTATCAATTAGTTTCCCTTTTAGTTCTCGAAATGCGTTTTCACACTCGGTCGTCCACTTAATTTCTCCCTTCTTTGCTCTTCCCTTCAACGCATCCGTCAACGGAGCAGCAATTACCGAGAACAGATTTATATATTTTTGGTAATAACCCGCTATACCTAAGAAAGCACGTATTTGGGTTTTCGTGCGAGGGGTAGGAACTCTAGAACAGCCTGAACTTTGATCTCGGAAGGAGTGCGAAAACCCTGACCCACAATGTGACCCAAAAATTTGACATTTTGTTGCGCAAACTTACACTTTGAAGGTTTTATCGTTAACTTAGCTCTCTTTATTCTCTGCAGAACCGTTTCCATATGTTTAATATGCGACTCCCAAGTATCTGAGAAAATTGCGATATCGTCTAGATACGGGACAACGAAATCCTCTAGTCCGTTAAGTAATTCAGCCATGAGTTTACTAAAGAAATATGGAGCATTCTTTAATCCGAAACTCATCCTTAGGGGTCGGTATGTACCAAAGCTAGTACAGAAGGCTGCGTATCGCTGTGCTGTTTTACTCAAAAGGTATTTGCCAATATCCCTTAGATAAGTCAAAGACGGTAATAAATTTAGCCGCCGATACTTTTCTACGCGTTCTTCGATATTCGGAAGAGGAAAATATTCCGTTCTAATGATCCCGTTTAATTTCCTGTAATCTATACATGGACGAGGTTCTTTCCCAGCTATCTCAACTAAAATCATAGGAGACATATAATCCGATTCTCCTACCTCAATGATTCCTAATTTTAACATTCGGTTAATTTCGTTTTTTAAGATTTCATTTTGTCGGTGCGACATTCGATAGGGCTTCGTCCTAACTGGTTGATCGCTAACTAACTGGATTTCGTGTTCAACCAGATTAGTTAAACCGGGATTGTTTGAAAAACATTTAGAGTATTTATTTAATAATTCGCGCAGTCGATCCATTTGTTTGTCGTGAAGGTGTTTGTTCAACTCGCTAGCCTGGATTACGTCCTCGAAATCATAAATGAGATAATTGTTTTCTAAGTATGGGATTTCTAACTCCTGGTCTGCGAGAGAGTTTTTGTTTCATCATTAATAATTACGTTAACGTGTTCTGGTCTTTTGTAATATGGTTTTAGCATATTTATATGATAGATTTGAGATGTTTCGCGTCTGCCGGGGATTTCGACTAAATAGTTCGTTTCGAAATTTTATTTAAAATTGTCCCAGGACCTATCCACTGCACTGCTAATTTATTTGCTCTGGATGTAGCTAACACTAGGACTAAATCTCCATCCTTAAATTCACGTTTTACTGCGTTTTTGTCATACCAACTTAACTTGCATTTCCTCCATTTTATTTATAGCTACTTCTTGACATCTTTTAATCTATTTATTAACTTAAACATATATTCAGTGACGAGATCACCCTCTTCTTCCGGTTCCATCAATGTTCCATTACTAACGTCTCTGGGGTTCGCAAATTTTTTCCCATACACCAACTCTGACGGTGTATACCCTGTACTTTCGTGAGATACAGTTCGTAACGCTAAAAGAATTGACGGAAGATGTTTGTCCCATTCGGAGCCTGCATCTAAACATAAGACTCGTAAGAGTCGTTTCAACGTTCGATGAAATCGCTCAACAGGGTTACTCTGTGGATGATACACAGAACTATGCCTGACAAGTATTCCGAACCTTTCAAAAACTCGGTAGTCAGAGCACTAGTAAAAGAAGTACCCTGGTCACATTGTATTTCACGGAAATCCCATCCGACTAAAGATGTTTAACAGCGCATCTGTGACACTAACGGAACTAATATCCGACACCGGAATAGCTTCAGGGAATTTTGAAGACATGCAAATGGCCGTGATAAGATATCGATTCCCTTTAGATGTGATCGGGAGAGGCCCACATGCATCAATATTTAGCTTAGTAAAACCTCCTGAATAACAGGGACCAATTTTAGTGGAGCTTTCTTTTTATCATTGGGCTTCCCAGCCCTCTGACACTGATCGCAAGTTTTTTTTTTTACAAACTGTTCCATATCTCTATAGCAATTCGGCCAGTAGAAATATCGGTTTAATTTGTCTTTGGATTTCGTAATTCCCAGGTGTGCAGATGTTCCCTCATGACACAACGATTTAATAGGGTCGCGCAACCCTTCCGGCACTACTATTAACTTCACCACGTTACCTAACTTATCTTCACGATTTTTGACCAATAATTCCTTCTCTAGCGAATAAACCTGATTGGTAACCTGCACTTGACTGGCTGCCTGTTCGTATAAGGGTTTAATCTCCTCGCTATTTTTTTGAGCATTGATTAAATTTTCTCGCGTAACCCTTAGCAGCGCTAATTCCGGAACATATTCCTGGAGTGCAGGTATTAAAATTTCGTCCTCTGCATCCGAAGAAACAATTATAACCTCATCTTCCCCTTTTTTAGCATCACCACCATCTATTCCCCTTTCTTCTCTAGCCGCTTTGACTTGAGACCTTGTTTGGACAGCATTCAATATTTCGACTGGCAGGAAATTATAGCCTAAATTTCCTTTTAAGCTCGGCCGTTTTATTTCCAAGCAAATATCGACCGTGTTGATTTAAGTGATTTCCACAAACCGCTGCCTTAGTCTGCACCGTTCCAAAGTTTCCGGAAATTTCCACGACCGCCAAAGGTAAACAAACTAATTCTGAGCTTAACGGTTGTTTTACCCAAACATTTTCACCAGAGAAAGAAGAAGGATTTATGTATTTTGCACATACTAAATCTATTGTCGCTCCCGTATCTCTAAGAATGTCTATCTCGTGACCATTCACAGAGCCCTTTGTTGTATATGAATTAAGAAAATCCGGGTTTTCATTTCCTTCAATATTATTGAGAGTTTCCGTCGTTTTGTTTTTTTTATTAATTTAGGGCAACCGGCTTTTATATGTCCAGGCATATTGCAATGATAACATCTTTGTATCACGCGTTTTTCAAAAGTTCTCTCTCTAGTACTCTCCGGAACAGAAGCTCCTAATCTGGGGGAAGTTTTCCCAAATCTATTTTCTTTTTCCTTGATCCCTGAGTATGTCAAAATTTTATCATTTCTGCCCCACCTACCCATGGGTTTTCGAATTTACCTTTCGGACGTCCTCATAATTATCAAAGAGTTCTGCTATTTGAGTAGCTGATTTAAGGTTTGCCCAATTATCTAAAAATGATCTTTCATACTAGCATTGGCGCGTTTTTTAATTGATCTACCACCATTAGATCTTTAAGATCTTGAAAGGTATTTATTTCTAAGCCAATCAGCCACTCATCTAGATAATTCGTAATTTCAAAGTGAAATCCTTCCAGGTGCTATCGGATTTTTCTGGTGTTGGACAAATTTTGCCGAAAGACCTCCGGACTTAACTTGAATCTTTTAAGTAATAATTTCTTTACATAATCGTAATTTTTGGCTTGTTCCTCCGGTTCGCAAGCAATAAATTGCACGATCTCTAGGGGTAACAAACCCAATAATTGCCCCACCCACTCTTTCTTTTCTATTGACGCCCTTTTAGCCTGGCGTTCAAAGATCACTAGATATAAACTAATATCTGACTGCTTAGGATCGAAATCTGGGATCAATTTTTTTTTTTAAGTTTAATTTAGAGGTTACAGAACATGCATTTGTAGAATCGTTTGATTCATCGTTTACCCTAAATCCGGATTCTATTTTTAAACCTTCTAAATCAAATTTCAGCTGTAATTCTTTTTCTCTTTTAATGCCTGCTCCCTCACTAACTCCTCCAATCTCATTTTTCAGCCCTTTCTAACTCTTCCCATCTTTTTCCGTTTGCAATGATAGTCTGATACAGATTTTTAACAAATTCCTCTTCATAACCTTCACTGTTAGTGATTGCAATTTTATGCTAGGGACAGTCATATTTAAAGTGGCATTTATTCCTAATTCCTCAGCAAGTTGCAACATGTCTTGCTTTTTCCCTTTACCAAGGAAAGCCATTTTTAAACAATATCAAATAAATGTCACGCTAAATTTTGCACTATTGTTACTATTCTCTATTAATACAATAACACTGGTCCCATGCATACACAGAAATACACAAAGAAAAACTTAATACTAAAAATAATCAAAATCATTCAAGAGACTTAAAACACAATAAATCTTAAGCTAAAATTGCACACAATGCTTGAAATACAATTACAATTCTCTAGAAACAAAATAACACTGTTCCCATGCAAGAAAAAAACACTAAGTATTTCAAAATTTCTAAAGAACACTTTAACCAAAATTCCTAATACAATATGCAGTTTGCAACTCAAAAATATAACAGTACTCACCCATTTGAAGTACTCAGCTTGCTGTCAGAAGCAAATTATGTGCACTAGTGGTACGGCTTCCGAAAACGGACACTCTCGCCGTTAACACTGTAGATGTAGATCAATTTGATCTTCTATGAGCAGGACGCTCCCTTTCTCGAAGCTGAATTTACTTGCAGCACGGCTTCCGAAAATCGCTTTCCTTCGGACACTCGCCGTTAACACTATAGATCAGTTTGATCTTTGAGCAGGACGCTCCCTTTCTTCGAAGCTGAAGCTGAATCGCAGAACGGCTTCCGAAAATCGCTTTCCCTTCGGACACTAGCCGTTAACACTATAGATCAGTTTGATCTTCTATGAGCAGGACGCTCTCTTTCTCCGAAGCTGACTTTACTTGCAGCACGGCTTCCGAAAATCTCTTTTTCTCCCTGCGTTTGCGGTCCGTCCGTAAAAATCCAAAATTTTCCTCCCTCTCACGGGTCCTGAATGCTAACTTTTTATCCCAAAGCGCTGCCACCAAAACTCTAAGCTGTAACGTTTGAAAGAATAACGGTAGCGTATTCTTGGTGAATTAAAATATGGAATTTATTACGTCACAACTATTGAAAATTATTTACAAAATGATACATTAAAGTTATTAAAATTAATTAGATTGTTAGAGTCCACTATTTTGTGAGAGGAGGTTTCGTTGGTTACCGCTCCCGTGCAAGTTCAAAGCATCTCTCCTCTCTCATCTTCCGGTCGGGTCGCTAGATTCCTCGGGGGGGTCAAACAGGGGTTGCGCTGGATCGGAAATTGCACGTGTGGGCGTCGAATCTACAAAGAAACCGACACCAGATGTTGTTGTGGTTTTCGAGACGTGACGTTACAGTATATAAACGTCTCGCTAGGCGAAAGTTTTAATTGCCCCGGACGTATAAATACTTCTTTCCGATGTGCGATCCTTTCTGAGCACTGCTTTCCATAATATTATTCCGAAGGCATTGGAATGCAATAAATGAACCTTGACAATGATTACGAGGGATTTACTTTTTTCAGAGGATTTCCTTATTTATTTCCCCCCAATACATCATATACGCATACGTACGTGGAAAACGGTGGTATTAGGAAGCGACAGTAGCGCACACACGAGTTTTTCAAGAGGGAGCGGGTGGCCGCGGTAGCCGAGTGGTATAGGTATCGGACTGTGGCTTGCTTTGTCACGGGTTCGAGCCCAGTACCACTAAAGACCCGCCGTGTAGGGCAGCGATGCACGTTAAATCTGTCGAGAGCTGAAACGTCCTCCCGTTGGTGTGGTGTGGTAGTTAGGAGAGGGGGTGCCAGCTCAGGTGTCGTCCACGTCACTTGACCATGGTTCAAAATTACGTGGTCCGTCGCCAAAAGCCCACGTGTAGCTGAACAGTGCGACGTTAATGTTCAATCAATCAATCAATCAAGAGGGAGCGGTCCGGGGTCGAAAGTTCACCATTCTTATATCATGTTCCTTTTGATTTTGTCGATTTTCGGGGGAAAAAAACACAGTAAAAAGCTAATTATTGAATAAATAATTAGCATTAATTAATAAAATTAACCATTAATAACAAACACTTAATTAAAATTTGCTTACTATATACTTAGAAATATAATCAATCGAAAAAAATAAAGGGCTTTGGGGGGGTCCAGACCCTCAGGACCCCTCCCCCTTGTGTGCGCCACTGGGAAGCGAATTGCGTCACTTTTAGTCGGTAATTAAGGGAACCGTAGTAATTATTATAAATCGTACAAATTATCAAGATAAGTGTTAATTTTTGTATTTAATATTATATATGACAAGCCCATGGGGTCATTGTTACTTATTAAATTTGTTGTAAGCTTAGTGTATTGCTAAATTAATTATCAAATACATTGTGGAGTGCTGATACATTTATAAGTGTATTATATCAGTGCAAATGTTAATTTTATTATGTCAGAATGTATTTTGTTTGTTTACTTTCAGTAAATTAATAATTTTTAAAATAATCTTTCGTTTTCGATTTTTCAATATGCTCGCGCCCCCCTCCCCCTCTTAGGGCTGTGCGCCCCACAATTGGAGAAACGCTGACCTTAGCGAATGACTTTAAATAACTCCTGATTGAGAGAAAACACGAAGATTATTGGCGACAGACCTCATAATTTTGAACCTCAATCGAGTGATGAGGTTGACCCTCTTCGAACAACCCCACTATACCAACAAGAGGACTTACGAGCAGTTATTCCCAAAATGTTCCATATAGACCCCCAGGGGTCCAGGACAGCGAAAAAATAATTTGGGGGTCCATGAGGTGTAAATGGGGGTATGTGATAGTGGCTCTCATTAAACCACGTTGTGACTTTAATTTTAAAAGGAAATTTAATCAAGTGGAAACCAGACTTCCCTATTTAAGGTATCCGACTACGTTCGGAACCGTGATTTTAAAAAAGCGCATAAATGGAAAATTTTCATGATATTTAGTGTCACTTAAATTAGAATACATGTTTTAAAGACATTGTGACAAAAAAAAATATTTGAATACAATATTTTAGCGAAAAATTAACTAAGAATAACCTTTTTTCAAAATGTTCTTTTATAAAAAATGCTTCTAAAAAAAATATTTTGCTTAAGTAAAGTAAAGACTTCTCCAGAGAGAGTCTGAGTTATTATTTTTTGAAAAATTCACATCATTTTCAGAGTTACAACCAACTGAAATAATTATCGGCGTTTTTTTTTCTTAAAATTTCTCCCCTCTGTTGTAAAACATGGATATAAACCCACTTCTAAGTTATATATTTCACAAATTCTTGTTGAGCCTTTGTACAGAGGTCTGAGCTATAGAAAGGCAAAATATTATTATAAAAGAAGCATTTTTCACAAAAGAAGAATATTTTGAAAATTCACCACTCTAAGTTCATTTTTTGTCAAAATGTTGTACTTACATAGTTTTTTATTGTAATAATATTCTAAAAACAATTTTATATACGTTTTCTAATCGAAGTGACACTAAATATCATAAATCATTTATACGCTTTTGCAAAATCACGTTTCCGAACATATAGTCGGATACATTAACAGATTTATTTACTAAATTGAATGAGGTTAATTTGCAGTTACAAGGGGACAGAATAAATTTTATTAAAACAAGGGAACATTTCAGCCTTTCTTGCCAGAATTAAGCTAAAGGTGTATAAAAATGGACGACGCAACTTTTCCCAGTTTTGGAATTGTCATAGACAACCTTCCAGGAAAAAGCCGTTTTAACCTACGTTCAACATTTAAACGCCCTTTTTTTCAGATTTTGAAACGAGGTTTGAGAAAGTTTTGACTATCATAATACCACAGTAGGCAAGGAATTCATGTAGTCACATTGAAAAAAAAAGTCAGATTACAAGAATTAGGCACTAACGAAGATCTTAAAATAAAGCTTAGAAAACGGAGGTAAGTAATTTTGGCTTTAAAAAGATATACCTGTTATGAATTCCGTATAATAGAATATTACAATTTTTAATTGTTTTTCTGATTCAGAAGGAGTTATAGCGTGCTTGTTAGTCACCAAAACGAAAAAAGAAAGATTAAATATTATTAACCGAGGAGATATTTAGGGTTAAACCTGACAAGATTGATGTCAAATATTGAAAATTTGTTATTGCACTCCCAGATTCATCCCTCTAAATAAAAGCATTTGTAAGTCACTCAGTTATTTTATGTATTAATTAAATTTTTATTTAATTAATCATGTGTTTTTTTAAAGTTTAAATCTCTATACTTCACTACTGTTAAAAATTTAAATCTTTTAATGGAAATAGTTCTATACCTGCTGTCAAAAACACTTGTAAGTTTATGAATTTGCAAAAATTAAATATTAGGTTAGTAGGGGTCTACCCCAAATCGAAAAACCTGTCAAGGGGTCTATGAGGCAAAAAAGTTTGGGAACCTATGACGTTTAGCCTCGGTAGATTTAACGTGCATGAGTCCGGTTACACGACGTGTCTTTAGTTGGGAACCAGGACTCGAGCTCATGACCCGATGTCAACAACGCCTACCATGACTTTTAGGCTACCGTGGATGCATGAAATTACATGAGAGGACCATATATGTGTTTCCGTGGCTTCTAGTTGAATGAGTTGTTTATTTCTAAATATTATGCCAATAAACCATCTTGCAAAATTAAGAGCACAATGGTACCATTATTTTTCATGAAAAATGCATAAATATAAAACTTATTCTTTTGCTTTTAATAACTCAGACATTTGCTTTTCAAAAACATTCTCCAACTTCATTGGTTTTTATTCCTTTTTTAATTAACCTGTTAAACGTCTTTCTGGTAAATATTTATTACCAACATTTCTTGCAAAAAATTTTACTTTTCATATTCTTCTAAGAATTATATATTTTGGAGAATTATATTTTAGTAATGTGTAACAACCTACTTTGGGTTTGCTGGTGTTTGGGGGTTCGAGCCAAGATCAGCCATATAGCATGTTTTAAACAAGCATTTTTTTTATCTCTTTTACTTAATGAACCCAACTAAAGGTAGGAAATGCACGTAGTAAATAACCTGAAGAGCAATCGTAGAGGCACGCTTAAGGCTACTAACATATAATTAAAGCTTACTTAACTTACTCTTGGAGCACTCTTGACTCCTACGCTTCAATTCTCTGTAAATATCTTGTTTAACTTTCTGACCTCCGATCGTAAATTTTGACCACAATTTCATCACTTTTAATCTCCAACTATCAACTATCGACCTTCATCACGTACACAAATGCCAACGGTTAAATAGAAGAGCTCATTTAACTAAATCCCAACTTCTTTTTCGAGGGAACAATTTCCTCAGAATTACAGTTGAAAATAATTTTACCCAAGAGCATTAATAGAAAATTCGCGCATCGAATGAGTGAATATTAGCACCGCACTGTTCAGCTACACGAGGGCTTTTGGCGACGGACCTCGTCATTTTGAACCATGGTCAAGTGACGAGGACGACACTTGAGCTGGCACTCCCCTCACCTAACTACCACACCACATCAACGGGAGGACGTTTGAGCTCTCGACAGATTTAACGTGCATCGCTGCCCTACACGGCGGGACTTAAGTGGCACTGGGCTCGAACCCGTGACAAAGCAAGCCACGGTCCGATACCTATACCACTCGGCTACCGCGGCCCGTTACCCGTTGCAGATGGGAGGATATTTTATTACAATTCACAGTAATTAATTCATATAAATTATGCCTGGTTTCATATCACATAATTAGTTATTAATTAAATAACTTTGTTTATCTATGGATTTAGCTTCGTAGAATGTTTTAATGAATTTTTAGAATGGGTTGTATATTAAATCTATGAAGGTATCACAATCAGTATTAATTACTTATATAATTTATTATTAAAACTATGGTTAGGTTTGACTGCGATATAATTATATGTTGCTTTTTATTATTATTATAAGGAATAATGTAATGGTATTATATATATATATATATATATATATATATATATATATATATATATAATTATTAATATATTAAATTGCAATAAATCTAACTTAGAGAAAAATGATAAGAAAGAAAATAGTAAGAGCAAACAACACAAAGTGAAACAGCAACAGTCATTCAATAGAAAATTCTTAGGCTAAGGACTAAGATTACAGGGTTAAGCAAATGGTAATGACTTCATTGTTGAACAACAAAAATACAGGCAAAAGCTAAAAACAGTGACCTGAGATATAATTTATATGAGCAAAATAAGTTTAAAATAATGTGTATTTTTATGCGTGTGTTTTTGTACAAAAAAATCAACAAAAAAAAAAATGGAAAGTTTATGAAGATTTAAAAAAAATTATTGTAATGAAAAATAGAAAAAAAAGGGTATTGAAAACGTTTCACCTTTTCATTGTTTCCATTTCACAAGAATCTATTTAAGAAAAATAAAACTTTGGCTCTTTTTCACATATATCTCAGAAATATAACTAGATATTGCTATATTTTATTACATTGAAAACACAACATATTTTCTTTGCTTAAATGCTTATTTAATTTTATAATAGTATTCTAGCTATTATATAACTACCGGGACATCAATCTTCATATTTCTTTTAAGAATTACTTTTTATCATTGGATAAAAATATCCGGATGACTTTATGGTGTGACGTTCCCGCCACACAGATGTGAATCGCTTTCTCTGTGAAAATGATCACCACACGTGCAATGACACGTGAAACCTAAAACAAATACACGGTGGATCACCCCGGCAACCTTTGACACCCCGAGGAACCCCTTTCTACTCACGAACCGAATGCAACCCGAGGACAAAGGGGGCCATCCGCGACGTTCCTAGAACCTAGTGAGGGCAGTGAGAGAATGGGAGATGGTCTGAAAACTTCGCTGAGCACGGACACGAATAATTCCTCCCTCACAAACAGAACTTGGACTCTAATTCTAATTAATAAGTGTAATAACTTCAATGTATGATCTGTAAATAATAGCTGTGACGTAAATAAACTAAGTATTTAAATTAATCAGTATCATGCTACCTTTATTTATCTCAAACGTTATAATGGAAATTCAAATTCCGATACGTACAAGGTGTCATAAATTTCAAGGAACATGTCCCTATGGATACAAAGAAACAAACTAAATATACGAGATTCACACCTTCATAAGTCATGATAATGAAGATATTCACAGTATAAGAATGATATTTACAATGATAGATTTTTTGTTTATCGTTAGAATGACTTTAATCATCTTTTTATTATTTTCCCATTGGCGCTTTTAAATTTCATGACTGGGCTATTTTTCTGCATTTAAACTACGAATAAGTGACACCTTTATTTTTCGCAGCTGATTCATATTTGTCAGCAGGATTACCAAGATTTTGTTTTTAAACGATATTTATGGACGTCATCGTTACAGATCATGAACAATTTGCATGAACTGATAATAGAAGGGAAAGAAACAGTGATATCTTCGAAAAACATTATTTTTCTCCTCTCTGTTCTTTTCAAAAATATTACGCAAACTCTTTCTGAGTAGCGAAAATAGGTTTTTCAGTAATTTTAAATTTGGTTTTATGTTAGGTGTTATATAACCGCTTTGAAACAACTTGTAATTAATTAAATTATTATATATATATATATATATATATATATATATATATATATATATATATATATATATATACATATACATATATATTTTTCAATTGAGAGTTAAAATGTCAAAATTTTGATGAGATAGAAAAAAAGATCTGATGAGATCCAGTGGCGCATACAGGAATTTTTCGATGGGAAGGGCAGGTTCGAAAGTCCACCATTATCGTATCATGCTCCAATACGCCACCCAACATATTCCTTTGATTTTGTCAAGTGTCGGGAACAAAAAACAAGTAAAAAGTTAACTAATGAATAAATAATTAGCATTAATTAATAAAATTAATAATTAACAGCAAATACTTAAATTTTACGTACTATGTACATAGGATTATAATGAATTCGAAATTGAAGGGCTTGAGGGGGTCAGTACCCCCTCCCCTTATGTGCGGTAATGATGAGATCATTTTTATGAGATAGTTGAGATGAGATTATTTCCTTCCATATGCCATTACTAAACGTGTTCGTTTTGGAGAAAAATGATTCACTCATCACGAGATCTCCGAAACTATATTACATGTACAAACCTAAAACTAAGCAGGTACGTTTCTTTTGATGAGTAGAGATCCTCTAGGAACGGGTTTTGCGAAAATCTACTTTCACGAGAAATTGTGGGAGCGTTTTAGGCAAAAAATTCAGTTTCTGCACTACAAACTTGAAATTTGGCATGCATGTTTCTTTCCTTCGGTTTTGCGAAAAACGACTTTCAAGGGGGTTACGAGTGTGTAAAACGAAAAAATACTTCTGTTAAAGAAATTTAAGTTTTGTCTTTTTTAAATCGGAGAGGAGAAGCTTTTAAGAATGTTTTTAATGCAATTGAAAGCTTAGTTAAAATATTTAATAAATTATGAAAAAATTCAAAATTAGCTAAAAGCTCATTTCAGTATAATGAGAAAGGTGTACTTTAATTATGAAAAATTTCAAGCATGTACATATAACAGATTTTGAGAAAAGGTACATCGAAAACGGCCAATTTAACATTGTCAGGGAGAGAGAGAGAGGTTTCCAACTCTCCTTTGTAAAGAAGGCCAGAGCTCTTAGGGATTAATTGGCAACTCATTGTTTAACGTCACACTCAAAAGCAACAACAGAGAGGGCTTTTGGCGACTAACCTCGTAATTTTGAACCACTATTAAGTGTCGAGGATAACTGAGCTGGAACCTCATTCTCTAAATTTCCACGCTACACAATAGGAAGATTTCAAGTCTCGACAGATTTAATATACATCAGCTTCTTTGCACTGGAAATCAATCCTGCGATTCGACCGATACGACGTCAACCAAGAGTATGCGACCATAACCAGTTGGCTACTGCTAGCATGTATTATTAGTGAAATCAAGATTCGAACAAAACGTCGCCAGTCACGAAATTTGCGATAAATAACATTGGTAATCAAACATACATTACATCAAGACATACCTTTAGTACTTTTTAATGTGTCCCGCTTTTACATCTAGGTACAGCACCCAACATTCTACCGAGGCTCAAAACACTTGGCGCATTACGCTTGGTGTAATTTCCTCAATGGTGGGTGTAATCTGTTGTTTATGCTGTTCAGTGTTACGTGTCTCCGTGTGGTACACCTTGGATATAATAAATCCCCATGCAAAGAAATCTAGGAAGAAGGGAGCTCAAATCTGGAGATTGTAGAACCCACATTCAGGGATGTCATCTTGAGGCCCTGGGCCTCTACTCAAAAGTAGGCACCTCCTATGATCCTTAAAAGTAAAAAGTACATAGCATACGTAGTTAAATACTCGTATAAGTAGCATACTCGTCATACGTAGCATACGTAGTCAAATACTCGTATACATAGCATACGTAGTCAAATACTCGTATACGTAGCATACGTAGTCAAATACTCGTATACGTAGCATACGTAGCCAAATACTCGTATACGTAGCATACGG
Organism: Trichonephila clavipes; assembly: GCA_019973935.1. Lineage (NCBI taxonomy): Eukaryota > Metazoa > Arthropoda > Arachnida > Araneae > Nephilidae > Trichonephila > Trichonephila clavipes. The sequence goes on from BMAU01018474.1 coordinate 2,368,171, forward strand.
AGCCAAATACTCGTATACGTAGCATACGTAGTCAAATACTCGTATACGTAGCATATGTAGTCAAATACTCGTATATGTAGCATACTCGTCATATATGTAGTCAAATACTCGTACAAACAATAACTCGAAACCAATAAATGTGCATGATTTACAATCACACATACCAGCTCAACCGATTGCCGCCTTTTGTCTGAATGAGAAGTGATGGTGTATGGAAATAGGCCTAGACCTTTACGTGGACGACGGTCATCACATGTAGCCAGTTGACATATAATCCAAAATTCTCAATTTTTTGGAGGATACAACCGAGAATTACATTAGACCTTTGAAATTATTCGAATTGTGATCCTCTTAATGATAAGACGAGAACTAGACTAGGTCCCCCCCTTTTGGAAGAGGCCTTGGGCCCGGGTCCAGCTGGCCCATGCCTTAAAACGTCCCTGCCCACTTTATTGTCGAACTTCGGTCTGTCCAACTGTCAAGGAAAGCGTTGAATGAGCTAGACCCGAGCAATCAGGGCAAAACGAAATGTTGCTCCATCCTGTTGGAACACAACGGTCATCATAGTTCAATCATTTCCTCATTGTTGAAGAAATTTTCTACAAGAATTGTTGCAACCTATCAAGATATGCGTTATCGGTAATTTTCTTCCAAGGAAACATGAAGGGCCCAAGGACTTGATCTTGTAAATCCCATTCACACATGCACTTTGGGTGTGTCTCGTTGCAACTCTTGTAGATCAATAGACTATTTATTATTCCAGATCCTACATTTGTGTCTCTTCACATGTCCACACATCTCGAATGCAACTCCTTCACTGAAGAGGGCATGATGTTTCAAATTATCGTTCTCGATAGTCTTTTGGCGGTCAGGAACAAAACTTCCAGGGATCCAAAGTCCTATGCTTCAAGCTAATGCACAATCTGAATACGATATGAAAGTTGCTTCAGTTTGTAGCGCAGAGTTTTTCACACAGTGCTTTGTGGCATACCTAATTATCAATTCAATCCCCTGGTGGGTGTTAAGAGTTCGCATGTAGAAATTATATGACTGATTAAGCGAGGGCACTGCTGATGAGTGAGTAAATATAAAATCGTCGCACTCTTCAGGCGCTGCTAATGAAGGCACTGGTTTTTGAACCGAAAATCAACCGAATTGCGAAAAAAGGGAGAGAGTTGGCTGATGTGGTTCATGAGATTCTACTTCGTGCGAATCTGTAATTATAAATGGTTATTCTGGTACATAGAATGTTTTCAATTATAGGGATATAGAATCATAACAAGAGGTTACGTGTGATAGCATCATCTACTGGTAGTGGCTGATGTTATAGGGGCCTCCCTGAATGTTGTTGACTGACAACACTACCGGTCCGCTTACATTTTTAAATTAAGGTCGATATCTAATCTGGAAAAGCTCGGCTTTTTTCAAATCCTATGACAGAAATCTTTCTGAAATTGAGTTCGAGAGGGCGATGGAGAGAACACATACACACATAGAGATTCAGAAAACGCATATAGAGTGTTAGAAAAGTGAGAGAGGACACATAAACTCTCACTGATGGAACGATGTGATTTTTGTGTGATCAGTAGCACACAAGAGGGGGAGGTCCGGATCCTTCCCCCAAAGCCCTTGATTTTTTTTCGATTGATTATAATCCTATGTATAAAGTACGAAAAATTTAATGAAGCATTTGAAATTAATAATTCATTTTATTAATTAATGCCAATTATTTACTCAATAATTAATTTTTACAGTTTTTTCCGAAAAATCAATAAAATTAAAAGAATATGTTGGACGGCGTATTGGAGCATAGTACGAGAATGGTGGTCTTCCGACCCTGGAACCCCCCTCCCTCCCTTTTCCTAGAAAAATACCTGTGTGCACCACTGAACTATACATACGTCAGTCCACGCAGACGAAATTCGCTCTGTTGTTAGTATTGTGTGTTTCACTTAACGTACAAAAATATATTTTCGCTAACGATTTCACTCCGATGTATAGCGTAATAAAATACAATTATTACTAGAATGTATAATTGCTTTGTAATTAATTCCCTTGTCTATGTATGTGAGTAGGATTTTCCTTCATAGGATTGATTACCTTCATAAGGATTTTCCTTCATATTCTTGATTTGATTGATTGGTTGTTAGCTAACATCGCATTTTGAAATAACACGAAAATTATTGGCGACATATCTCGTAATTTTTAAGGAACTAATTTGATGCAGGAGTACTATGCGCCAAGCGCTGTTTGTGGCGATTCCTTAATCACGCCAAGCAGCGCTTGTTTTCGAGTTACACGGAATCCAAGATGGTGGTCTAGAGGTAACAAATTACCAGGAAAATAATTGAAAAGAACTGTTTTGAAATGTATTTCAAATGAGGAATATAGGAATAAATTAAAAGTGACCAATATCAATCAATAATGAATATCAATATAATGCAATAAAAATTATGTATCAGAATTATTTATTATGTAATATATTATTATAATATAATATTATATAATAGTAATTATTATGTATAATAATGCTCATATAATATAATAATTATAAATAACAATAATAATTGTAAATAAATAAAATAAAAAAATAATTAATATATTACAATATATATATAACAACTGATTTTTATATCATATTATAAATAAAATAATTACATAATACACAGCAAAATTAATGATGAGAATCAATTAATCAGTGCCGATAACTTTCAATATTCCTAAAACTGCGAATTCCTTCAATGAATTCCATCGAACAAGGCAAGTTCAAAAATGCGTTATTAAAAGGTAAAATAAAGTGGAAGTGGGCGATTTATAGTAATAATTAAAAAACAGCACTCATTCTTTTAAAAAATATCTTGGTACTCACTAACGATATTAGAAATATTCATATTCGAAAATAGCACAAAATACAACAGAAGACTGAAATAGTAGCTTGAAGAACAAATGCAATGGAAATGGTTAAATTTTTAAAGAAATCGAATTATAAAATTGTCTGAAATTAATAGGGTTACAATGGAAAAAAACCAGTAAAAATTAATTCTAATATACGATATCCTCTTGGCAACCACATTACCACACGATAAAAAACATTAAGGTAACCATATTGTAATGTTATCACCCATCTTGGCGCGTGATCAAATTAGCACCATTTTTAACCATGGTCAAGTGACAAAGACGCCACCTCACTCTCTAAACTTTGTACTACGCTTACGTGAGGACTTTAAGCCACGACAGATTTAACGTGCATCAGCCATTTCACACTATGTCTTTCAGGAGCTCAGGATATTTAGATCAAAAAAACTTTTATTTTATATGAATTCAAAATCTTTTTTTAAATCCTAGTTATTTGTTTAAATTTTTTTTTTCTCCAAAAATATTCTTTTCTTCTTTTTCAATTTTTCATTTGCAGCTTTCTAATCTCCATGAGTGACTACCATCATTGAAAATTTATGGAGATCCCTTTTGCATCCGATTTTTTTCCTTATTCAAATTAATTATTACTGCAAGTTATCAGGAAAAGAATACGCTTTAATTTTTACTATTTTCAATACATTTTTCTAGCGGAGGGGGGCGTTATCTAACACTGATCAGTTAATCTCCAAACAAAATACTTTATTATTTATTAAGCATTTTCCAGCTGCTTATTTCTCCTAGGAACAAAGGTCTGACAACCTCAACCAATATGCCTCACGATCAAGTTTAAAATCACGGTAAATGATGAGGTTCACACCTAAGCTGGTACTCCTATCTCCCTATCCACACCACATCAATGTGAGGACTTTGACGAATTTAATTTGTATCAGTCAGTGGCACACTGAAGGAGTGGGATCCTGGGGGTCCGGACCCCCCCAAAGCCCTTGATTTTTTTCCAAATGATTATAATTCTAAATATATTGTACGTAAAATTTATTTAAGTATTTATTATTAATGATTAATTTTATTAATTAATGCTTATTATTTATTCAGTAATTAGCTTTTTACTGTGTTTTGTTCCCAGAAATCGACAAAATCAAAAGGAGCATAATACAAGAATTGTGAACTTTCGACCCCCCTTTAAAAGTTCCTGTGTGCGCTACTGGTATCAGTTCTTCTATACCATGGTTTTTTAGTGGATTGATTGATTCCTCCTTTTAAGATAAATTGACTACGTATTTCGTAATTCTGAATCATGGTCAAATGACTAGGACGAAACGTAAGCTAGCATTCGCTCTCCTAATTTTTACACTTCTCCAACGGCAGAACTTTGAGTCTTGGCAGATTTAACATGCATTAGCCGCTCTACACCAAGGGTGTTTTGTGGTGCCAGGTATTGAACCCACAACTTAACAGAAGCAACGTGTCACGAGTTCATGATTAGGATACATTGGTTACCAGCCACGGGTCACCAGTGAAATCAGCATTTGGTTGCGATTTCGATAATAAGAAAAATTGCTTACCGTTGCAAACAAAAGATTAACAAATGATTTCTTCAGTAATTGTAACTTGAATATGTGCAATTATACAGTGTGTGAGCGACTTCCCCCTGAAGTCGCTCCCTCACCGTCTTGCCTACCTGAGAGTGTGGGAGGAAACAAAGTAGCACCAGAAACTTCCATAATAATTATTATTTAAGCACACTAATCAACAACAAGTTAAACCACAAGTGAATGCCCTAGGAGTGATATAGAGAAAACAATAAGCCCTAAGTGAACAAGCGCAAATAATCAATTTAATTTAACCTAATCTGACTGTAAATTCCTCAAAATATAACACAGTGGCAAACTCCGTTTTTAACTTAAGCTGTGAAAATCAATTATTTCTCACCTTTGTAACGCCCGTAACCGTTTCTCACAGCTCCTTCTATCTTACAATTACAAAACTCTGGCTTTATATAGTCGAACTAATCTACGTATCAGGGTTTTTTCTTGAAAGGGATGGCTGTGAATTAAACGCGAATGCTAGCCCAAGGATTCCCCAAGAGGATTAGTAAGAATATTCCGTAAATCACCGTCACAAGTGTTGTACATTAATTATTAGTATAACCATTTTCTCATCAAAAACCTTCATGCATAAACAGTCACAGTTTATAAATCACGAGTAACTCCAGTCAATGTGTTTTTGTTCAAAATCTTCACACTCATCACGCACAATTCGCTTCAATTTTAATGCACATCAATTAATATATTTTGATAAGTAAAAAAAGTGTTTCAAAAAATGTCATTTTTTATTTTTTTAAACCCCAACAGACTTCGAACGAAATACTTGGAACACAATCTATTCTAATAATCTATTTTAACTAATTGCCATAGTCTGAATACGTACATATCGTTTTTATGGTTGTGTTTGTTGAATTATTATAATATATTTTAATTACTATGGATGTTTTTAAATGTTATACGAATACAAACACTAAAAACAATAATACAATATAATATTTAAAAAAATTGAAGTAATATTAAAAGAAATATTCGTAATGTTTATTATTAAAAAAATGCATTTTTAAATTTCAGTTGATAATTATTAATTTTCTGTAACTGTGAATCCCTCTCTACAGTGATATGTCAACTCCGATGGTCGACCTCGTCAATTTTTTTTTCAGTCGAAAACCAGGAGCGTTTGGATACAGACATATTTTCAATCCTATAAAAATAGATAGCTGGAGAGAGATATGTTTAATAGGTTTATTTAACAATCAAGTGGTAGTGCTTGAGTAAAACTCAGCTTTACTGACGGTTTACCATGTTTAGTTTTGCTCATTTTCAATATCAAAACGTTTATCAACAGGCCCAGGTCCTCACCCTCGGTGGGGACCTCATTTCATTCTCGACTATCATAATAAGATCATAATCCGGATAATTTTAATGGTTAAATCCCATTTTTTTATCCGAAAAACAGGAAATTTCAAACTGCATGTCAACTAGTAAAAGTCAGGGGCGCACAAAAGGGGGGTGTCCTAGGGGTCCCCCTTCGTCTTTAATTTTTTTTCGGTTGGTGATAGGCCTTTGTATATATTACGTAAAATTTAATTATCTATTTGCTATTAATAATTAATTTTATTAATTTATGCTAATTGTTTATTCAATAATTAATTTTGCATTGTCTTTGTTCCCCCAAAATCGACAAAATTGAAACAATATTTTGGGCAGCGTATAGGAGCATGATGCCAAAATGGTGAACTTTCGACCCTGGTCACCCCCTTGAAAATTTTTTGTGTGCGTTACTGGGCAATACTGTATTATTACGTGATGACCGTTTCCCGTGCCTAGACCTAGGCCTGCCCGTTGGTGTGGTGTGGTAGTTAGGAGAGGGGTACCAGCTCAGGTGTCGTCCTCTTCACTTGACCATGGATCAAAATGACAAGGTCTGTCGCCAAAAGCCCTCGTGTAGCTGAACAGTGCGACGTTAATATTCATTCACTCACTCACTAGACCTAGGCCTAATACCATTAATCGAAATGTGGCCAACAGTCGAGCCAGTTTGTGCCTAGGTTTCTAAGATTGTGAGTCGTGTACATTTGTTTGTTTCAGATTACCGTTTGAACGAGTATTTGATAGTGAATGCTAAAAGCTGTCTACTTTTAAAGATATCAAGAACCTACTTTTGCTTAGGGGGTCCAGGGTGTCAAAGTATGTTAAGACATTCCCGGTTTATCCATTGGGTGCTTGCATTGGACGTCCGGGACCCGGATAAGCTGGACTTAACTAGATTTTCTAGTTATAATTTTCGATCCTCCAGTGCCAGGGGGGGCTGTAGATATTTTGCACCCAGGGCGTGAAATGAGCTTAAATCGGCACTGTGACGTTTTTTTATAATAGCTGTCCCGTGACCAGAACGACAGATGGATTAAGATAGTTAAAGTTTTTAAAATCAATGGTTCAATGCCTTGGTGGAAGTTATTCTTTGAATGGACCCTACATCACAAACAGAAACGTAGTGGGTACGTTTGGTACCAGGAAAAATGGCGAAATCGTTTGGTTAAATGTTTATTAACGTCTTCTATAAAAGCAAAATAAGAGGGTTATTGGAGACAAATCTCGGAAATTCGAGCCTCGATCAAGCTGGGAAGAGAATTTCCCATTCTCCAAACTTCTACACCACGCCAATATGAGGACTTAGAGCTTAGTATACTCTGCTCCTGTACACATATTGGGTATTCATTACTTCCAGCACGAGCCCACTCTCCAGACTTACACACCAAACCATCGAAAGGAATATGAGCATCAACAGAGTCTTAAGTGGCGGTACCAGGAGTAAAATCTTTTGAACGTTGTATTTTCATATCCACAGGAAAAACAAAGAAATATTTTTTTTTTTTATGAAAAGCTAAAAACTACTTCGCAGAATTATATTACAGTTGCATACACAATTGTAGAGATAACAGATCTGACATGATTGGAAAAAAATTCTCAAAAACAAAAACTTGAATCAGATAAGGACTCGTAAGAATTTAAAATTCAAAGGCGTGAAAAAATAATTGCTGACAAAGCGTCCTTGAGGATCATCAAGGAAATCCTATTTTTTCGAAACCAAAACGTAACATTAAATTTGTAACACCGGCAGGTATAATCTCAATTTCATCTAAGAAGAAACTCGAAATGAAAAAGGAGGGAGAGGGTAGAGGAGCTACAATGAAATGAAATTTTCCTTCTTATCAAACGAAGTACAAATATTTTCTGTTTTTTTTATTTATATCGAAATTCAAGAAGAAATCAATCAGTCACTTTCCTTTAGTGCTATTTTTAGCTTTATCTGCATTTCAAATCTAAATGCTATTTGAAGTTAAGAGATGTACGAGGTATACGGGAAATGTGTGTAGCGAATTTAGACATAACACTTGTTTGATGCCCTAATTCAGCGGTCGCCAAACTTTTTGACCTCACGGACCAGTAAATTCATAATTTAAATCCCACGGACCACTAATAGGATTTTGTGATTAATAAATATATATATATAAAATAATTGGGATCTAAGAACGCAATCAATGCATTTTAACCATCTGACCGGAGCATCCGTCTCTCAGACGGGGATAATTTACTTTGATGCCTGTAGATAACGCTGTGTTGTGATTTTCGGGGGTGGGATGCCTTGACGTCTTCATTTGGACTCTACCCAGTGAGAGGATCACGTGGTGGTACATGACGATTTTTTTTTTAATTCACGATATGTGCGATTTTTCTTATCTATCATCGTCTATCACACGGATATTCCTATAGTTTTTTGTGTTTGGTATTATTATTTTTAATTACTTTTACAGGAATGTAAACAATTTTTAATCAGTTTTTATAAAAAAAAACTAGTCACAATTCTAGTGATAAAAATATATTGTTGTGCTTGATTTAACCCCACACATTTTATTTCACCCATACTCAATTTTTTATGAGCTTTAAGGACGTTTAAAACAGTCCATAAGGTAACAAAATTTTTTAAAAAATTGCGTTTCCGTCTGCAGCAAAAAAAAAAAAAAAAAAAATGATGTTTCGGTTTGAGGGTTAAAACATAACTTAACGAGATAAGTGAGAATATTCCACATTTTTTTGGGGCCAGCGAAATTTTCTCTCGGACTACTAGTGTTACACGGACTACCACTTTGGCGACCTCTGCCCTAATTCACAATAGAAACGATTGTACTACTGAAATCCAAAAGAGAACTACTATGGCTAATTGATGTCTTAATGGAATACGAAATTATATGAAATCACACAAATTTAATCAAAAGAAAAACAAAGGTTCTATTGTATAAAAGTCTCCCAAGATCAGTATTAACTTATGCACGTGAAACTTGGTCCATGTCTCGAACAGATGAGAACATGATAAGTATCTATGAAAGGAAGATTTTAAGATTCATTTTTAGAGGAATTCAGGAAAATGCAACATGGTGGAGAAGATCAAATTTCGAGCTCTATGAATCATATAAAGAATCTGACATTGTTGTCTTCATCCAAATACAACGCATTAAATGGATAGGTCACGTTATCAGAATGAGCAATGACCGCACCACTAAAAAAGTCCCCAATGCTCAACCAATTGGCACACGGAGAAAGGGTAGGCCAAATCTTAGATCAGTGCTTCTCAAACTTTCAATACTTGCGACCCAATATTCAATCATCATTTTCCTCACGCCCCCTCCCCTACAATAACAATGTATTAAATTGAATAATACTATGCTTTGATGCTAAATTTACAATGTGCGACTGTAACCTCAAGTGCGTATATAAATGACTCGCTCAACCTGTGCGTTGTTTGCCCCTGACGTATATATACGTCTTTCCAAAGTACGATCTTTTCTGTGAACTGCTATCCATAAAAATTATTCCGAAGGCATTTGGAATGCAACAAAATGATCTTGACAATGTTTGAGAAGGATTTACTTATTTCGAATGTAGAAACTTACTTAGTATGTGGAAACTTATTTTTACTTAGAATGTAGACACCAGCAAGCATTGATTTGTGCTTATTAACTCCTTTTCTACCCCAAACACTACATACGCTCGCCACGTGTTATCCGGTGGCATTGGGGAGTGGATCACGTGATTTTTAATCCGCATTTTAGAGACTAATCATAAACCGTACAAATGATTAAGATAAGTGTTAATGTTTGCATATAATTTTATGTATGACAAGCCCATGGGGTCACTGGTAATTATTAACCTTGCTCTTAACTTATTACTGTTATAAATTAAACATAAAATGCATTGCGCAGTAATATATTTATAAGTGTATTATATCAGGGTAAGAATGTAGTTTATTTTTATTATATATATATATATGCCAGAGTTTTATTTTTTTACTTTCAGTAAATTAATAATTTTTTAAAAATAATCTTTTGTTTTCGACTTTTCAATATGCTTGCGCCCCCCTCATAGGGTTATTACGCCCCTAGGGGGTGCGCCCCACAGTTTGAGAAACACTGTCTTAGATGGATTGATGTCCTAGAAAAGATCTCCTAGTTTTGAACACTAGGACTGGAGAACACAAGCAGTAAGAAGGCTGGCTTGGAAAAGGCTTCTTGAGAAGGCCAAGGCTTACCCCCTGGGCTGTCATGCCACTGAGGAAGGAAGGATTTATTTGATGCCCAGTAGCGTATACAGACTTCTTTTAAGGGGGGGGGTATATTTTGAAGGAAAAAAGAAGAAGGTAAGCGAAAGTGCCGAGGCGTGCCTTCATGATAAAGATTAAAAATCTATTGGTGTAAGGGAGGAATTCGAACCCTCCCCCCCCCGTGTGCTCTATTTTAATTTTGACTATACTTTTATTTTTAAAATTTTTTCCCAATGAGCTTTATAGAAATGTCCATCATAAGAAATTGGTTACTTAGAAAAATATGGAAAAAGAATAGAAACATTTTTTTTTAAGAGTAGGAAAAATATAATTAAAATTTAATTCACTTCACAGTTATTTAGGTGTTAGCTTAGAATAGTAGCTCACACTGGAATTTTTCAGGGGGGTCCGGGGTCGAAAGTTCACCATTCTTGTATCATGCTCCTCTTGATTTTGTCGATTTTCGGGAACAAAACACAGTAAAAAACTAATTAGTGAATAAATAATTAGCATTAATTAATAAAATTAATATCATTAATAACAAATACTTAATTAAATTTTACGTACTATATGCTTAGAATTATAATCAATCCGAAAAAAAATCAAGGGCTTTTGGGGGGAGGGGTCCGGAACCCCAGGACCCCTCCCTTGAGTGCGTCACTGGCTTAGAAACGTTTTAATTCAAAAAGGTAATAGACATGATTTTGGCTTGGATACTTTTTTAATGCTTTGCTTTCGAGAAATAAAGAAACGAGAGATGAAAGCAAAGGAAAATATCTGAAGAGAGGTTGATCAAATTCATAAACTTTCTTTACAATACGAAAGTTAGTTAATTTTCTACTATATTAAAATAACGTAGGAAAATATAATGATAATAAATACCATTAATGAATTGTAAAATATGTTAGAACAATAATCAAAATTCTCATTGTGATTACTATCAACAGACTTTTGTGTGTGTGTGTTTTTTTAGTGTTCCCCCATATATTCGGCTCCCCCAAAAAGAATCATTTTTAAGAAGAATCCAATTACAAAGCTTTAACTTATTTTTTAGATAGTAAAAAGATAGGCAATTTTTGTTTAGCAACACATTGTTTTCCTTGCCACATCTGAACTGCAAACAAATGCAGATTTTTCCCCATTCCAATGGCAAATAGTGTTGGTTATTACTTAAGAATTATCTCTGCTTATTGCATGTTTTTCAAAAGAAATACTTTGCCTTTTATTTAAAAAAAATATTTTAATTCCCCCCCTCATATTTCAGAAAAGAAAGAAATGTAACAAGTTCTCAGAAGAACTATCCCTTCCATTTAAAATTTCAAACCTAAAAGAAAGAAAAAATTATTTGATTAAAGCATCTTAATACTCTTATATTAATAGACTTCCCGCACACCATAAAATCAATCCATCATCCCTCCATACTTTGCACGCATACATTCCGCCAATTTTTTAAAAATATATTTCTTTACTTTTAAGCAAAAATTTATTTTTCTCTAACATATTACTAAAACGTTAAAAGCAAATACAGTTGCACCTCCACATTAAGAACCTCTATATTGCGAATTTTTCTATATAGCGAACTTTTTCTTGGAACCAAGAACATTTTACGATTTTCTTCGTAAAATAACCTCCCAACAGCGAAGTACATTTTCTATATAACGAACTTTTCTTTTGTGATTCAATTATATTTTCTCTCTCTATTTTTGAAGTATTTCTGGACAATTCAAGTTATTCTCTTTTTTTTACACATTTTATGGTGGTCATAAATCTTGAACTCGTTTTATTAGGTGCCTAACTCACCGAGAGCAATAGAATTCTGGGCGTTTCATGAAATAAGTGCAGCCCTTAACCATCATTGTCCAGTTCACTAGAATTATCTTCGATAAATAAGTAACGTTGTAAAAGGTATGTTTAAAATGACTCGTATGCTTTATATTAGAAAATGTTCTTAAAATTCATAAATTTTAATATAAAGTTATTTTCTTAGTGTCGAAAATACAGTGCATTCCTCAACATTCTTTTTTCTTGTTTAATTTGCAGTTTTTTTTCTTTCTAGGTAAAATATATAAAATAAATGTATTAATTTACAAAAAGGTGTGAATAATTACCTTTTTTAAAAACATAGTGTTTATGAATTTAATTTTATGAATGTACATTGAAAGACAGTGGCGCACACAAGGGGGGTAACCTAGGGTTCTGGACCCCCCCCCAAGCCCTTGATTTTTTCCCCCGATTGATTATAATTCTAAGTATATAGTACGTAAAATTTAATTAAATATTTGTCATTCATGATTAATTTTACTAACTAATGCTAATTATTTATTCAATCAGTTTTTTACTGTTTTTTGTTCCCCCAAATCGACATAATCAAAAGGAGCATGATACAAGAATGGTTGACTTTTTCGACCCTGGACCCCCTCCCCTCGAAGAATTCCTGTGTACGCTACTGTTGAAAGATCTATGTAACGAATTTTCCATATAACAAAATTTTTTTCGGGATTTAACGACTTCGTTAAATAGAGGTCCGACTGTATATGCATGAAAAACAAACATTTCTTTTCCCTAGAGATTTACGAATATATATTTTAAATCAACTCAGAAAATATTCTCAAATAGTCATATTTGCCTCTGTTATTAGAACATGGAGACGTTTTTTTTCTCCCCAAGCTCAGCTGGCAGAGGCGAAGGGAAGGGCGACTCCACCTCCGTGCAGAGACAGTTGATTCCGATTTGAAAAGTTGCAGTGTCTCTGCAAACGTCATCATTACGATTGGCGGCGGCCCAATCACAGAAACAGGAGGGTGCAATTGGGCGAACGCGAAATAATGATTGCCTTCTTCACTTCACTGTTGGGTGAAAGAAATGACAGCGAAAAAACGATGAATTTTTAAGAGTCGATCGTGTTTTGCAGTGTTTAAAGGGATAAAGAGTAATTTGGTGGGAGTTTTACGAATTGTAAAAAATAATCATAAAAAGCTTAAGATTAAAAAAAAAATTAAGTGTCTTGTAAGAATGTGTATATAAATAGATAATTGATCTTTGTAATATTTTAAAACTAATATACTTCTTCTATGAGGAGTGCAATAATTGAAATAAAAGGAGCCTTAAAAGGGATGTTAAATAAAAATATAAAGTGGATTGCAAAGATTATCATTTTTGTCCCGAAAAAATAGTTAATGTCGAAATTTAAGTGCCTTTTTTTGTATGTTAATGAAGACCTTAAAAAAAGATTTGACTATTTTAAGCGAACAGTGTATAATTAATTTTACGGTTGAATACCTTTAATTAATTAATTAGCTCTAACGGATTAAATTTCCCAAAGATGAGTATTTTGCTTATGTATATCTATTAGTTTTTAATGTAGTGATCAAAAAAAAAATATTACGTCAAAAAAACTGCAGTAAATCATAATGGGGTAGATAAAGGGTTACAGTGGTTTGAGCCCTTTTTGAGAGTGTGTAATCATCTCTTCACTTCAAGTTAGATCATTACATTATGTATATAAAAATTTGTTTACATATGTGTTTATTTTTCTATAATGTTTTGCAATATTTATACTACTAATGATGTCTTCATTAATGCTTAAATTAGAAGCGAGAAAAACAAGCATTAGTTTTTCCTTTAAAGTACATTGGAAGCGAGGAAATAATTTCAATGTATTCTTTAAGAAAAACAATGTAGAGAATTTCAGACAAACAGGGGGGAGATATTTAAAGAGACGTATAATATAAATGAAATAAAACTTAAAGTAAATTTTTTAAAAACAAAACTGAAAACAGGTTAAAAAACAAAAGTAAATAAATAAAATGAATAAAGTTCGCCTAGAATTTTTTTTTAACCGAGTAACGAAGTTTATAAGTATCTACAGCAAAATGAAAAAAAAAAAAAAAAATAAACTACTATTAAAATATCGGGTAAATATTCTAAAATGTTATCCAATAAAGTAATAAAATATTCAAACAAACAAAACATAAATTTAGAACTAAATCTTTAAGAAAAGAATCAACACATAACGAGTGATCGACCTAGAGAACTAGGTAGTAGAGAAATAGGATTCGAGCCCACGACTTAACAGAGAAGCAACGCTGACCACGAGCTCGCGACCGTGTGAACATTCAGCAAAATGACCATTCAACTTTAATTCAGAGATATGTTGTTCACTATAAGAGTGTTTGTATGGTGTGTGTTAATTTTCCCGTTGAAAGCAACTTATAAAAAAAAGTGTAAGCTAAATTTAATTTTTCATTCGATTGGGAGTTCAATTATTAATTTATAAAAATTATTTAATTAAACTTTAAAACAAAATCCCTAAAATATATTCACGATAAACGTTTAAAACGAGTTTGCCCTTCTAGAGCAAAACATTATTTTGCATTGTAAATCCCTTGTTAATCCCTCTAATAGAAACAACTGAAAAACTGCACCTCCAGACCGACAAAGAAGCGTCGCCAATCACTAGATGGTTGCCCCCCAAAATGCTCGCCAAGAAATAAGACAGAGGTTTGCGAGCGATAGAAGCCCCATTATAGGTAAATACCTCGGGGGGATTTGGGAAAAGGATTTTCCGGAGGCAAAGAGAAAAGACTTTAAATGGCTAAATAAACTTTGCCGGGAAAACTGTGAATATTTAAAAACGGTCCCGGGACGACTTGCGCCTAATCAGCCGATGAGGCGACCGAAATCGGCGGAAAATTGCATTAGCGGCTTTCACAAAACGCTTCGGGAATCACTTGCAGCGGTGGGGGAGGAGGCCTTTATTGAATTTCTGACGCGCGATTTAAAAATTCCACGTGTTAAAGATGGAGTTGGGGTGTAAAAGAGAAAGAGTTTAGCGCCACCGTGACGAGCATTCAAACTGTTGCACTTTTCTTCCTTTTTTTCCCACCCTTTTCTAGACTAAGGGATTTCTTCATTATGGTGATGCGTATTGAAAAAGTAGAATGATATGAGATAGAATGTATTCTTTGGTACTAGTCAATTCATTGAATTAAACCTCTTATTACGATTTCAGAAGCCCAGTGGCTGAGTGTTAGTGCATCGTGCTTCCATACCACAAGTTCGAGGTTCAAACCCCAGGCTGGGCAAGGTCAACTCAGCCTTTCATTCCTTCAGTGAGTCGATGAATCAGTACCAAGCTTGCTTGCGAACTGAACACTGATGGTTTTGCGTTAGACTGACCACCTGACCTGAACATCTGATCATGCACCTCAGGGCCCAAGGTCCCTTATACTGAAATGGGCACAGCAGACCTTGACCCTCAAGGGCTGTTGCGTCATTGAGTTAAGTTAATTACGATTTCAACTAAAGGCCAATCCACGAGAATTGTTCATCACGTATCCGATTTTAGTTTTTGGTGTGTAAGCAAATGAAACTGGGGAAATGTAGTTTGATGCATGTAGGCAGGAGCCGTATCAATGATACGGGGCCTCCAAATATGTAACTACAGTCCTACAAACAGGATTCTCATATCTATAAAAGAGTCCCGAATGAATTTTGATACAGGGTCCACCCAGAACTTGCTGCATCAAAGGATGTAGGTGATCTTAAGGCGCATGAGAGAGCTTTTATTTCCGGTAGAAGCTGTCTGTAGAAACTGGACTGCCGATGGGTGAAACAAAATAAGTGAGCACAGTTGGATGTTCCTTTTCGACAAAATGAGAGAAGAGGTTGATAAAATGATACCGCAATAAGTTTTTTAATCCATTTAATTCATTAATTAAATTATTTCTTTCTTGATTAATGTTTCAAAAAGGGATAAAATCTCAGTCTAGAGGAAACATTGCGGAGAATAGAACCTTCCAATTAAGCTTTGCATCATAATACTGTTCAAGTACTGCTTCCATTCCAATAACAAAATCGTCGGGAGAAATATCTGGCAAGTGAATGAGTGAATGAATATTAAGGTCGCACTGTTCAGCTACACGAGGGCTTTTGATGACGGACCTGGTCATTTTGAACCATGGTCAAGTGACGAGGACGACACCTGAGCTGGCATCCCCTTTCCCAGCTACTACATCACACCAACGGGATGACGTTTGAGCTCTCGACAGATTTAACGTGCATCGCTGTCCTACACTGTGTGTCTTTAGTGGTACAGGGCTCGAACTCGTGACAAGCCAGCCACGATCCGATACCTTGACCACTAGGCTACTGCGGCCACCAGAAATATCTGGCAGCCCAAAGGAATTACTTAAAAAGATTTTAGTGTAATATTATTGTATCTGAATGAGAGTGAGTGTTGTGGGAATCTTAGTGTCCACCCTGGACACTAAGATTAATTTGAGGCAAAGAATGACCAGACGCCATTTGTATAATAATAACTTATATTTATTCACTTGATTCAAATATCAGAAACTCTAATGACATATGATATCTATATGTCTACGTCAAACAAAAGGGATTTACCTTTAATATTAAATTAAATTACGAAATATGAAATTAATCAATAACTACGCGCAATATCAATAAGGTTTACCGAAATAGGAGGTTTGAGAAATACACCCAACTTGAATTAGTAGCTTTCATTAGCTGAAACTAATTTTATTAAACTAATGCTTTTGGTAAGCGGTATTAAACTAGAATATATCACCCGGTAGTACTTGGATCTCTTCACAGGTATATTAACCTCCTAAGGTTCCTTCGTTGAGTACTAGCAGCAATGCTTCACCATCGTAATCCAATTGAATCCTATAAACGTTGTTACTAACGCTGCTGGCTCAATTGCCTTCATCTTCGCTAACTTACAACCCTCTACTTAAATACCCTACCTACTTTGCATATCCCGTTTTCTCCTTTTAGAGTTGATTGGAAATATACGAGAATTTACAATCCCCAAAGATGCCTAAGAATATTAGTGGAAAGGTGCCATACAGATTCGTCACAATGTTTATTGACGTCACATTATGATACAACACGGGGGGCTATTGACAAAGGACCTCATAATTTTGACGACCGTCAAGTGACGAAAACGACACCTGAAGTGGTACCCTTTCTCCAAACTTCCACACCATGCTCAAACGGGAGAATTAATGTGCATCAGACCCTCTATGCGGAGGGTCTTCAGTTGCATCAAGACTCGAACTCATGACTCGAAAATGCCGATCACGGATTCGTGACCATGACCACTGGCTATAGCACCAACTGTTGTATATCAGTTTAAGTGTTTTTATGAACAATCTTTTTGACACAATAAGCTAAGAGTGTAGTTTTTTGGCAATGGAACTCGTAACAGTTAGTGACAATCACGGTCAAATTATTAAATCTGGCCTACTGATATACGATCAGTGATGCACGCAAGGGGGGGCAGGGTTCGGTCTCTTCCCCCCCAAAGCCCAGTATTTTTTTTGATTGATTATAATCCTATGTATATAGTACGTAAAGTTTCATGAAGTATTTATTATTAATAATTAATTTTATTAATTAATGTTAATTATTATTTCAATAGATAATTTTGCACTGTTTTTTGTTCCCGTAAATCGACACTATCAAAAGAATATGTCAGGTAGCGTATTGGAGCATGGTACGAGAATGGTGGACTTTTGACCCTGGACCCTTCCTTGGAAAATTCCCGTGTGAAACACTGTATATGATTGACTAAAATCAGTCCAGAATTTGAAAATTCAAACATTTAATAGACTGAATAAGAACTACAATAGTTTTTTTTTATATATAAAATTAAAAACTATCACTAGCTCAAATTGAGAAATACAGCACAAGTAAGCGTGTTCTTAAAGTGACAATTATCAACCCAACACTAACAGGAAGTAAATACAAGTGTCAATTATATCTTAATCCATTCTCAATGAATCCCGCGTTAAAATCTGCATTACACACACACAGCTATAAATAAAAATAAATAAACAAAGCACAATCCTTACTATTCGCAACAGCGTATCTCAGCGCGTTAAAACTCTGTTTTCTCTTATTCCTTCTTTATATGCATTGTTATTTAAATGGAATGTTTATAAAACTAGAAATATTTATAGAAAATTTATATAAAGCAAAATTAAAGTACATGAAATATCTCTGGTTATGGGAAAAAGAGGGTGGCAGTAGCGCACACAGGAATTTTTCAAGGGGGAGGGTCCGGGGTCGAAAGTTCACCATTCTTGTGTATCATGCTCCTTTTGATTTTGTCGATTTTAGGGACCAAAGTACAGTAAAAAACTAATTATTGAATAAATAATTAGCATTAATTAATAAAATTAATCATTAATAACAAATAATTAAATTTTACGTACTATGTACTTAGAATTATAATCAATCGGTAACAAATCAAGGGCTTTAGGGGGAGGGGGGTCCGGACCCCCATGACCCCCCTTGTGTGCGCCACTGACTGATATTTTATTAAAATACATATATAAATAAAACCAGAGAAGGAGTAAAGGCAGTCCACTTCAGCTCTTTGCATATTTGTATCAAGCAAAATTAGAAAATGAACTCGTCCTGTCTAGAAGTTTAATCTGTATTCATCCAAAAAGAAGAGGCAACAAAAAATAGCAACGAAACGAACAAAATGTTATAAGAAAGAGACCCCAGTCTCCGGGACCTTTTTCTCTCCGAACGTCAACATTAGGTACTTTTACCCTTTTTCGTTCTATTAATCGCTTTGTGGGTGAAAGACCCCTATTCCTTCTAAGATAAACTTTTTTCAAGATCAGTTTTTCTTCTTCTGTATGCATAAAATACAATAACATGAAATTACAGTTATGTTGCAATAGAGTTGTCGAAATAAATATGTAATTTAGAAATAATAATTTTCCATGAAACAACATTTAGTGATGAAACAAAACCAATAGTTATCCCAATAAATATTAATTACAGAAAAATTATATATCTATACAAATTAAAACTATGTTTTACTTATGGAAGCTATATCGAAGGTAAAACTTTATTGTTAATCTATGTTAGAAAGGCAAAGAGCGATTTATAATATTTTTATCAAATACATTGAACTAAAAAAAAGAAGAAAATTGAGTATAGTTCACTCTCTACTCTCTTATCAGATAAAAAAACGATAGAATATTTCACTGATTATCATTGAGAACAAAAATAACAAATTGATTGCGATTATATGAGTTTATAGATTCCAAAAAAGTCTACGAATTCTCGATCTAATAATAATCTAAGAAACGAATTATTCATCACCTCATTGAATTAATTTCAGATTTTCGTAGTTTTCTCTCAATTTCAGTTGTAGAAATTGGTAATACAAAACAAGAGCTATTGCAGCTTTTTATTAAATAGTTACAATTAATATAAATATGTATATACAAAGGACAGAATCACAACATTAAGTGGTCATTCATTTTTATTCATTATCGTTAAAGTATCGTATTGTCATCCAAAACAATCGTATCTATAAAATTTTAGTTCAACTGAATGCTTTAAAATGTGAAAAAAAAAAAATCTTTTAAAGTTTTGACACAAGTCGCTAAAAACGAAACCAACGTGGCTGTATCTGTAATTCTTTAAATAATTAGTTTCAGTCAATTAGTTTTAATTCTTTATAATTAAATTATCATATTTTTACCGAAAACAATAGTGTATAGAAAATTTCAGCTCAAATTAGCGCTTAAAATGTGAGGAAAAAAACCCTTCTCGAGTTTTGACACAAGTCGCCAAAAAAGTCGCCAAGTCGCCAAAAATGATGCCAAAGTGGCTGTATTTGTAATTCTTTGAATAAGTAGCTTTAATCAATTAATTTTTATTAATTATAATTAAATTACTGTATTGTCATCCAAAATAATCATGTATGCAAAATTTCAGCTCAATTGAGCGCTTCAAAATATATTTTATTAACGAATGACAATTCGACCAAGATAAATAAATAAATATATAGAGAGTGTGAGCTAATAGTAGGAATTGAAAAACAGTATCAAATGTATGCTCATTAAAATGAGCAATTTCTGAACAAATTCTTAATATTTACAATCAAGGCCCCTTGATTACACCCTTCTTTTCTCACGCTCTGAAATGCTTGGATTGGAAAAAATAAGTTTTGATAACTGAGATCACGAGACTCGAAACAGAGAAGTCTTAAAACTTTTTGAGGCTCTGGGTCCTTATGCAAAAGTAGGCCCGACGTGCGACTCTGACGACTTTCTTCCGACTACCCTAAAATTATGAATTTTGCCTAAAATTGAAATTTTTTTTTATGATTTTATTTTATAGACCATCTTATTAGCTTTTAAAAATACCAAGTTTATTATTTTTCATTCCCTAGAAGAAAAACTACAAGTGTTTTAGTAAAAACAGATGCCACTATTTTAAGCCAGATATCATACTTTAAAATGCGTTTTACTCGAAATGTGTTTTTTTTTTAAAATGCTCAAACTGGGACAGCGATGGCTCAAAAGGTTTTGAAAATAATTAACTGAAATTTTTTGTATATGTTCTATATAATAGTCGAAGTGTTTTAATCTGCTGATTCATGAGTGTTTTTTTAGCAGCTTCATATAATAACTAAGATAAAGCGCTGTAGTTTTTGTAAAAATCAAAATATCTCTTGTCCTGAAGGTCATTTCAAAAATGAGTAGCAAAGCAACACATCAAAATTGAAAATTTGTTCATAAACGTTTTTGTACTGAATGAGCCCCGTTAAGTAGTTTTTTTGTAAATGTTTACCAATTCTTTCCCATTTTAGTAACAATAACTTTTTTGCACATTTTTCTGAAAATGTGCTAAATAAATCTAAAACCACACACACACACACAAAATCTCCATACCTCCATTTTTTTTTTAAAAAAAAGTCGTCGCAAATTGTCGAAAACCTTAAACAGACTGTATTGATCATAGGTTGTCTAATACTTGTACAAACGGTAATTTGTAACAAGTAAATGTGTGCGTGACTCCCAATCTCACAAACCTAAGAACAATCCTACTCGGCCGCCTGTTGCCTTTCAACCAAATGATGGTGAATAATGGTAAGCCTAGACCTAGACATGGACGACAGGTAATAATGCATTCTAGCCACTGTTTCCAAGTGGCATATACTAGTTCGAAATTCCCAGTTTTTCGGAAATATGTCCGGGGATATATACTTCATGATTAAAATTATTCGAATCGTGATTTTATTGAAGTCGAATTGAGAAAAGGCTTCCTATCTAAAGTCAGGGCACTGGGCCCGGGTCCAGTTGGTCCATACCTTAAAACGTCCTTGACTCGTAATCAACGAAAATAATTGGTTGGTATAAAGGGATATTGAAGGAACCAACTTAGAGACTGTCCTTATATTTAAGGCTTGTAAGAGGCTCACGCTTCTCTCGCGGGCACCTAGATGCGTGTGTGTGTGGGGGGGGGTGAAGGAAGAAACACTTGACATGATTCAACTAATCTATTTATTTCCACACTAGGAACAGACACAATTTCAACTAATAATAGAAAGAGAATGTCTCAATGTCAACCGGGAAAGTGGAACAACGACAGTAAAACGTGAGCGATTAGGAGACTAACAAAATTGATCCTTATCTTAATTAAGGATCTAACCTATTATCCGACTTAATCTAATCTTAATTCAATCTTAGTGAACAGTCGTCACTTGAAAGTTTCCTTCTACTATATAAGAATCAAAGCACTATCATTCTAATATTATACCTTTAGTAGCAATCTCACCTGGCGCGAATATATCTTCTCTCCTTGAAGCTAGAAAACCTCGCCTATTTATAGTAAGTTAATTTACATATCACGATTCTCTTCTTCCGAAGGGTTTGGTTGTGAATAACGCGAATGGATAGCCCCAAAATTTCCCAAGAGGATTAGATGGAAAAACGCGTATAGATCTGTTACAGGCTTGAGTTAAAAAAAATTACAAAGCTAGTTCACCAATAATTTCTTCTACTATTCTTAAATGACGTCAATTTAGCGTTGCTAATTCTTTAGTCGTTCGAATTTATGAAAATTATACAGGGTGATTCTAAAATCGAAGACAAACTGTGAGCGGTAGTATGTATGACTAAAATAAATTTCCTTTTTCCCTGGAATTTTGTGGCTGGAAGTGACGTATTGAAGAACAAACCCACAAAAATGAACAAAAAAAAATCCGTTGTTTACTCACAACATTGTGGTAAAGCTCTTTCCAGTAATATTTACAACAAATGTTCCAAGGTACAATTACCTACAGCTTGGTTGCATTTGAGGAGGGATTGAAGAAGAGTTCAAAAAGCTTAGTATTTCTCGTTGTTGTGTAACCCAGTGCTTCTCAAACTTTCAATGTTTGCGACCCAATTTTCAATCAGAATTTTCAGCCCCCCCCCCCATCCATACAATAACTATGTTTTGAATTCAATATTACTTTAAAGCTAAAGCTACTATATGACTTTAATTATAAACTGTACAGATTATCAAGATAAGTGGTAGAACCCCCTCAGTATAGAGGGCGCTGCTTGTAAAAACATGCTTTGTTGACATCAGAGATCTTGTGTACGTGACCGAGTGCAGACGCACTCCATATTCCATTAAACTTATTATTTAATCTTACACTTGTCTTCGATGATTTATTGAATTTAATTGAGTCTAATGATTGTAATGATATCAGCGTTGATTGATATAAAAGCATTCTATATATACCACTGATTAACTGAACCATCGATGATCGTAACATTGGTGCAACGGCCTGAAATTAATGAAAATTGATGAAATTGATGAAAGAATCATTTTTGGTAGCCTCGAC
This sequence comes from Trichonephila clavipes, assembly GCA_019973935.1. Taxonomy (NCBI): domain Eukaryota; kingdom Metazoa; phylum Arthropoda; class Arachnida; order Araneae; family Nephilidae; genus Trichonephila; species Trichonephila clavipes. The sequence goes on from BMAU01018474.1 coordinate 2,390,861, forward strand.
CAAGAAGTTAAAATATCATCGTCGACAGTGAATTCAGGTAAGCCGAATTTTTATTGAAACTGAATTATACCTGAATAGAAGATTAAAATGTCCGAAGATCTCTCAAAATTTAAAAAGAAGCGTACTGCGGTACGTTCTTCGTTGACAAAATTGATAAATAAAATTGAAGAAAAGATCAACAATGAAAATGAACCTGTTGATCAATTTGAAGCTTTTTTAGAGCAATTAAATGATAAAGAAAGTAACTTAAGTTTATTAAATACACTAATTGAAGATCGTTTGTCTGTTGACACTATTACTGAAGATATAGAAGCTTCGGAAGAAATTAAAGAGAAGATTATATTTTGGAAAACGAAGCTTTCTTCTAAAATTAGGAGAATAAATTCTGACTCTATCCAGGTTGATACAGTTTCTCGAAATATCCAAGTTATTGATTCCAATAGTTTTGAATGTATGAACATAAATTTACCTAAATAGCATATAAATAAGTATTCTGGAAATTATTCTGAATGGTTAGATTTTTATAATTTATTTGAAAGCTCTATTCATAATAACAATAGACTAAGCAAAGTTGATAAATTTAATTATTTAAAATCATATTTATGTGGTAATGCGCTTGCTTGCATTAATGGATTTCCAATTTCTGATGATAATTATGATAGAGCTCTTGATTTATTAAAAGATAGATTTGGAAATAAAAACATGTTAATTAACGCTCATTTGAGCAATTTATTAGATTTAACACCTGTTAGAAACCCTACTGATATTGTGGGCTTAAGAAATTTGTACGATAGAGCAGAAACGCAAATAAGGAGTCTTGAAAGTTTAGGAGTTAAAGGAGAATCCTACTCAAACTTATTAACACCCATCCTGTTGAAACAGATACCCTCGGAACTCGTTTTGGAATTCAATCGTTCTCAAAAGGACGAAGGTTTTGACCTGAGCGCTCTTTTGCAGTTCCTACACTTTGAAATTCGTAGTAGGGAACGAGCTTCTCAAATAAACAGTCATAAACTATGTCATTATTCCCCTCCACCGCAAGACAGAACAAAAAATAAAGGCTCCTATTTCCCCGGACAACGCATGAAGCCACCCCCGAATAGAGTACATTTCCGAGCACATTCATTTCCCACCCCCTGGGAGAAAGTAGAACCTAGAAACCGAAAATGTTTATACTGCAACAAAGGTCATGAACTCGACACTTGCCGTTCTTTTAGTGCTAACGAAAAGCGAGAAATTTTAAGGAAAAAGGGCTGTTGTTATTTATGTTTGTCGCCCGGTCATAGAGCAATGGAATGTGTAAAAAAGGAGTCGTGTCCTATTTGTAATGGGTCCCACCATTTCTCAATATGTTTTCGAAATCGACATGATGACGATTTGTCTCCGAAAAGGGACACTGATAATATAGTTTCCGCAGTAATCAAAACAGATTCTGAAGACCTTTTAACAATGAGTGTTATTGTTAATGAATCCAATATTTCTAAACAGCTTAGTGAATTTTGGGATTTAGAGAATTTAGGAATAGAAGCAGAGGTGTCTGATGAGGAAAATATTGATAATGATATAATGTCTGAATTTGAAGCGGGAATTTCATACCAAAATAAGCGGTATAAAGTTAAATTCCCTTGAAACCTAACATGAAAACATTGTTAGAAATAATGAAGAAATTGCTAGAAAAAAAAATTTCTAAAGTTAAGATCACGTTTTAAAAATGACAGTTCCTTATTTGAAGATTACAAATAAGTTGTAAATAATTATCTTTCTGAGAAAATCATAGAACGCGTTCCATTTGAAGAAGAAAATCTAAAGCATAATATTTTTTATCTACCACATAGAGCAGCAATACGTACTGATAAAACTACAAGCAAATTGCGAATCGTATTTGATGCGTCATCACATGCGAAATCACAGCTATCTTTGAACGATTGTTTACACACAGGGCTAAATTTTATACCTAACCTATTTTTTTCTATTAATCAAATTTAGAGTGAATCCAATTGCATTTGTAGCTGACATAAAAATGGCATTTTTGATGATTGAGATAGACGAAAGTGAAAGGGATTTTACAAGATTTTTCTGGGATGAAAATCCAGGATTTGATTTAGAAAACAAACGGCTTGATATTTTCCGAATGACTAGGGTTTTATTCGGAGTAAAATCAAGTCCATTTCTTCTTGCAGCTACGATAAAGCATCATCTTAAAAAATATGTGGATATTTTTCCTGATACCTTTAACCATCTTAACCAGTCATTGTATGTTGATGATTTTCTGTGTGGAAATGTCAGTGTCCAAGCAGCCTTGACGACCTGCATAGAAAGTAAACAAATTTTGGAAGATGCAAGTATGGATCTTCGGAAATGGAGAACCAACTCTTCCGAGCTAAATCAAAGGTTAAAAAATTTAAATTTTGAAGTAGATGAACATAAAGAGTCATTGAACACGTTGATAGCTTCAAAGGTCTTAGGAGTTGGTTGGAATGAAAAATCTGATACATTCTATTTTGATTCCAGCGATTTAGGAACATTTCTTTCTAAAAGAATTAATACAAAAAGATATTTGTTACAAGCCGCAGGTCGATTATTTGACCCAGGAGGTAGATTGAAACATTCGACCCTATCTGAATTCCAAAAACATCAAATGATGTTGCCAAAGGCTCATCATTTAATTGATTTAATAATTGAACACTGTCACAAGAAATCATTACATTCTGGCTTGCAAACCACATTATATTTAATAAGACAGTTTTATTGGATCCCATCGGGTCAGAACCGTGTAGGAAGAATATTAAATAAATGTATTACGTGTTTTCGCACGAAAACCCAGACAATAAACCAGATGATGGGAGATTTACCACGAGACAGAATTGTGCCTTCTAGACCTTCGAAAAAGTTGGATTGGATTACGCTGGTCCTATAATCACGAAACCAAATTTAAAAAGATCAAGAGTGACTTTAAAATCGTATATTGCCATTTTCATCTGTTTCAGTACAAAAGCCACTCATTTAGAAGTTGTTTCCGACTTGACCACAGAAACCTCCCTAGCATGTCTCCGACGATTTATAGCAAGGAGATCCAAGCCATCCGTCATTTGGAGTGACAATGCAACGAACTTCAAGGGAGCAAGAAACATTCTTAATGAATGGAACGAAATTTGCAGAAGTCCAACAGAATTCAGCTATTCAGCGCGGAAGAGGGAATCGAATGGAACTTCATTCCGCCCGCTTCTACCCATTTCGGTAGATTGTGGGAAGCAAACATTAAGTCCATGAAACGCATTTTATTGAGGGTAGCGAAATCAGCTATCATGAACTTCGAAGAGTTAACTACGTTGATGGCACAAATCGAAGCAGTTCTGAATTCACGTCCCTTGTCTCCACTTTCTTCGGACCCCAATGATCTTAACCCTTTGACCCCGGGGCATTTCTTGACGAACTGTGCAATTTCATCCTTTCCTGAACCTTATACTGCTTCGGATTCTTTGTCCTATCATTCCAGGTGGAAACTCGTTCAATCTCTGAGAGACAAATTTTGGAACCGTTGGAGCACCGAATATCTGACCCATCTGCAGCCCCGTGCTAAGTGGAGTGTACAGAACCCTAACTTGAAGGAGAATCAGCTAGTTCTTTTAAAGGATCCCAACACCAAGCCCCTGGACTGGCCTATGGGGCGCATTCTTGAAGTATTTCCCGGTAGTGATGGTCTTGTAAGAGTAGTTAATGTGAAAACCTCAACAGGTATTTTAAAACGAGCCATCACAAAGGTAGTGCCTTTACCTATTCCAGTTGATCCTGCAACTGTAGAAAAGAACATTTGAACATTTTACAATTTCTTGAACTTTAACCTTTATATTATTCTATTTACATAATTGCTAATTTGATTTTTCAGTATTATTGATAATGCATGTGATTTAAGAATTGCTAATTTTATTTCAGAATTATTGATGATGCATATCATTTGAGAATTGAATTCATAGGATTTTATTTTTATTATTTCACATTGCATGAATTTTATTTGTATTATTTCATTTTGCATGAATTTTACTTGAATTACCTTAGAATTTGAATTTTCTTAATGTAAACTCCGCAGGAGTTTAAGTGGGGAGTAATGGTAGAACCCCCTCAGTATAGAGGGCGCTGCTTGTAAAAACATGCTTTGTTGACATCAGAGATCTTGTGAACGTGACCGAGTGCAGACGCACTCCATATTCCATTAAACTTATTATTTAATCTTACACTTGTCTTCGATGATTTATTGAATTTAATTGAGTCTAATGATTGTAATGATATGAAAGTTGATTGATATAAAAGCATTCTACCACTGATTAACTGAACCATCGATGATCGTAACAATAAGTATTAAATTTTGCATATTACTTTGTATATGACAGCCCATGTGGTCACTCAATTATGAAACTTATTCTTAATTTAGTATTGATGAATTAATGATCAAATACATTACGCAGTACTGATACATTTTTAAGTATATTATATCATTGTAAATGTGTATTTTTTTTATTATCTCAGAATGTATTTTGTTTTGATTCCTTTCAGTAAATAGATATTTTTTAAAAATCTTTTATTTTTGGCTTTTCAATATATTTGTGCCCCCTAGCAGAATTATCACGTCCCCCTAGGGGGTGTGCCTCACAGTTTGAGAAACGCCGGTGTAGCCCCTATCGGTAGTTTGAGCAACAATTTCTTTAATAGTATCAACTTAAGTCTCCTAAATTAGGGTTTTTAGATAAAGACGAAAGAAAGAATTTTTCTATTTACTTTTAATAATTAAGAATTATTAAAAATTGCCCAAGCTAAACTGTTAAATATTAGATTAAGGAATTCCCGCATACATTTTAAGCTGAACATAGTTCATACATGTTTAAAATACTACTTTTCAGAGCTTACGTTTATTGTAAGAATAATTTACAAAATTTTTTCTCAGTTTTCAAGAAAATTTAGTGAAACTGATTATGAAAATACGAGAAATTCGTTTTTTTTAAAATTTAAACATCGTTATCCATTGAAATATAACAACGCTTTACTGCATCAACCGATGTCTCGACACTTCCCAAATACCTCAAACCACGAAAGTTTCAACGTTCTTCATCTTCCTCAAGTCACCTTTTGAAAGCAAATGGCACCTAAAAAAAATACCGAACACCCAAAAAAAAAAGAAAAACTCCAAAGCCTCCGGTGGTTTTAAGAAATTACCAACTTCATAATCTCGTTTGAGCCTAGAAGGAAAGGGAGGGGGATGCAGTCTTTGAGGGGGGTGTTCGAAAATCCTCACGGCCTGTTATAGCAAATGAGGGGCGTACCCGCACAATGGTAGAAACGTGACAAACATGATCAAAATCCTCTTTAAAAATAAAGAGGGGAAAGGGGACGGAGGAGGAGGGGGAGTTTCACGATATGTTTCTTGACCCCTCGACTCCTCCCCTTTCAAAAAGGGGGGGGACAGAGAGTGTTTATCAGACGTTGAGGGGGGAGATGGTATGTGAGAAATCCGATTAACTTTGGTCAAGGTACATTTGAACTGGAAAGTTCTAAAAGATTGCTGTTTCTTTTTTTTTTCACCTTTTTTTATTTATTTAAATACAGTGTTTTGAGAGTTTCTTGTGGAAAAAACATCAACTTTAATCAGGGATCTTGGCTTTTCAAAAATCAATCACAGAAAATAAAGAAATATTAATGTGTAATTTTTTGATTTTGGAATTTGTCGCTCAATAATTTGAGAAAAAAAATCCTTACGTTAAGACCCGAAAGTTAAACCCACAGAAACGTATAATTATCTTTAAAAAAATAGAGAGTTCAAAAGATTGCATATGGATCTTGAAATTATTACGCAAATGCATTATTCGAAGGATTAAAAATAAATATCTAGTGACGGTTTACGTATTTTAAAGTGAAAGAGTTTAATTTTTTTCTCAGCTTTAATGACTTTTGATACGCAGTTTTTAAAATTTATTATTTTGACAGAAAAAAATGATAATTCTGAGGTTAATTCTTAGATCTTTTATATTCTTATTTGATTAAATTTTTTTGATTTTATTATACTATATAAATATAATCAAAAATATATATATATATATATATATATATATATATATATATATATATATATATATATATATATATATATTGATTGATGGATGTTTATCTCTTGTTTGTAGAGAGTTAGACTATATCTATTATATATAAACCCAAAATTAATACTTTAATTAGTTGCTCTTTTTTTACAGTTGGTAATAATTGCATGACGAATTTGTTTAAACCAAGGCGAGACTGTAAACAATATGTTAAATGCTTAATTGTTACTATGATTTAAAAAATTATTTCAGGTAAGTGAATTTTTTTATAATAAGCAAAAAAAAAAAAAAAAAAGTTTTTTTGACAAATTTTGGTTTTACTTGAAGTTACTTTAATATATTGACTTTATAAGTCCAGTAGCTGAATGGTAGTGTATCACACTGACACGCCACAGATCCAGGGTTAATACCAGGCTGGGCGAGGTCGAGTCAAAATTTCAAGTTCATATTGACTTTATAATATCACTATTTTTAATATGACTTTAATATAATGCGAGGTTAAATGAAAGTGATTCGAAGCGTCGCATGTGAACTGTTTTCAATGTATTTTCGGGAAACAAACGAGATAGTGAAGGTGTATGTTCCACGCACGCGCGTGGGCAAGCAGATTTGTGATGACTGCATTCATAAGGATGTGGAAATCATTTAAAAATGGCTGGTGTTGATGCAACTGCTTCCAAAACTGGTCAGCGAGCTGGATCAGGAACAGAGTGATTCACATAAACCAAACAAATTCATAGCTCAACAGTCAGTCGGAAAGATGCCATTGACTGCATTTTCGACATACAGGGACCCCTATTACTGGAATTTAAGGAACCAGACGTCTCCATCCATGCCCAACGGTACACCCAAATGCTGCACGAGGCTATCAAACACAAATGGGCAGGCATTCTGTCGTCAGGTGTCGTCTTACTACCCGACAATGCAAGGCTGCATGTCGCCAAGGTGTGTGTCGAGGCACTGGCTCGTAAAAAGTGGAAAGTACTGAAACATCCAGCTTACAGCCCAGATCTGTTGCCTTGCGACTTGTACCGCCGAAGAAAAGCCTAATGAATCAACGATTTCACTCCGATGATGACGTAAAGGTTTCATGATCGACACGATTTTTTCGACTTCGTTCTTCACCAACGGAATTCGTAACCTTCTTAAGCATTTGGAAGCCTGCATAAATGCAATGGGTAATTTTTTTAAATAAACTTTGTATGGATTTCAATCATTAAATATTGTTGTTTCTATCTATGCATTTGTCTCATTTCTGTCCTTACGCATCTCAGGGATACAAGCCGAATCACTTTCTTTTGAACACCCCTTATATATTTAGTATATTAATTATTATCAAAATCTCAACACATGAGTTTCATAATATAAGGTTATTTTATTGCTATATTAATGAAATCAAATCGATGCTTTTTAATTCATCAAGATTGATCCCTTGTAGTAAAACAAACTTACCATAAGTGAACCTATATCGATACAAGGGAATTAGCTACAAAGTTGGCGATATTCAGTGCCGATTTAAGCTTATTTCGGGCCCTTGGCGTTGAAGATCCTTGGCACTGGCGGATCGAAATTTATAACAGAAAATCTGGTTAAGTGCACCTAAACTGGACCCTTCCGGCCCCCAGGGGCTTATCCATAGACGCCCGCCCCAAGCATCCAACGGATAAACCGGCTCTGTCGATATCATTGAATTTTATGTAATCTTCAATACCAAATTTGGCACATAGGAAATTTTAAGGATATTTGATCAGTAAGAATCAAGTGATTGATTAAGTATATATATATATAAGCATAAAAATATACTGGTGTTACTTATGCCACCTGATCAACAGTAACATCTGATCAATTCCCGCGATATTCATCGCTGCAAGGGGCTAGATTTTTATTCCTGTCATTATCCGTAGCTTTGAGCAACATACAGGTGAAAGTACGATTTGGCTCGATTCCACCCCAATTTTGGGGAGAACACACTGGGGACTTCCAATCTCTCTTTCCCTTCCACCAACCACACGAGAGCACTTGCGGATAGACGGCTATTTGACACCAATGGCACTTTTCATTTACAAACATCCAGGCTCTACGGCACAGCAGTCTGCATCACTAACCACTATACCGGATGGGTGGCTATCTTTGTAAAAACATTTAAAAATTTCTATCAATCTCATAAAAGCCAAAAAAAAAAAAACACAAACAGAAAACAATCTCGAAACAGTCTCCAAATGATCTCTTTTTCAAACATAAAAGCCCAGTGATATTATATTGGTTAAACTTTTATTAACGCCGCGTTTCGGAAGCTACACAACGACAGCTACTTATGACTGACCTCGAAATTTCAATCCACGGTCAAATGATGAGATGACAACACCTGAGCCAGCTCCCCTTTCTCCAATTTTCCGCATCAAGCCAACGGGAGGACTTAACTTCGCCAGATTTAATGTACAATAGCCTCTCTACTCAGCGGGTCTTTAGTGGTTTGACTTCTGCTCATTAGAAGGACTTTCTCCAAGAATACGTCTCAAGATTGACGTAGGGGGTGACCAAGATGTCAAAATGGGACATTGCATGTTCCAGTAAAGACTAACTATTCTACTCTCATGCCTAGGAGATAACAGTTGTGAGCCGATTCGGAAAACGGCTTTGATGTTGTCACACCTTTTCTTTCGCCGAATTCCAGATGATCTCCAGTCTCAGCGTTCCATAGGAAGGAAGCCCCGGTGCACAGCATCTATTGTGTTGGGTTTTCCCTCACATATGAGAGTCGAAAACGATTTGAATTAACAGAAATGTCGGTCGGATGGGACAAAGACTTACCCTCAGTGTAAATGTGACAAGACGATTGATAGCCCTAGTTGGAATCCTGTATCCAACCGGCCTATTGTCTCCAAGCACCAATGGAGTAGGACTGAAGTGAGGAGAGCCGTGTACAGATCTGTTACACGCGTCAATGTGAGGTGATTCGGAGAGTGAAAGGGATTTAACCAGAAAGTTTAAAGGGTCGACTCGGAAGTTGACGGAGGCACTCGATCTCGTTCCACCCACAGAATTACTACGCTCTTAAGTTTTGTTTCTCTTCGAAGACTATCGGTTGAGTTTGCGGGGGCAGCCGCACCTCAAGAACCAACAGAGATGAACTTTGATGACTTGTGAAAAACGGAGTGCTGGAGAGTCGGCCAAGCAACGGCTAGAATCATCTGATTTTTGAACTAGAAATTTTCTACTGAGAAATGCTGTGAACTTTATCAATTTAATAATAACCATTCTGTTATGTTTATTTAATCCAGAATAAAATACCTTTTGGGCATATAGCTGGATGATTCCTCATGCTACTCTGTTTAAAGGGGTAACGACACCACAGTGGCTTCAGGGTTCGAACCCGTGCTTGGACAGATACATCGTCGACTACAAGTTCGTGACTGTGATGACTTTGCTAAAACGACTATATTAGAAATCGAAATATTGAATCTGATTTGTGACGGATCTATATGCATTCCTTCAATTAATCTTATTGCGAAATCTTTGGGTTATCAATTCGCGCTATTCACAACCAACCCTTCGGAAGAAGAGAATCGTGATATTTAAATTAACTTACTATTTATAGTCGAGGTTTTCTAGCTTGAAGAGAGAGGTAGGAGAGAAGATATAGTCGAGACAAGTGAGATTGCTACTGAAGGTATAATATTAGAATTATTGTGATTTGAGACTTATTTGGAGGAAACTTTAAAGTGACGATTGTTCACTAAGATTGAATTGATATTAGATTAAATCGGATAATAGGTTAGATCCTTTATTAAGGTAAGGATCAAGTTTGATAGTCTCCTAATCATTCGCGTTTTACCATCGTTGTTCCACTTTCGCGGTTAGCATTGAGACATTCTTTTACTGTTATTAGATGAAATTGTGTCTGTCCTTTGTGTGGTAAAAAAGTAGATTAATTGGATCATGTCGAGTGTTTCTTCTCTACCTCCCACTCATTTAGGTGCCTGAGAGAGAGGTGCAATCTCTCACAGATTTAGGTTTTTTCTGAACGAATTATAATACTAGTAATAAAAACCATTTTTTTACTATAACAGAAATGAATATTTATCCCTCCATCCTCCTAGAAGCATGGAAAGTATAAATGTGGTTGAAACAAGAGGTTTCATAGTTCTTTAAAAAATGTTCTTAAAACTCAACTAAAAAGCAAATATTTATCCCTCCCCATTTTAATTAAAATTAGGTTATGTGTTGTATTGTTTCCGCTACGCAGCTGTGATCGGTGTCATTGTGGAAATAATCACCACTCGTGCAACGTTGAATTTTTGCGTAGTACCATCTTGGATCACCCATCGACCTTTGACATCACGAAGGTCCCTTTTCCCACCACTAGCAGGATGTAAAGAGAGGGTAAAAGACGCCGGCCCCCTGATCTCCGAGCAGAGAGAGGAAGACCCAGAGATAAATGCTTTTAACCTTCAAGTGAGTGGTTGTCGAAAGGGAACCCTCCTCTCACGAACCACTGTTTTGAACTCTAATAATCTTTTAATGAGTTTAATAATTTCAATGTATAATCTGTAAATAATAGCTGTGACGTAAATAAACTAAATATCTAAATTAATCAATATCATGCTACCGTTATTTATCTCAAACGTCAGAGTGTAGTTTTATTAAATACTTAAAACAAAATTTTTAGAAATATTTTGAAAAGACTGTGGATATTTCGTAAACAAATTTTAAGCTCATTGTAATTGATTAAACAAACTTCGGGAAAAAATTGTTAGAATTTTTTCGATTAATTTTTTAAAAAACTTTTTACCTAAATATAAATCTTTCTTAGGTTTCGTCAGAAATAAATTCTACAAATAGAAAAAATATTTTATTTCTATCTTGTAAAAAATTTAATAAGCTTTACATGAATTCAAAATATCACGATTTTAACAATTTTCTTAACCTATATATTAATTAACTAGCCGTTACCCAGCCGCTTCATTGGGTATTTCACGATGTTGTATATATGTATACTGTTTACATATATATGAATTATTGATATCTAGCACTAAGAATTCGATTGTATTGAAAAATATATTTATAGCTGTTACACTCTCGCCCCTTGATATAAAAAGAACATAAATTATAATATCTAATTTCTATTTATATCTAAAATAGAAGGAGAAAGATTTTTTTCGCTCACTTAACCTAATAATCAAGTGGATTTCCACCAAAGCAACTTTCAGTGGATCTCTACTCTATAAAATAAACATGCGTGCTAAATTTCAAGTCTAAATCTAACAGAGCAAAAACGGAATTTTTATCATCAATACCTCGTTGAGAGCACTCTTAGCGGATTCCAATTCAACAAAAGAAGCATGCAAACCAAATTTTATTATTGTAGTCTTAGCAGCTCAAAAACGGGAACTTTGTTTATCAATACGCCCCAATAACTCTCCTCGCTTCCCCCTGGAGTTGATTTCCGTAAAATCCATTCTTAGTGGAACTCTATTCAACTAAAGAAAAGTGCTCAACAAATTTCAAGTAAATGAGTTAAATTCAAAAACAGGAACTTTTCTATAACACGCCTTAATCCCTCGAAAACCCACTCCTTTGGGGGTCTGTTTTCGCAAAAATCTTTGTAAAAGGAACTTTATTCCATGAACGGAACATATCTTCTAATTTTCAAGCAGGTGGTTCTATTAGTTGAAAAGTGGAAATATTTATCTATTACGCCCCTTAATCCCCCTCAGTGAGCCTTGGGGATCAATTTTACCCAAAACCATTTTGTAGCGGATCTCTACACCATGAAAGGAATTCGCTTACCAAATTTTAAGACTGTACGTCTAATAGTTTAAAAATGGAAATAATTATCTATAACGCCCCTTAAGCCCCCGCAACGCCACTTAGGAAACGATTTTCACAAAGCCCATCTTATGACAGATCTCTACTCACTGAATGGAATCTGCTTACTCAATTTCAAGATTTCACGTCTAATAGTTTAAAAAAGGAGTTAATTGCCTATAGCGCCCCTTAATTCTCCACAACGTCACTTGGGGTCGATTTTCACAAAACCCATTTTAGAGCGGATCTGTACTCTATGAAAGGAATCCGTTTACCAAATTTCAAGACTGTACGTCTCATAGTTTAAAAATGGAAATAAATATGTATAACGCCCCTTAAGCCCCCGCAATGCCACTTTGGAAACGATTTTCACAAAACCCATCTTATAGCGGATCTCTACTCAATGAATGGAATCAGCTTACTAAATTTCGGGATTTTACGCCTAATAGTTTAAAAAAGGAGTTAATTGCCTATAACGCCACTTAGTTCTCTACAACGCCACTTAGTTCTCTACAACGCCACTTGGGAGTCGATTTTCACAAAACCCATTCTGTAGAGGATCTGTACTCTATGAAAGGAATCCGCTTACTAAATTTCAAGACTGTACGTCTAATAGTTTAAAAATGGAAATAATTATGTATAACGCCCCTTAAGAACCCTCAATGCCCCTTGGAGGTCGATTTTGGAAAAATCATTATGTAGGGAATCTCTACTTTATGAAAGAAATCTGTGTACCAAGTTTCTCACGACTGTACATCTAATAGTTTAGTAATGGAAATAATTATCTATAACGCCCCTTAAACCCCCGTAACGCCCCTTGAGTTTCGAACTTTGCAAAATCCGTTCTTAGATGACGTCTACTCCATGTAGGGAACCTACCTACCCCAAATTTCAAGTCTGTGGGTTTAATAGTTCCGGGGATATCGTGATTAGTCAGTGAGTCAGTGAGTGAGTCGCTTTTCTCCTTTACATATATAGATTTCGTTCATCGAAGATTTGTAGATCAACATAAGAAACATTTTTATGTTTTATAATTATTAGCCACCCTAGAATTTTGCAAAGAAACTCTGTTATTCACTCTTTTTTTGCAAGAGCAGATTATTCTCCCTTTCGCAGACGAAGAACCTGTTAATTTATTTTTATAAAGCCTACAATGTTGCAATGTGAAGTAAAATATTCTTTTGTGGTTTCACACATTTTAAAGGTTATTCATTATTGAAAACTTCAAGAAATAATAGTTTTCATGTTTTATCACAATATAAAATACACAAAATATCCATTTAAAATTAATTTATGAATTTTTAATTATGAAATGTACAATTTCAGAAACAAGTGTATACTTTTACTCTTATCTTTTTTTTTTAAAAAAAATTATTTCTTATAGCAAGATAACTAATTAGTAATAAATTAGATATAAAATGAATGTGTTCAGTAGTAATGTTTTTATTTAGTTTAAAATCTAATCACCTTTCAAATACTTAAATCAAACATAAATGTTAAAAAAATAAATCAAGGGAAAAATGTTTATAAGATTAATTTAACTCACACATCTTTTAGAACAACTAATTAAAAGTAGCACTAATTCTTTTAAATACAAAAACAGAAGATTTATTATAAAAAAATATACATAAAAATTATTTAAAGCATTTTTTTTTCAAAAAAATTATCATCATGCTTAATTTTTTTTCTTTAAATCTCTAGATAATACGCTATCAAAAAACATATGCAATACTTTTAAAATAGAGTGCGTGATTAAGTTTCTTGCTTTTTTTTATATCAAAACATTTTCTTTCAATGTGTTTGCCCCCTCCCCCTCTTTTGGATTATACTTCGCAGTTTCTTTTCCAATTAATTCTCAACGAATAAGATGGAGTAAAAACAAACAGCATTATGTTGTAATTTAAATAATTAATGTAGATTTCGGTGAATTTAAAGCAACAGGGCCCTTTAATGATATTTTTCTTGCTTTTCTTTTTTACGTCCAATCATCTTAATTTTAAACAACAGACAATAAAACAAGATGGAATAATTTTTTTCCCCTTCAGAGAAAACAGTATCTAAATTTTTTTTTCTCTCTTTAATTTCAAAGCTCCGGGAAATAAATAAGAAATACGTAGGGAATAAATAGGGCTGGTGAATATTAAACAAAAATTCAGTGCCTTGTAATGGGTTGGAAGATAACACTTGATAAGCGATTTCAAAGAAATTATTATTTACTAATGAATCGTTGCAATTTTACCCGCTATTCAATTCCATTTTTCATTTTTACGAGAGTTGTTTTTTTTGTTACATTTTTTTTAATGTTTATTTATTTTTATCATTTTGCTTATCTATTTCTTCCTTTCTTTTTTGTGCGTTTTTATTTTTAAATTCGAGAAAGACGAAATGCAATTATTCAAAAAAAGGAAATCAAAGATTTTTTTTTTCATTTTTTTTTAAGTTTTCGTTTTTTAATTAAAAAATCATCGAAAAGGTTTAGATGCACATTTCCTGCATTGAAAGTAGGAGAATTTTAAGTATAAATTTTACTATTTTTTTTTAGATAAAAAACATAATTCTTTTTAGGGAAAAAAATAGTTCTTTTAATTGTTAGGATCTTAGAGAAAAACTCTTCTGAAAAAAATCAGCTGTCAGTTAAATTATTAAATAAGATGTTATCCAAAAAGTTGGACAGTCTTTAAAGATTTTAATAATAATTATAACAACAATAAGAGTACTAATAACGACACTTTTTTCAAATAGTGCTGCTTTCAAACTAATCTGATGATGCTCTACGGCTTTGAAATGGTAAAAAACTAAAAAATAATCTAATCTTTTTTTTCTTTCCAGTAAGGAAATTTAGAGTTATCTACAAATTGCAATAAATCAATGTTTATTAATTTTTTTTGCCGGGTGAGTGAGTGAATATTAACGTCGCACTGTTCAGCTACACGAGGGCTTTTGTCGATGGACCACGTAATTTTGAACCATGGGCAAGTGACGTGGACGACACCTGAGCTAGCACCCCTCTCTCCTAACTACCACACCACACCAAGGGGAGGACGCGTTTGAGCTCTCAACAGATTTAACGTGCATTGCTCCTCTACACGGCGGGTCTTGAGCGGTACTGAGCTCAAACTCGTGACAAGGCCAGCCACGATCCGATACCTTGACCACTCGGCTACCGCGGCCATTTTTCCCCCCGGAGGCAATTAGTATGTTTGTTTATGTGATCTTGGTATATTTTTCTTTACAAATATATTTTTTTAAATACATTTTTCTTTTTAGAGTTTTATCTTTTTTGCCAGTGATGAAAAAAATACTTTAGTTTTCTTCATTAATTGTTTGTTTATAAATGTTGTATTGCGAAGCAACTCGATGGCCATAGCCAAAAACCTCGCAAATTCTCCAAATTTCCATACCACGCCAATGTAGAGATTTTGGAACTTGACAAATTGGTGGCACCAGAATTCGAAACCGCGATTCGATAGAAGCGATGCTGACCTTAGGTTCGTGACCCTGGCCACTTGGCTACCGCGATCACATTTTTTTTAATAAAGCTCACTTGCTTAATGAATGCTCAGATATAGGGCTATGAAGTCAAATAAGTCAGAATCAAACCCAAGTTGTGTAAAATTTGAGCTTCCGAAATGCATTCAAAACAATTTTTTTAAGTGCAATTTTTCAGTATTAGCATTGAATACTTAATATTGATGAGAAACTTATAAGAAACGCGCTTTTTTTTTGTTTTTTATAAAATTATAACAAAAATATGAACCAGAAAAAATTTATTTCTCTAAATAAAGTTTTTCTAAATAAATTGATTAAGAAATTAATTGATGACTTAAAAATGATTGATTAAAATATTAGCACATTTTCTAAAAATCATTGAAAAAAAATGAAATGAAATTATAATTATTTTCATGTCTGTGTTTAAGGAGCTCTTTTATACGTAATAAAGCTAAAAATGACAACTTTTTTTTTTTTGGAAAATATTTTGCTCACACACTTTAAAATATAAAAACTTACTGATAATATATATATACACACATATATTAGTACAAATTTTACTCCTTTCCGAACCAATATAAAAGTAATCGTACCAAATTTTACAAAGTAAGTCATTAAGGTACTAAGTTTTTAGAAATCGAATTTTTCAAAAAAATAAAATTTTACAGAAACCGCATTTGAAAGTAGCATTATTTGCAATTAAGAACTCGTATCGTTCAATAATGAATGCTTATAAATTTATTTTCTATTTATTTCCGTGATAAAATAGAACAAAGGTATCAAATATTTTAATTTAAATCATCAAATAAATTTTTATGTTTGGTTGGAGTATCAGTTTTTCCAAACCCGGGGGGTGGGGAACTTAAGTTTTACTTTAACATGTAAGGTAAAATTTTAAAATTTTCTTAGAAGGAAAAAAAAAAGATCAAATACCTAAAAGTATTTTTCTGAAAGACAATAAAGATGAATTCATTAATTTATAATTATTAAGAAAAAAATGAAAAAAAAAAACTCCAATGCAATTTAATTAGCTTAAATTTTGATCCTTTTTAAAATTAATTAAATATGTCGCTAAATTTTAAAGTGCCAGAGCAAAATTTAGAACACATTTTGGAAACCCGAAAAATGTCTCAGTTTTCAGGCTAGTTCACAACATTCAACACTATTTCCAAGTGCCCCTTCTCACCCTTGTATACGACACTGACTCTACATAAGATAGCAAAGTGAGAATGAAACATTGATTTTGGAGCACTTTGCCAATTGAAAGAATTGCTTCGCGACTAGGGGTTCTGTTTAACATTACGTGAATTTTATTTTATTTTTATTCAACGTCTCATATTGTTGTTGCAAGAGAGTTATTGGTAGACATTGTAATTTTGAGGCTCTGTGAAATGACGAGGACGACACTCTGAGATGTCTCAACACTACAAATTTCAGCAACATACCATACCAACGGGAGGACTTGAGGCTCAACAAATTCAACGGGCAACTCAGTCCCTCTAGCTAGTAGGTCTTTAGTGGAAACTCATGACTCAAAAAAAAAAAAAAAAATTGCGCCGGCCTCGAATTTGTAACCATGACTACTCAGCAGCTGAAGTCGCTTAACGTTACGTGAAGATTACTTTAAACATAACGTAAGGAGCATAAATATTTTACAATCTATTAAAAATAATCCACTATTGTACAAAGGCGAGAAAATATCTTGATTTCTTAAATCCAGAACTACAAGATGTTCTGTAATTTAATATTTTTTGTACTAGATTTCTCTTGGGAAAAAAGACCCGAGGATCAGTCAATACCATCTAATATCGTTTTCAAAGGTATGTCTTGTTGGATACAGCAAAGTATTTGTCTCTCTTTTCTGACGTTAAACCAGTATATTACTTCCTTGAATAGTTAATTCAAAAACAGTATCGATATCTTGTTGCTTAGGTCCGGTTAGAAGCCAGTTTAACGAAACAAAATTGAAACAATACATTTTTTGTAGCCTTGTACGTCTTCATTTTTTGTAGCAGTATGAATTTTCATTTTTGTAGCAGTATGAATTTTCATTTTTGTAGCATTCCAGATATTCATTTTTGTAGCAGTATGAATTTTCCTATTTGTAGCATTTCAGATATCATTTTGATATCAGTATGGCTTTTCATTTTTGTAATCAAGGAGCGTTTTATTTTTATAACTTTATGGTTTTCCATTATTAGGTTAACATTTTTTATTTTTGTAACTTTTAAAAATTGCAATTTTTAAAGCCTTAATGAATTTTATTTCATCGTAGCCTTTTGGATTTTCATTTTTAGAAACCTTATATGTCTTTATTTTCAAAGCATTATGAATTCTGTTTTCGTAGTTTCCATGGATTTTCATTTTCGCGTCCTTATGGAGTTTAATATTTTGTAGCCCCTTTTGGCAGCCTTATGGATTTTAGTTTTTGTAATTTTACGAATTTTAATTTTTTCTGTCTTATAGGTTTTAATTTGTCATAACCTTATATATTTTCATTCTTTGTAGCCTTTTATAGATTGTCATTCTTTGTAGCTTTTTATAGATTGTCATTCTTTGTAGCTTTTTATAGATTTTCATTCTGTGTAGCCTTTTATATATTTTTATTCTTTGTAGCCTTTTATAGATTTTTATTCTTTGTAGCCTTTCATAGAATTTCATTCCTCATTGCCTACTAAATTTTTACTTTTTGTAGCCTAATGGGTACTCATTTCATAGCCTCATAATTCTGTTTTTGCAGTTTCCTTTCTGGAGCCTTTTGGAGTTTAACTTTTTGTAGCCTTTGTATAATCTGACGGATTTTCATTTTTGTAGTCTTATGTATTTTCTTTTTCTACCTTCATAAACTTTAAACTTTAATTTTTTTTAAATTTTTTTTTTTTTTTTGCAGTCTTACAGATCTTTAAGGTGACCTTATGGATTTTTATTTTTGTCTCCGTTTGAGTTCTTATCTTTGTACCTCATGAAGTTCCC
Organism: Trichonephila clavipes; assembly: GCA_019973935.1. NCBI lineage: Eukaryota > Metazoa > Arthropoda > Arachnida > Araneae > Nephilidae > Trichonephila > Trichonephila clavipes. The sequence continues at coordinate 2,409,217 of BMAU01018474.1, forward strand.
TTTTTTGTAGCCTGTTGAAGTTTAACCTTTTTGCAGCCTAATGCATTTTAATTTTTCAAACCCTCACAGATTTCCATCTTCTTCTAGCCTTATGGATTTACCGCATTCAGTAGCATCACACTCTTTTTAACCATGCATTTTTTTTGACTAATCTAAATCTCAACAAACAAAAGAGAGAGAGAGAGAAAAGAACGAGAAACAAAATAACACGAGGCATTTATTAGAGAGCCCACAGAATCCGAAAGGGCAGGAGTTCGGGGAGGAGGAACTTTAGATCTCAATGCCTGAAACCGAGACATAATAATAGAAAATTCGCATTACCCAAACGTGACTAAAAGCAAGTTATTCGCGCAGAGCGTGAACTAGGAAAATAATAATAATGAGAAAAAAAAATGATCATTTCTCGAAACGTAATAATAACACTCGCTGAAGTTTCGGGTATCGCGAAATTTCGTTGCCTGTAACTGTATACATTTTCTGACCTTTATATATAACAATGATTAATGCAGAGTCGTGTTCCTATTCGAAAACGGAGTCATCGAAACCCGGCTATTCGTACAAATGCGGATTTTTTTTTATTATAATTTTTATTGTTGTTATTTCTCTTTTTCTAACTTCCACCTCCTGTAATGGTTTGGATTACATTCATTTGGCAGAAGGCTCACCTGGCAAGCAGTGAGATGAGAAATGGTGACTGCATCCCTTTTACTGCATTAGAAAGTACGCAGGTACGGTCCGCATTTTGGTGTAATAATCCAGCCTTAAGAGTGGGCGGAGCTAAATCGTGACGTACGTGCCACGCATTTTTAATGAGGTGGCCCCGCTGTTTTGGAGCCCTCGTAGGCACCTCTTGCAGTCCATTAGTAAAAGTGGGTGCTTAATAATTTTTATTTTATTGTAACTCGAGGTTGGATTTTTTCTTCTTTTTTTCTTTCAGGAGTAAATGGGTAAATTGTGAAGTAATTTCTGTCGCTCTTTTCTCCGTTTGGATGCATTTTCGCAATAATTGGCGATTATTTCTGAGATATTTCTACGGCTGGCACGTATTCGCGATTATGGAATACGAACCCCCTCTCTCCCAAAAGCACATTTTCTTCTAATATATGTACACGTATTGAAGTCCCATCAGGATTGGAGAGGGTCTGCTGCGTTTTGAAGATTAATTTGAATCTCTCTTGATTGTCACTTACCTCGCGCCCGAGGATCTGATTTTGTGTTTTTAAAACAGATGTTACGTTTTGAAACTCTTTATGCAAATTTTTGGAATATTACGAGATTTAATTAAGTCATTTTTACTCAGAAAATTAATGTTTCTCAGGATCGAATATTGAGGATATTTTAAAAGCAATGAAATTTCATACGGTATAGAAAACTGATCAAAAGTTTATCTCAAAACATAAGGAATAACGCTCAGTGGTGCACACAAGGCGGGTGCCCTAGGGGTCCGGACACCCCTCATAGCCCTTGATTTTTTTCTCGATTGGTCATAATCCTATGTATATATTACGTAACGTTTAATTATGTACCTGTTATTAATAATTAATTTTATTAATTAATGCTAATTATTTATTCAATAATTAATTTTGTATTGTTTTCGTGTTCCCGAAAATCCTCAAAATCAAAAGAATACGTTTGGCGGCGTATTGGAGCATGATACTAAAATGTTCAACTTTCAACCCTGCCCCCCGAAATTTTTTGTGTGCGCTACTGATAACGCTAGTAGTAAAATATAAATGAAAAAAGATCAAAATGATGTTCTTAAAATACTCCTATTTACAGCCAAATCGGTATCATAATTTTGAATCATGCCAGTAACCTATATAAATTTCTCTTATGGGAAAGAGGATTGCATTCTAAAAAATACGTGGACAAAATCTGTTGTTCCATGGAGGACTGAACCCATTTTCCCAACCTTGCATATGTCACTGAACAATGGTCAGATGACTGGATTGGTACTAGACTGGCACCTCCCTCTTCACCTCTAACACAAGGACAACGTGAGGACCAACACAACGCGCGTCGTACTCTTAACACGAAGAGTGTTAAGACTCGAAGACATGAATGTTAAGGCCTTACAGCAAGGCCTCCATATCGATCTATAGTCTCGTAATGACTGATCAGCTCTAGGTTAGACGATTTTTTTATTACAGTAATAAAACCATCAAATACATATTCCAGAACAATTTAACTTCAGGAGGGGACACAGAAGTAGAGTCTCTTTCGCGGTAGCGGCTTTATACCCCTAGCATAAACATATTAGTCAAATGATACTTTCGGGAATTCGATATGTCAAAGGGTCCACCAGTAGCGCACACAGGAATTTTTAAGGGGGGGGGGGTCCAGGGTCGAAAGTCCATCATTCTTGTATCATGCTCCTTTTAATTTTGTCGATTTTCTGGAACAAAAAACAGTAAAAAACTAATTATTGAATAATTAGCATTAATTAATACAATTAATCATTAATAACAAATATTTAATTCAATTTTACGTACTATGTACTTAGAATTGTAATCAATCGGGAAAAAATCAAGGCTTTGGGGGGGGGTTCGGAGCCCTAGGACCCCCAATGGTCAAGTGACGTGGACGACACCTGAGCCGGCACCACCCTCTCCTAACTACCACACCAACGGGAGGACGTTTCAGCTCTCGACAGATTTAACGTGCATCACTGCCCTATACGGCGGGTCTTTAGTGGTACTGGGCTCGAACTTGGGACAAGGCAAGCCACGATCCGATACTATACCACTCGGCTACCGCGACCACTTCTTTGTTTGACATAACCCCACTTAAATAAAATTGAAAATTTATTTTGTAAATATGCAAAATTATATTTATTAATAATTATTTTGTGAAATTGTAAATTTGTATTGTTTATTTATTATGTTTTCAAATTTAAAAAAAAATCAGTAAGTCTTCGCGTACCACTGTAACAACTCCACCGTGACATACTGTGGCACGCGTACACCATACCTAGTCTTGGGTCCTACTAGCGGGTTGGCACACCCAGCCTATTCATACCACCATATACCATCATTACCCATTCAATCAAAAGGTGGCAGTCGGTCGAGCCAATTTGTGTGATTGTAAGTCATACACATTTATTTGTATCATGTCTGTACGAGTATTTGACAACGTATGCTATGCATTACCTACTTTTATGTGTCATAGGTGAGGCCTACATTCGTGTAGAGCAGGGGTGGCGAACCCTTTTCGATCAACGTGCCATTTTTTCTAAAATAATGTTTAATGAGTTATAGGCGTGCCATCAAATAGTTTTGACTTGTGATTATTGGGAAACTAATAAAACTAAATACGAACAAATCAAAATTCTTTATTTAATACGAAAAAATACGTTTTGCACGTATAGTAGTAAATGTTTTAGTTATACATTTAATTTAAATTAAAGTAACATTAGTGGGACTTGTAGATTAGATGACAAGTACTTATATCAGGATTGTAAGATATTAATCTTAGCAGAATGCATGCTGAATTAGAGTCGTCTGCTAAACGCTTTCTAAGCCAGTCTTTGATATTATTCCTCTGAAAATAATAACTCGCAGGCATAGGTAGATGAAAATATGATTAAAATAGCATGGGCCAGCTTTTTCAAACAGTTAAAGGCGTCTGGAATCGAATTCCAAGCTTCCAAAATTTCGTTACTGGATTTTTGACTTATATTGCTTGTTGATCTTTCTGCTTCAATCAATTCCAACTTTTTCCTTGTTTCAATAAACTTTTGAATTCATATTGAACTAGACTGGAAATCAATCAGTTGCAATTCAAATTCTTCAATTTCCAATCAATCGAATTGGGACAAGTTCAGTTTATGAAATGAAATCGCATCATGGAACATAATAAATTTGAACGTTTCCGATAATTCCTTGAACTGAGAAAATCTCGCTGAAAATTTTTAATTAAAGAATCCATTATGGAAATAAAATCATCAATAACTTTTTCTTCATTTTTTTTCTTCAGGCAAGACTGCATTAGTATGTCATATCCGTGTCTAGGTCTAGGCCTATCACCATACAACATCATTTAAGCTAGTTTCGTTTGAGGCAAGGTTGCACCAGTTAACGCGTTCAACACACTAGAGGTGTTTACCAAACATCTAATATGAAGAGGGGAGAAAATAATTCCTTTCACAAATGGGCGCTAAGTTGACTGAAGAGGAAGTTCTGTAGGGGAAAAAGGAGAGCCGGATTTATCAATACAATTATGGAATCCAAAGAAGCAATGAAAAGCATTATCGATTTTCAATACACAAGTTGAAGCGTGTGAAGAGCGTAGCTTTCTCAATATCTTTTCAGTTGACTCAATTAATGAGGAGGAGAAAGTGGCTTTTGAGGGATTGAGAGAACGGCACAGTGTAGGTAGGGCCATTTGACAATTTGCGAAGGAACTCAGGCGATTTTTTTTAAAACTTCAAAACCAACTTTCGACTGATTGTTCCTTTTGTTAGGTGCAGCACAAGTTGACTCGTATAAAAAGGTTCTTAGCCGATAGGAGGCAGTAGTCGGTCGAGTCGGTTTGTGCCTTGCTGTGTGTGCGAATTGTCAGTCATGCACATTTATTTATTACTGTATACATTTTGTTGTTCTTTTGTGAAATTACTTCCACTCAGGTATCTCGGGACAGCACATTTGTTTATATAAAATACGAAAAACGATCACGGGAAGTGCACACAGCAAGTCTGACCCAAAAGCACACAGTGACCGGTTAGCTAGTGAACCCCGTAGAAGGAATGCGTGGGAGTGAAGCGGGAAAAACGCGCGTGGGCGGGTCACACAGTTAATCTTCCGCCAGAAAAAAATAGTTCACTCGCTTCACCCCAACACATTTTATAATAGTATTTGACAATTCACTCTATATCAGAAGGGCTGCAGGTGGAACCTACTTTTACATAGGAGATTAGGACCTCAAGACGTTACTGGTCTGACCATAGATATCGTATCTATCAACAGCACATGAATTTATATGAGAAAGAGAAATTAGGCAGAGAGAAATATAGAAAATCAAATCAAAATGAAAAGATGCTCCTTAACTGATGCCATGTGCTGACGAGAAATTATTAAAAAAATGGTTTTGTGTTCCTTTCCTTATATCAGTGCTTCTCAAACTTTCAATACTTTAAACCTACCTTTCGACTTTAACCTCTTAAGTGCCTCCGGTGAATATAAACATCTCGCTCAGCCAGTGCGCTAATTGCCCGGGACGTATATATACGTCTTTCAGAAGTACGACTTTTCCTGTGAACTGCTATCCATAAAATTATTCCGAAGGCTTTGGAATACAATAAAATGACCTTGACAGTGTTCGCGAAGGACTTACTTATTTCAGAGGATTTGTTTATTTATTTTCCTTTTTTACCCTCCCTCCCCCTAATACACCTCAAACGTTCGACTACTTGTTCAATGGTTGACATTAGGGAGCGAATCACATAATTTTTAATCGGCAGTCAAGGGATTAATTATAAATCGTACAAATTATCAAAATAAGTGTTAATTTTTGTATATAATTTTATATATGACAAGCCCATGGGGTCACTGGTAATTATAAAACTTGTTTTTAACTTACTATCAGTGGCGCACACAAGGGGTTCCTGGGGGGTCGGGACTCCACCCAAAGCCCTTGATTTTTTTTCCGATTGATTATAATTTTAAGTATATAGTAAGTAAAATTTAATTAATTATTTGTTATTAATGATTAATTTTATTAATTAGTACTAATTATTTATTCAAAAATTAGTTTTTTATTGTGTTTTGTTCCCAAAAATCGACAAAATCAAAAGGAGCATGATACAAGAATGGTGAACTTTCGACCCCAGACTCCCCCCCCCCCTTGAAAAATTCCTGTGTGCGCTACTGCTTAGTATTGTTAATTTAACTATCAAATACACATTTTCACATACATTTATAAGTATATTAGTGTAAATGTGTATTTTATTTTTTATTATGTCAGAGTGTGTATTTTGTTTATTTTCAATAAATTGATAATTTTTAAAATAATCTTTTGTTTTCGACTATTGGATATGCGCCCCCCGTAGAGTTATCACGCCCCCCCCCCAGAGTTTGAATAACACTGCCTTATATCTATTTTTAAGAGTCTAGTTCACGCATGCGTACATGCGATGAATGTTGCTGAAATCACAGACTGAGAAGACTCACGTGCAAAATTTTTACAACTTTAGGCTGCGATTGTTTATTATTTTACATCATGATTTAACGGTGAAAAATTCTTTGAATTTCTTTGATGTTTTCATTTTAAAACTTATCTTATCTGTTTCTCATTTTATATATGTTTTAATGACGCAATTATACTTTTTAGCTGTAAGAGGACTTAATTAAAACTTTTCTATCACATATTATTATGCAGAACACATAAGCATATAAAACTTTTATAACTCCCAGTAATAAGTTCTTGAAAATACCAGTCGAGGTCATATCTACAGAAGGTGCAAACTTATATTTTAGTGTTAAAATTTACATGATTTATATAACTTATAAAAAAGAGTACAGTGCTTTTGAAAATAACATGTCTTCTAATTTAACAAACATTGTTATGAACATTATTATCTATAGATCATGATTTATAATGTAATAAAATTTAGCACACATTTTCTGTGAAACATATTCAGAATCCTTCCTTGTTTTTGAATATATTTAACCAGTTTCTTTCACAATTTGTTATATAATTCGTATATGTGCACATACGTAAGAAAAGAGTTTCAGTGAAATTATGTTCTTTGTAGCAATGGAGTTATCTGTGGATTAAAAATGACTAAAAATTTCTGCTCTAAAAGTCCCTGATAAAGTTTATCAGGGACATTTTATATATATATATATAAGTTTATACATTTCCTTTGACTGATTAAATACAAAGAAACAAGTATTATAAAAAATATTTTTTATGTCAATTCCTATTTAGATCAACAGAGAAGAAATTTATTTTAGCTACTTTTTTATTAAATAGTTACAATTAATATAAATATGTATATACATAGGACAGAATCATAACATTAAATGGTCATTAATTTTTATTCATTATCATTAGAGTATCGTATTGCCATCTAAAACAATCGTGTCTATAAAATTGCAGTTCAACTGAATGCTTTAAAACGCAAGAAAAAAATATTTTAAAGTTTTGACCCAAGTCGCTAAAAATGAAATCAACGTGACTGTATCTGCATTGCTTTAAATAATTAGTTTCAGTCAATTAATTTTAATTAATTATAAACAAATTATCGTATTTTCACCCTAAACAATATAGTGTACAGAAAATTTCAGCTCAAACAAGCGCTTTAAAATTTGAAAAATAAAAACCTTTTTAAGTTTAGACACAAGTCGCAAAAAATGGAAACGTAATTGTAATTGTAATCGTAACGTAACGTGTTAGTAATTCTTTAAATAATTAGTTTTAAATAATTAGTTTAGTATAAATAAAATCTATACTGTCATCCAAATTAATCATGTATATAAAATTTCAGCTCAATGGAGCGCTTTAAAATGTATTTTATTAACGATTGAAAATTCCACCAAGATAAATAAATAAATATATAGAGAGTGTGACCTAATAGTGTAGGAATTGAAAAATGTGTTGATAAGAGTACTATAGCCTCTTATGCGAATAATAATTGAATTTATTTAGTAAGACAGCCCTTGTGGCTAAAACTTCTCACCCTTGCTCCACGATCAATCAATCTATGCACAATATATAAGAGAAAAGCGACTCACTCACTCAGTCACTCATCACGCATCTCCGGAACTGTTACACCTACAGCAAGGATATCAAACTCAGAGGCTAACTTGTACCCTACAAACGAGGTTTAACTATAGGTGGGAAGCAAAAAAATATTTATAGAAACGCAGGCATATTTTGAATAATACATTATAATAAACTTATATTAAAAGAACAAGAACAAATTAATGTTTACGGCCTGAAATTTCACATCTCTTCTCTGCTACTGTCTTTCCTATTTCGAGAGAAATTTTGTTCGCAGTGATTACTTTCAAAACTGACCCAAGGGGAGCATCATTAATGCTATTTTGAACAGGAGACATATATCTTATCATAACTGAAAATAAATGCTCGCTCCGATAAGTACTTTCAAATATGGAAATAACTTCATATACGAATTTTCGAGTATTTTCAAACCTGGCTGGTAAATATATGTAAAATTAAGGCTCATCCACTTCAATTAATTTTTCCTTCAAATTTTAGTCCCACTGCATCTAGATCGCCTCCATTTGCATATGGCTGGCTACCGAGTCTATATTTATTTAAAAAATCGAATAATACAAACAAAATTTGTCTTCCAAAGAATTAAAATCTTAAAGTAAAAGATTAAAAAGAGTATAATTAAAAAAACGTTTAGTGAATTCTAAGTATCTTATTGTTTATTCTGCTTTGGTTTGTTGTTTTCTTATATATTATAGCGTGCCGATATATTGGCCGGGCCGCATCAAGCCTGCGGGCCGCGAGTTTGACACCCCTGACCTAGAGTCTTGAAATTCGACAGGTATATTCTATTCAACGAGTAGAGATCCACTAAGAACGAGTTTTTCAAAAATTGATACCCAAGGAAGGTTGAGGGGGCGTTAGAGATATCCCTCCCTTTTTGTACTATTAGACTCAGACTTTAAATTTGGCAAACGTGTTTCTTCTTCTGATTAATAGAGATCCACTAAGAACGGTTCTTAAAGAAATCGACTCCGAAAAGGAGCTGCAGAGGGCCGTAGAGTGATACAGATATGAGAAATTCCAGTTTTTGAACAATTAGATTCAGAAAATTGGAATTTGGCAAGCATGTTTCTTTGGAAGAATAGAGATCCACTAAAAAGTGAAAGTATATGAATGTCGCACTATAAATCAACACGAGAGCTAAAGGCAATGGATCTCGTAAATTTGAACCTCGATCAAATGATGAGGACGACACCTGAGCTGAGAGAGAGACACCACCCTCTCTCTCCTAATAAACACCAATCCAACGGGAGAACTTTAAGGCTCAAAAGATTTTACGTGCATCGGCTTCCTCTACACGGGGGATCTACTGTGGCATCTACACTCGGACCCGCGACACTCCAGTCAGTAGTTCGTAAATATTACCATTGGGCTACCGTTGTCACAGGTGGTTACGGGGTGTTATAGAAAAAAAAATTCCAGTTTTTACATTAGGCCCACAGACTTGGAATTCGGCAGGCATGTTTCTTTTAATGAGTAGAGATCAGCTAAAAATGGTGATTGAGAGAATGAAATATGAAGGGGGGGTAAATGATAAACATAATTCTGTTTTAGAAATTCAAATACTGTTCTTTTAAATCAAAAGGCAAGTGCTATGAGAGTATTTTTCGATATAATTGAAGGCAGTGCTAGGAATTAGACATCAATAACTGAAAAGAATGTAGAATCTTACAATTTGCAATGAAAAATCCAGCGAAGCTTTGTACCAGATATTAAAATCGAAAATTCTAGTCTAATCAGTGGCCTTTTATTCCGATCAATAAAATCATTCTTCTGAAGGCAACCACTTTCCTGTTTTAAAAGTGAAAGCAAAAGATTAACTTCTAATGCAGCTCGAGCGAGCGAACGACCTGCCGTGGCCGAGAACTAAGTACACAACGTTTAAATTCTACGCTACCTCAACAAACAATAAAATTTATTACCGAATAAAAGCCTTAATATATTACTCCAATAAATAAAGTCCGTGTCTGCAGTGACGCAACATCAATTTTCCTCGCACTTAGCCCAGACTCTTTGCGAACTGTTAGAAGGAACTTGAGCAAATCGACTTCTTTGTTTGTCAAGTCAACACAGCACTCCAAGTTTATGGCTCTATATGCCCTGGCTGCCTTAATGATATGATAGGGCCCTAGGTAAGCAGCCTCCCGTTTGTTCAAACTCCGCCAGAGCCTTCGAAAAGCACGAAGAGCTCATTTTTACGAGCTTTGGGGCCTTTTAAGAGCTGCTGAAAGGATAAAAAGCCATAACGGCCTGCCAGATGAAGTTTCGAACGCTCAATAGTTTGCATATAAAAAGCGATTTTCAATTCGGTTTCCCGTGGCATTGCCTTGTGCACGCGCTTGCAAAACGTTCATTTGATTAAAGGAGAAGTTCTAAATGAATTTTAGAGGAAAGTTTTGACTAAGAATTTGCTATAATGAACTGATTAATAATTTGACGGCCTGTAAGGAAACAATGTAAATATTCGTATTAACATGTGAATATTCTTGTTAAAGAAACTATGCGAATATTCTTGTTAAGGGAACAAAGTGAAAGTTCTTAAAAACATGTGATTTTTCTTATTAAGGAAACAGTTTGAATATCCTTGTTAAGGAAACAATTTGAATATTCTTGTTAAGGAAACAATGTGAATATTCCTTACAGCATGTAATTTGTCTTAAGGAAATAATTTAAATATTCTTGTTAAGGAAGTAATGTGAATATTCTTACTAAGGAAAGAATGTAAATATTCATAGTAAGGAAATAATGGGAATATTCTTATTAAAGAAACAATGTGTATATTTTTATTAAGAAACAATGTGTATATTCTTATTAAGAAACAATGTGTGTATTCTTATTAAGAAAAAAATGTGTATATTCTTATTAACATGTGAATGTTCTTATCAACACGTGAATATTCTTATTAACATGTGAATATTCTTATTAAGGAAACAATGCGAATATACTTATTAAGAAGTCAATGGGAATATTCTCATTAAAGAAGCATTGTCAATATTCTTATTAAAAAATAACGTGAATGTTATTAACACGTAAGTGAGTGGGAGTTATATGAACGTCGTACTCTAAAACAGCACAAGGGCTATTGGTGACGGACCCTGTAATTTTGTACCTCGGTCAAGTGGCGAGGACGACACCTAAGCTGGTACCTCATCTCCTAACCACCACACCACACTAACTGAAGGACATTGAGCCGCAACAAATTAAACGCGATTAATATGTGAATATTTTTATTAAGGAAACAATGTGAATAAAAATAAATTAATTAAGTTTATAAATGATAAGATTTTTTGTTTATGTTATTTATCCATGTAATATATTAATATTATATTCAGTTATTCATTTCAGAGATTTAATCTTCAATGACAGGTCTGTTTTTTATACTAAGAAGTTGTTAATATTAGATGAAAGATGTCGGATTATTCGTAAGTCATAATTGGCATGAAGGATTGAACTCATTGAAAAATTGTTTCTTTTAATTTTGCCAGTTAGTGCAAAAAATTAATTTTATTTGCGATAAAAAAATATCAGACGCATTTGCCCTTCACGATTTTAAACATTAAAAGCTTTACTGCATGAAGTAATCAAAGCGAATAAATAAGCTGTGTGAACATCTGTTATATAGTTGATCGCCTTTCAAATGCAGGGACGACTGACACAAGTTAACAAACAGGTTTTTCCGGAGCATATCATAATTTATTCTAATAAGTATAATATATTTTTTATAACATAAAGCACCCCCTTCCCCCGAAAAAATACAAAATAGCACAGATTAAAAAATCATTTAAATATTGAACACAGATAATTGAAACCCAAAATTTCGATGTCCCTTACGGCAAATGAAATGCAAGGTTCCTGTCACATGTTTGACTCTTTCAGGTTATTTCCCTAAATTGCCTTATGGAGTATGGGAGGAGTCTTCTAGGGCTGTCTAATTTTTTATTAAGCAATCATCCTAAGCAGTTCTGAATTTTTCTAGAAGCATCCATTTTTATTTCCAAAGTTGGTGAATTGGTGACTCTTGGGGACTAAATTTACTTAATAATATTGAACGACAAAGCTCTGTAGTCCTATAAACCAGTGGTCGCCAAAGTGGTGGTCCATGGTCCACTTCCCGGGTCCGCAGAAAAATATGTGGAATGCATTTGTTCATCACGCTAAGTTATGTTTTAAGATGCATTGAAACACAATTCAATTCATAACAATACGTGAAGAGTTATAAAACGCTACTTCATAGAATAACGCCGCGGCAAATAAGTCACACCACTGTAGCTGCATTGTTTTAGCAACAGATTTTGCCTCGTTTCCCGCTCTTTTAATGTTTCAATATCCTGTACGTTGCATATGTATATTAGTGGTCCGCGGGATTTAAATTATGAACTTACTGGTCCATGATGTCAAAAAGTTCGGCGACCACTGCTATAAACGACCTTTCCGACTGCAATACCCTTTCAGTAAGAAAACGAAATTTTTTCAATCAAAGAGATTTAGTTTTGCTATAACTTTTGGAATAATATTAGAATACATTAATTATTAAGAATATTTTAATCCAGTGATTCCCAAAGTGGTCTATATCGACCCGCAGGGTCTGCGACGACCTGCAAAGGGCCCATGTAATGAAAATTAAAATTTAGGGGTTTATGTGTCGTAAATGGGGGTTCGCAATAGTAGTTCTCATTTAACTTATTTATCTCATGACTGTTATTTATCCCAAATTATGGAATACCGTGAGAAGGTTTTTAATTGCTTTTTCCAGAGAAAAGGAGTTTTAGTGAGGTACCCAGTATCCCAAACAAGAAGAAAGATTGGAAGAAATAGACAGGGCACTAATAATTGAGAAGATTTATGGTTAAATCTAACAAAATTGATGCCAAATGGTGAAAATATAATGTTAAAGCATCAGATTCACATCTCTCTCATTTGAAGCATCTGTTAGTTGCTCAGTTATTTTATACCACAGTTATTTTCACTAAATAAGTAATTCACTAGTTTTTAATTTTGATTTGATTGATAAATGCTTAAAATTAACATGTGATTTTTGAGTTTTTCTCACTGCACTCGCTACAGTCAGAAATGCAAACCTTGTTAAGGTATCCGAACACGTTCGGAGCACTTTTTAACAAAATAACATATTTAAACGTTATAAAGGCTTTTTTAGGACTCAATACCAATAAATACTAATATTTAACTAACAATATTTAAAATAAATTGCCTAAATTTCACAGAAATCACAATTATAAGTGAAATTTTAGCAACATTTTTGTAAAACTTCAAAGCAATTAAACAAAAAAGTAATAAACTTATATTAGTAAAAGTATTACCAAAACAATCTAGATGCATTTATCTAGAGAATGTTCTAAAATTTTAATGTTTTATTAAAATTTGAAACTTTTAGAGATGATTGAGTAAACATTATAAGAAAAATCACATTCTTTATGAGACCATTATTTAAATAACAAGCCCTAACTCAAAAAATATTCATACAATAAGCAATATTTTAGTACATTCTCTAGAAAATAGCATAAATATCAGGTTCAAAAAGTTTTATAGAAATACATTTGTAATATTTTGAGTAATCAGACTCGCCATGATAGATTTCGAACAATTTAAATGCCCACTTGTGGTAGATCAAAGACCCACTTCCGGTTTTTCTAACTTAATAAAATTGATTGTAGCTTGGCCTCTAGGTAGAGTAGAAACGAAACAAAATAGGTTTTGTTAAGCCAAAAGAAGTCTCTATTCGATAAAAGAGAAAACAAAAATATCTGTCTTGGCCGAATTTCGTCATTTTCAACGTGTTCGAATACCTTAAGTATTATAGCAGTTGTCAAAAACACATTTAAGTTGATGAATTTTCGAAAATTTAAGATCAGTTAAGAAAGGGTCTATCCCAAGCCGGAAAAATAGCAAGTGGTAGGATGGTTTCTGCTGCACTCTCTGACGTACAGAGAATGGTTCTCTTTAGAGGATTAATCATTTCACACATTTGTTAGAATTCCTTTATTTCCTGCTTAAAATTTCCCGTATTAAGTAAGTCACTGAAAGTTTAATACCAAATCGATATTTTTAAGTTAAAACTTTTATATGTATAAAAAAATTTCCATTTATTTAATGTTTTTAAATTTTAGAACGCAGTATGATTAAAGGGTATTTGTGTTTAATGAAGCATAATTTGAGGAACTGTATACAGTAGCGCACACAGGAATTTTTCAAGGAGGGGGGATCCGGGGTCGAAAGTTCACCATTCTTGTATCATGCTCCTTTTGATTTTATCGATTTTCGGGAACAAAACACAGTAAAAAACTAATTTTTGAATAAATAATTAGCATTAATTAATAAAATGAATCATTAATAGCAAGAAATTAATTAAATTTTACATATTATATACTTAGAATTATAATTAATCGGAACAAAATCAAGGGCTTTGGGAGGGGGGTTCAAATCCTCAGGACCCCCTTGTGTGTGCCACTGACTGTATATAATCTCAAAAAAATATATAACCCGAGAGCTCTTCTATCACTCTTAGCGAAAATAATCTTCAGAAAATAACACATATACAGAAATACATATTTTAAAATAAAAACCACCCTATTGCTCTCTTTCTTAAAAATAAGGCATTTTTCGATCTGGAAGAGTGTTCTAAGTATTGGGTGTCACTCAACAACATTGTTAGACTAAGGCACCCGAAATAATAACTCCTTAAGTGGCGTACATAGGGAATGGCGGGAAGGGTCATATTTATAAAAACACATAAGCGAAATATTTAAATCGTTATCTATATGCTAAAAATTTGAAAAAAAATCCTTTTGACTGTAGGGAGAGGAACTCCCCCCTTCTTGTGTACGCCATTGATTCATTTTATTTCAATATATTAGGTCAAGGGTGGGAAAAAACTTAAATCTAATTTTTATGAAGCCTGGTGCATAGAATCTAAACTCTCTGTCGTATTAAACCAACATAAAAATCCACAAATGAAAAACTTATATTTTTGTAATGTTCCTAACTTTTTTAAGAATTCACGCATAGTAAAAGTGGATGTAAGTAGAATTGTGAGTGTGTTTGCTTCAAATGCATTCTTCTACACCTGGTGTGAGCAAATAGCGGCCCGCAAAGAAGTTCTTTTTTGCGAACCATAAAGAAAGTGAGAAAACCAAATATAGAGAATATGTTTTATGTATTTGGGTCGACATATATCTGTGAGCGAAGGTTTTGTTGCAGAAATATCAACCAGAGTAAATATAGATGCAAGCAGGGTGACATTAACTTGCATTCTCTGATGAAAATTTCAACAAGCAATCTCACGCCTGAGTTTAAAAGTTTTTAGAAAAGTGCGATAGGTTGCATGCGTTTCATACAACTGATTCTAAAATTAAATATGCTTTGCAGTTATAGATGATGAAATTCCCACAGTAAATAAATTGAATAAAACTGTGTGAAGAATCTGTACGGAGTGAGTGAGTGTTGATTTTTTTTTGGCGCAAGAGCCAAATTTGGCTATACTGCGCCACACATTTGTTAATATAATCTGTGATCTAGAAGGGAAAAGAAAGAAAGGATAAATTGAATGACAAGAAGGAGGGTCGAAAATAGAAAAGGATCACTAGGGTACCCCGGGGTCGTGACACGCGGGTTTACCAAAGATAGTAAACCCCTTGGGAAAGGGAAAAGATCACTAGGGTACCTCGGGATTGTGACACCCGTACTCGCCTAAAGAAGGTGAGCCCCCTGAGGGGCGAATCTGTACGGAACCTTTCCACTAAAATTCTTAGGCGTCTTTTGGGGGAATATAAATTCGCGTATATTTCCAATCAACTCCGAAAAGCGAACGGGATATGCAAAGTAGATGGGGTATTTAAGTAGAGCGTTGTAAGCTAGCAAAGATTAAGGCTATTGAGCCAGATGCAGTAGCCTCAAGTTGGAGGATTCAATTGGATTACGCTAATGGAGAGTTGCTGTTAGCAATCTACGAAAGAATCTTTTGAAGATACCAAAGTATTGCCAGGTGATATAATATAGTTTATTATCGCTTAAAACAATCGCTAGTTTAATAAAATTAGTTTAGGTTAATGAAAGCTAATAATTCGAGTTTCGTGTATTTCTCGGACCTCCTATTTCGGTAGACCTTATTTGATCTTGCGCGTAATTATTGATTAATTCCATAATTCGTAATTTAATTAATATTAAAGGTAAATCCCTTTTGTTTGACGTGACTTATAAATATTATATGTTATTAGAGTTTCTGATATTTGAATCAAGATAATAAATACAAGTTATTATTATACAAAGGGCTCTTAGTGATTCTTTGCCTCAAATTAATCTTGGTGTCCAGGGTGGAACCCAGGGGGGTTCCCACAACTGTCACCATTTTACTTAACTTATATTTATTGATTTTTATACACTGATGTGAGAGTTTGCTACCTCTCTCTTGGGCACCTCGTTATGCGGGAGGCAAGGAAGAAACACTCGCCAGGATCCAATTAATCTATTTATTTATCACACAATGAAAAGACACAATTTCAACTAATAACAGCAAGTGAATGTCTCGATGCTAACCTCGAAAGTGGAACAAAGATAGTAAAACCCGAACGATTAGGAGACTTAAACTTGATCCTTACTTAATAAAGAGGATCTAACCTATCATACGAACCTATCTCGGTGAACAATCTTCACTTTAAAACTTCCTCCTAATGAGTTCTTAATCACAATAATTCAAATACGATACCTTCAGAAGCAATCTCGCCTGATTCGAGTATATCTCCTCTCCTACTCTCTATTCAAGCTAGAAAACTTCGACTATACATAGTAAGTTAATTTGAATATCACGATTTTCTTCTTCCGAAGGGTTGGTTGTGAACTACGCGAATTGATAGTCCAAAGAATTCCCAAGAGGATTAGTTAAAGGATCGCGAATAGATCCGCCACAGGGTGTCCCAGGATTACTGGGATATTTATGGGGAGGTAGGGGATATCAAAAAGATTCAGATTTATATAACAACCCATGGTTAGAGACGTTTTCGTACGGTGCTAGGTGGCATTTTTCACAAGAGCATTGGAAGAAACAGACTTGCATTACTTCAGTTATTTGAGCTGTCATCGCCTGCAGAAGTGTATGGAATGTTTTACGAACAACAAGCTGGCAGATAAGCACCTGACTTACGGATTGTCAAAAGGAGATGGGCGTGCAGCTTAAAGATAGATTGCATCGCGAAAAGTACCTACAAAGATATGCACCGGACAGCAGGATGCTTACTACACTCATGTCCATAAATTAAGGATAATTCAGAATCACACAGAAATTGAACTCCAAAATAAAAATTTTACCTGTAGAATTGTCACACACATCTTGAAGAAGAATATGCAAATTACAGGAAACCACCAGATGGCGTGGATAGTACGTCACAATGACGAGAGTGTAAGAGGGGGGGGGGTTATATAAGGAATGGTGGCAAAGAAGTAAAATTGTTCACAAGCGCTTTAAAAGCTTTTCAGTGCAATAACCGCATAGTGGCACAAAGGAAGCATTTGGATGATTTTTTACGTGGTAGAATTACTGGACGACTGGAATGTGGACGTACCCAGCTGGAAGTATCCGAGGAACTTGGAATCCCCCAGAGTGTTATCTCCAGGCTTTGGCAACGATTCCAAGATGATGGTAATGTGAGTAGATGTTACAGCACAGGTCGCCCCCGAGTTACAAAGCCGAATGAGGACCGGTATGTGGCAGTTATTGCCAAAAGAAACAGACGGAGCACAGCATCAGATCTGTCTCGTCAACTCTCTTCAGCTACCGGTACGACAGTTTCAAGACAGACCGTGTCCAGACGCTTAGGGCACATTAGTATATATGCTCGCAGGCCTGTCAGATGGGTTCCACTTACCGCAACTCACTGTCGCCTGCGATTAACCTGGAGTAGAGAGCATGCATTGTGGACACCACAACAGTGGCCTTGTGTGAAGTTTTCCGACGAGTCCAGGTTTAGTTTGCAGTCTGATTCTCACCGCACTTTAATATGGAGAGCGCCAGGTACCCGTTACCACCAGGAGAACACCATTAAATGACACCGTTACGGTGGTGCAGGATGGCTCGTTTGGGGAGGAATTATTCTTGTGGTTCCAGAACTGACCTGCATGTTCAGAGTGTAACGATGACAGGCCACATCTATCGGGATGTCATTCTGGAACAACATGTACGTTTGTTTCGGGGCGCCATGGTGCTGAATTTCTGTTTATGGATGACAACGTCCGTCCTCACCGTGTAAACATTGTATACGAATGCCTTCAATCGGAGGATATCACCTGTATGGATTGGCCAGCACACTCACCGGCATACACCTTAAATCCAATAGATCATGTGTGGGATATGCTTCGCCGACGAATTGCAGCCCGTCAACCCTCTCCCACCTGTCTACCGGAACTTCGGAGGGCATTGATTGATGAGTGGTGTAATATTCCCCAAGATCAGATTGATAATTTGATACTCAGCATGCCTTGGCGTTGTAAGGCCTGTATTGCATCGTCCGGGAGACATACTCCGTATTAACCATCATACTAACCATGTTATAATGTTTTTTGTGAATAGGTTCTTTTCTTAAATTTGCTCTAGGGAGTAAAAATCGCAATTTCTATTAATTATGTCAAACATATAGCATCTTTTTTGCTCTTTACCTTTTGTTTAATAAATAGACTTTACAAATAAGTCAAATTTGTTTTGCTTCTGTCTCTTTCTTTGCCTGAACTTTATTATCCTTAATTTATGGACATGAGTGTAATTTTCACCACGATTTGTGTGTGTGAATATGGATCATTACAAGGTAATAGGCATAGTGAGGGTGGGCCACGAGTGACTCGAACTCCCAGCTTCCCTGCTTTGACCAATAAATATTTCAGATGATCTTAGTCTCTCAAACTATATACTTTCCCTAGAGGTTTCTGACAATGGGTTGTGTGACAACTGAGATAAATAAAGGGAGCGTGATATTGATTAATTTAAATATTTAGTTTATTCCCGTTACAGCTATTATTTACAGATTATACATTGTAGTTATTAAACTTATTCATAAGATTATTAGAGCATGTTTTTTTTGTGAGGGAGGAGTTTTTTTGGGGTTCGCTTTCAACGAAGTTTTCAGACCATCTCCTTCTCTCTCTCTCTGCCCTCTCTAGCTTCGGGGATGACAGAGGCCGGCATCTTTAGCTTCGAGTTACATCCGGTTAGTGGGCGGAAAGGGGTACATCTTGGTGTCAATGGTTGCCGGGGTGATGTTCAAGACAAGACCATGCAATTATTTAAGGTTGCAGGTGTCATTGCACTTGTGGTGATCAATTCTATAGAAAAGCCGATTCCCAGCTGTGTGACGGGAACGTCACAGTTGCTATGCAAATCTGAATCGTTGTGATGTCCCCAACCTCTCATTCAATTTGTCCCAATAATCAAGGTTAGACACCCTGTTTTTGATACAATTTATACCTTTTCAGAGACGCAAAATTAATTAATCAATGCATACATAAAGGTACATAAAAAAACTTGAGCATTTCCGATAATTCTTCGAATTGAGAAAATCTCGCTGAAAACTGCCACCGATCACTCACGTTCCTCGTTATACTTCATATTGAACTTAGTTATTTTGAATTAAAATGCAAACAGTTTTGATCGGTGTCGTGCACAAAATATTGTGTCGCGTGCCACTGGTTCACCATCCCTGTTATAGGTCATCTTATTAGCTTTATAAAAATACCAAGTTTTTTATTTTCCATTCACTAGAACAAAAACTACAAGGGTTTTAGTAAAAGCAATTGCCATAACTTTAGATAAGATGTCAAATTTTAAAATGCGTTTTACTCGAAACGTGTTTTTATCGAAAGGTTCACACCGGGATAGCGATTGCTCAAAAAGTTTTGAAAATAATTTGCTAAAATTTTTTTGTGTATGTTCTACGTAACAGTAGAAGTGTATTAACCTTCAGATTTAGCAATCACTGTTTTATTACAAAATTTACAGTTCTTTATGTGAATATAGTCACTGTTAATTCAAGCAATTTCATATAATAACCAAGATAAAGTGCTCTAGTTTTTGTAAAAAGTGAAATATCTCTTATTCTGAAGGTCACTTCAAAAAAGAATAGCAAAGTAATCAATCGAAATTGTAAAATTAAGAATTGACTCATTTACTATTTCTACAGAGAGGGCCCCGTTGATGTAATTTTTTGTCAATTTTTACCCATTTTTTTCTATTTTAATAGTAATAATTTTATTTTCTCTTCTTAATTTTGGACTTTTTTTTCTTAAAATCTACTAAATAAATCTAAACCCCCCCATATCTCCATTTTTTTAAAAAAAAGCTGTCACAAGAAGTTTTCTTAGTTTTATGCCTTAATACAAAAGCCACCAATGTCAAAGTATGAAATTAAATTTTCAAACATCGTAAAAAAAAGGTCCCTACCAATATAATACAGTAAAAACTTTATTCTGAAATTTCATGTTTACACTAATAATAAAAATTAGATTCCTCTCTAGATCAGCTCTCTTTTTATACTGACCCTTAAGCAAGTCACAAAACACGAAATGCGCATTTTGTCACTTCTGTTAGAGTTTATGTGTATTTGTTGCTCACATTCTAGAGTACCGTAACTCGTATAGTAAACGTTGCTGGAAATGAATTACAGAAGTATTTACCTTTGGCGTCATTTTTAGAGCTAATTTTAATATTTTCAATGATTCTCAATACACTTTGCCAACGGAAGTAACAGAAATACAGGAATCTTATGGCAGTCAAATGTTTAATTGTATAAACACCAATAAGGTAAAAAAAATTTTCAATAGATAATTATAAAGGAAAAGAGAAAAGAAAACAATAGCTTTTAGTAGATATATTTATTTACTAGAAATCTAGAAGCTAGAAAAGTCTGGAGTCACAACCGTCTTTGCAAAGAACCGTAGTTTGACGACCCCTACCTTAAACGCCCCCGCTCTCCTCTGTAAAGTAAAAATAATTTAATACAAACTAGGAACGCGCGCGTCCATGCTTCTTACTTCACCAATCTCATCCATTCTTTCATTTCGTCGGTCAATAAATGTGTCTACACCAGTAACATAGAACCCTGAGCCATTTTTCCGTGACTCATCCCCCCTCATCCCCGTGCACCCCCCATTTATCAGCATCCTCTCTCTCTGAGAGAGAGAAATTAGCGGCGTGTGTGCGCGCTCAGACACCTGAAAGAACTCGGCAAGACTTTGCCAAATAATTAATTTCTCTCCGCCTCCCCTTCATTAATCAGGGGTGGTAGAGGGTGATTAAATTTCATTAAAACACAAAACTTTTCCTCCCCGCGTCCTATCCATTTCCCCCAGATTAAGAGCCGGAAAAGAAAGTTATGATGCAATATTTTGCAATTTGCCTAACCTTAATTTCGCCTTTTTCATCAACTACCTCTTTCCTTCCCTCCTTTTGTTCGAAACACCCCTCCCCTCCCCTCCTTTGCTCCTCCACCCCTTCTTCCTTTCCTTCCTCTCTCCTCCCTCTTCCTCCACCCCCGGATTTTTGTTCTCCGTTTGGAGAAAAGGAAACAGTTCTGAGGGAAAAAAAAAAAGAGGGCATTTTTCCCACTGTAAGAAAGACCTGGAGAATAACCGTGTAATGATATTAATAAGTCTTCTCTTTTTCTTTTTGGGTAAAACGTGTATTAATAAAAGCGTTTTCTTGGAAACGTGAGTTTGCATACATGCGGAGGTACTGTTGAGGTTTGGGGTCGGTGGAGAAGATTTAAAGGTGGCTCAGAAGTAACATAAAATTCGATTTTGTTTAGTTTAAATGCGTTCAAAACAAAATAAATCTTGCTCCGAATGAGTAAAAGTTAAATATTCCTGGAATTATAACTCGATTTGACCAACGTAGTTAATGAGTATTACATTTGTGAGATAATAACTTAATAAAATAAAAATTGTCATCTATGAAATAATTATACATAAATAAATAAGTAAAACCTTATTCTTTAAGCTTGTGAAGAAAGTCTCGGTGCATTTTAATAATTCGAATTTTCTATTCTAAACGTGGAACACTTTTTGAGAAAAGTAAGATTCTAATAACAGTTATTTGTTCGTATGATTGCAATACTATACGCATTCTTAAAATTGTTAAATTTTCGATAAATAAGTTTCCTTCAAATTGTATAATAAAATTTTTTATATAATTTTGGAAAAATAAGAGATGAAATTTGAAAAGTATTTTATGAAAGAAAAATTCATTCAAATAGAAATAAATAGTGTATTTTTAACAGTGGCGTAACATTCATCCCCACATATCACGAGGGGGCCAAGTATTCTAAGGGACCTAAGGCCTGACTGATGCCAAGCACTTATGGTTTGGCAATCCTTTGTAAGATTTGACTTGTGGACCCTTACCTGACTTTGAAAGAGGGGGGGGGGCTAATATTCTTCGTTACGCCAATGCTTATTAAAGTGAATCAGAATTTCATGTATTAATTAGGCCTAATGGCTATGTTCGTAAACTCGTGATCGGCGTATCATGAGTTCGAGCCCTAGTGCCTCTTAAGACCCACCGTGTAGAGGGACCGATGGACATTAAATCTTTCAGGGATCAAGGTGCTCCCTGTGGCGTGCATGGTAGTTAGGAGAAAAGGGTTCCAGAGCTCAGGTATTCCTCTCGTCCTTTGACCGAGGTTTAAAATGACGAGGTCAGTCACCAATAGCCCTTATGTTGTTGTAGAGCACTCAACTCCTATATTAATTAAAAATGATATATTTTCTGTTTGAGGGGTGGTTCTTCAGTTTCGATTCAACTCTATAGCATTAGGGAAAAATAGCGTTTCGAGTCCTGGGGTTACTAAATACAGTCTTTGAAGAGCAGTTGATGCATGGCTAAATCTATCGAGGCTTAAAGTTCTAATGTTGAAGTGTTTGGAAGTTTGGAGAGTGAGGTGACAGATCAGGTGTCGTCTTCTGAGAGAGAGACCTAGCAGGGATTTTTTCCTGTAAGACATGACGCACAGGTCGACGATCCCGTGTCCTATAACAGTTATTCATCCAGCTCATTTTTGGAACAAAAAAAATGGTCTAGAAATATAATCAGACAGACAGTGAACAAAATAACGGACGAATGAAAAAAAAATCTGTAAGCTTCTGATTGGGCTACCAGAGATAAAATTATCCTCGTTTCCGTCTGGCGTTTTACTTTACTGCGATTTGATTGAAAAAAAAATACTCTACCCATTAACAGCATTTTCACCCTTATGGCGGCACGTTTAAAAATTATAGAATTTTTCGGTTTGGCTCATATACAAGTTGTGAATTTGGGGGTAAATTTTTGAAGAAAAAATGTGCTCTTGGCTTATATTTAGAAATATACGGTATATAAAAGTGCCTATATAAACACAATAGTATTATAAGTTCTTAGCACATTAAAAAGGGTAAATATTTTGTAATTCGAAAAGAGAATACAACAATTGGCAGCAAATTCCTCATAAGTTTCATTTAAAAGAAAATATTGAAGCTTACTTTAATGAATACTCGTTGTAGTATGTGTTATTATTTTCGAATGAACGAGACAGACTTACGATATAAAGCTGAAAATTCTACAATAATACAAGAAACTATTTTAAAAACCCTCTCCATAATTCAGTAATTTACACCCTTTCCCATCAATTAAAACTTTGATGAATTTTACAAAAAAAAAAAAAAAAAGAACTAAACGAATACAATTTTTCCTTTGGGGTTTTAGAACAAGGGTTCTAATCAAGTCATTTATTTCAGCAGACGATTTTCAAACAACTCATTTCACCTCTTTTTCTATCAGAAAAGTCTCGCCAAAACATTAACACCTACTAAGAAACAAACACACGTTTACAATTCAGATCAATAAACATCGAGAATCCCGACTATTTATTCAACCGAACCCCCCGTCGTTCACCCCCGATTGTTCTTTCCATCCTTTCTTCGTGTATCGATCCCTCTCGTTTTCTAACTGACCAGTCTTGATGATTCTCCCTAATAACAACCGTCAACTCTTGGCAATTTAAAATGTATAACGAGTTCCCAATGTTATCCAGTTATTGATATCCGTACGTACCTGGATTGTACCCCCACCTCGTCCACTAAAACACAGACGTTTGTTGTGGGGGTGGCAAAAGGGAAGATTGCAGTGCCCCTTTCACTCCCCTCCCCACCGAGTGGACCACCCTTCAACGATATAGAGCAACAACTGTCGGTTGCCTGCTCCAGATATTGATTGGATTTAATTAATGCCCCTTTGCTTTGACAAGGGCTGAAAACGCCAGATGTTCACATTGATCGGGTTTGGCGTGCACCCCCTCTCTCGTTCACCCCCATCACTAATTTATATTTTTGACAAGTTAATTTTACACGCCGCTGCTACGCTAACTTATAGCCGATAGCCTTCTTCAAAAAGAGAAAAGACTTATAGTTAGATGCTCTCCCCTCCCCCTAGTTCTCTTTCTTCCCCCCTAAAAGATACATTCGGGGGTTTTTTCTTTGTTTTTTTGTTTGGTTTCATCGGCTACGTTTTCCTTCTGAGGTTTTCTTTTTGTTTTTGTTCTTTTTTCCCCTCTCTCTCTTTAATTTTCCGATTGTTTCTGCTTTAAGTTTTTATTATTATTATTAATTCATTATTATTTTTTGGATTTCTGGTAGATGTTTTCGATATTAGGGATGTCTTGACGAACCGAAATGAAGTGTTCGTGTTTTGTAAGACGGAAAAACTGTAAGCACCTGCAGTGCCCCGCGTGACAGTTCTGCGAAAAATCAGAAAGAAAAATAAAAGAATATTTGAAAAGATTTTGTAATTAGACTCTGTGGTATAACAATTTCCCCCTTTTTTTTAACGATTTTCTGAATTAAAACAATCTCTCGCATTGTTCTATATTTAGAAAAATGAAATTTTCATATGCTACTTTATTTCATTTCGGCCTTTACTTATTCTATGTATGGAAAAGTAATTGCTTTTCAAAAGTTAGAGGATTGTCAACATACATACAAAATAACTTTTGATCCTCTGTTTTATGTTAGTTTGTATTTTTAATCCTCAAATAGCCTTGTATTATATACAAGGGTTATTCCGAAAGTAATTTTTTTTTAAATGGAATATGGCACACCAAGTGAAACAACAATTTCCATAAGAAACTACATTCGTTGCTGATTCATTAAAGGAAGAAGTGACATCATACGAGGAATGGCGCATGTGCTAAGCGTCGAAGAAGATAGAGTTGCAGAAGACCGGCATGCCCGAGGTTACTCGAGTACAAATTACGATGGTAGGCAGACGTGTACTGACAGTGACGTTACGAAGAATATTAGGGCCCCCATGCAAAGTCAGGTTTTGGGCCACAAGCCGGATATCACAAAGGATTGCAAAACCACTACGTAACACATAGACTTTGTGCCCCTCTAGAACCCTGGGCCCCTCGTAATGCAGGGGTGTACGTTACGCCACTATGTATTGACAACGTCCTCGCTAATGGAAGCGCATGATTTTTTGTAAGTGGGCATGTGAGGGGAGTGTCCGTCATCCATGGACGCCTATAGACTGCGCAAGGTGAAGAAGCAATGTCTCATTAAATAGATGGTCGCTAGAGTTGCAAGTTCGAAGAAGGAAGGCAAAGTATGCAGGATGAAGGTTGAAGTGTGCGTCTCTCCACATACAGGAATGTTTTAAGACTTCTTGAGGACCTGTCCCCTACATAAATGTAGGTCCACTTATAAGTCATAAAAGTAGACAGTACATGGTATACGTTGTCGAATACTCGTACAAACCCGAAAGAAAAAAAAAGTGTATGACTGTGAAGGGTCTATCCGCGTTCATTTAAAAACTAATCCTCTTGAGAAATATCGGGTCTTTAAAAATTATTATATCATAAAGATTTCCTACCGAAAAAGAAAACGCGACCAAGCAAAGTATGACTTGTTCATAAAGTTGAAACTTTCAGGTTAGAATAGATAGATAGGTTAGACTACTTACGGCGAACAGTGATTAATTAAATGTGCAAAGAGGCATGGATATTTAGTAGCTGATTATTGTAAATATTAAAGTTGACGATCGGTCAACTAGGAATTAAACTAGATTAGGTAGCTAAGAAGTAGAAGCTATTAAAACTAGACCTAAGTGATCTAATTATTTCGACTCTTCTCGCATCTCGCATTCCTCGTTAATTGCTTTCCATATTTGATATTTGGGTGCATCTCTTAACTTTGATTAATTCAATTTGTGTTGTTGTTGGTACTGAGAATAAATTGAGTTATTTTGAATATGGCTAGCCTTCCTTCCATCTCTGCCACACCCTTAGATGCACCGGGCAGACCTTTGCAGACTTACAATAGCTCATATTTGGTCAACCAAATGCTGCCGTTTGACTGAATGTGTAATGACGTGGTAGGCCTAGACCTATACATGGACGAAGGTCATCACATGTGGCTAGTAGACATATCGTTCGAAGTTCCCAGTTTTTCGGATAATACATCCAGAAATAACATTTTACCGTTAAAATTATTCGAATTATGATCTTACTAAGGCTGAGTCGAGAACGACACGAGGCCCTGGGCCCGGGCCCGGTTGGCCCATGCCTTAAGACATCCCTGTCCCCATCCCCAAATGAAAAAAACATTTCCCCATCAGAATTTCACCCGTTTCCTGCATTGAAAGTCTCACTGTCGGAACTAAGTCCCAAAACAACGCTGAGGTGAGGCAGGTCATGCAATGCTTACTTGCATCGAAGAGCAACGGGTTTCAGGGATGCACACACGGGGGGGCTGAGGGTCCGGACCCCCCCAAAGCCCTTGCTTTTTTCCCCCGATTGATTACAATTTTAAGTGTATAGTACGAAAAATTTAATTATTTGTTATTAATGATTAATTTTATTAATTAATGCTAATTATTTATTCAATAATTAGTTTTTTACTGTGTTTTGTTCCCGAAAATCGACAAAAGCAAAAGCATGATACAAGAAGGGTGAACTTTCGACCCCGGATCCCCCCCTTGAAAAATTCCTGTGTGCGCTACTGTTGAAGCGTCATCACTATAGTGCAATAGATTTATTTATAGCCTTTTTTAGCATTTTTTTTTGTTTAACTTACTTATTTTGCTTTTTTTATTGTTTTATTTTAACGTTTTCAAAAAATTTTGAGCTTCGAATCTGAGCTTCCGTGAGTAGGATTTTTATTGACATACAATTAAATGAAATATGTATTCGTATTTCAAAAATTAACAACGTTTTAATTTCTTTATATGTAACAGAGATTTAACAATAGTAGGCGATTTTCGAGGTGATATTATTATTATTATTATTATTTCCTTTTCTTAGAAAGTCTGGAAAAAGAAGCTCGGTCTACTAGAGGCTTTGCATTTATTACAGAACCTACCAACTGAAATAAGCGATGATATAACAGAGGATTTTTCAGATGAAGAAATTTCAGCAAATAATCTGTTGGAAATTTCGTTAGATTCTTAAAATGACGACCAAGAGACTGAGCAAGACTCAAGGTGCAGAAGTTCATGTTAAGAAAATACAGCATTTCCTTCCCAGGATTGCAGACTTTAAAAAACATTAAATCGAAATCTCAATCGAAATGCCCAACGTGTAATGATTTTTTGTGTATTAATGAAAAGAAAAACTGTTTCTTTGAATATCATCAAATTGAGTTTAAGTGTAAAAGCTGTTTTTATGTGTAAAAAAAGTAAAGGAATTAAAAAAATTTAATAATCTTTAAAAATAAGTATCTTGTGCTGTAAAATATTAGCGTTCTCTGGTTATTTAACATTTTTAAGCGTTAAAACTGCACTTAAAAAAAGTCATTCAGTCTTTTAGTTTTATGAGAACATTTTAGACCTTTGTGGACTGATGGTTCTTTAAAGTACCAATTTAATTAATTAGCTCCAAAGTTTTGAGTATTTCATTTATGTATATCCCTTAATTTTTAAGGTAGCGATTAAAAAAAAATATTGCATGAAAAAATTTGCAGTAAATCATAATGCGGTAGATGAAGGGTAAAAGCAGCGGTTCCCAAACTTTTTAAATCCACGGACCCATTTCAAGTCAAAACTTTCCCAAGGACACGCGGCCCGTAATGAACATTTTTGCGGCCCGAGCGATATATCGCCATACAATAATATATAATAAAATAAAAAATATTTCTCCAGAAATAAGAAAGATAGTAGCAGAGAAGAGATGCCAATTTTCAGGCCATATAAACATTAAATTTTCCTTGTTCTCTTATATATGTTTATATTATAATGTATTATTCGAAATAAACTTACATTTCAATGAATATTTATTTTTTTGCGGCCCACCTAAAGTTAAACCTTGTTTGCTTGACCTAAGTTTGCCTTTGAGTTTGCCAAAATTGGTATAAAAATCATCTGGATCATGTAATATCTTAATCTATAATACATATACTACTTACAGAAATCATTTTTAGAATATGTTGAAGAATCCATGGAAACCCATATTGAAATATAGCTTTTCCAAGAACCTTCGAAATGGTTAAAAAACGAGTGCAAAGGTTTTCTGCAGAAGATGAAACTCTTTGATACAGTGGCGTAAAGGAAAATAATAGCCCCACAGGCAAAGTTAGATTTTGGGCGCGAGACCATACTTGGCGTCAGTCATGCTTTGCCCCCCCCCCTCCACGCGATGCGGGGCATGAGTGAGTGAGCGTTACGCCACTGCTTTGATAGCTATTGAACTAAAACAGGGGTACTCAACCCTTTTTTCTGCCGGGCCGTATACATATGTTAGCTATTTCACGCCGGCCGCATACCTACGATGGCTATTTCAAGCAGACCGCAACATGAGAATTAATGGGGGGGGGAGGGAATGCTTAAAGACCAAGATAACATAGAAAATTTAGAATGTGGAAACTGATCAAAATATTAAAGCTCCTATTTTGCTTTTTTTAATTATTATTTTTTATATTTTTCCATTTTTTTCACTAAATTGGAAGCATTTAAAAATCACTTTCACAATTTCTGCATCAGTAAACGGTTTCATATGATTACCAATAATATAACAAATTTTAGGTGCCTAGGGTACCTTTGTTACCGCAGTGACATTACCACTGACAACACACTTTTTTTCTGTTGTAAAGATTATTTAAGAAGCCTATTTATCACCTCTTAAAAGAGATCTTCGAGGAAAAGTGTTATTGAATGTGTGTGATTCCTGTTGATTGGTATTTTTTAAGCACAACACTTTCGTGACAAGTCAAACAATTACTGAACCATGCTTGTTTTTTCCGGCAAAATAGTTAACTTCCCAATTGTCTTGAAACCATCTATTTTCTTCGAACATTTTTCGTTTGCAAGACATGACAGATAGTAGCTAAAAATTAGTTCCACTCCTAAAATGGTCGCTATTCCTATGTTGTCTATTATCACATATCAGAAATGTATATATATACACTGCTGGACAATTGCTAAGGACGGATCACAAATTGCTATGTAGCATAACATTAAGCGAGACATGAGGCCTAGTAGGATAAAATATAGTTGCCACACTGTTCAGACATTAGAATACAGAATATTTATTGTTCTGGAAAGTACAACAGCTGTGAAACATCCGAAAGAAAAAAATGTTCATTTGATCTGCGTACGGAGAAATGGAACAATGCATCTAAAAGTCAGCAGGCATCTTAAAGAAAGGTATCAGTACGGGATATGTCCACCGTGGAGTGTGATGCAACATTCCACACGTCGTACCATACTTTGCACAACATTATCCAGCCGCTGTTGAGGCAATTTATCCCATTCCTCTGTGAGTGCACGGATGAGGGTGTTCTTGTTTGTCGGAGGATATTTTCGACCAGCAACTTGCCTCCCAAAGCATCCCACACATTTTCAATGGGGTTTAGATCTGGAGAACGCGCTGGCCATACGAGACGTTGAATACCCTCGCTGTTCTAGACAATCCTGAACAGCGAGTGTTCGATGACATGTTGCGTTTTCGTCCATAAAAACAAATTTATCACCGACAGCACCACGGAAAAGACGAACATGAGGAAGTAGAACTTCATCAATGTATCGTTGGCCCGGCATAGTCCCATTCGCAACCACATGTAGGCGCGTGCGGCCATTGATCATGATGCCGGCCCACACCATGATACTGCATGCCGGATATCGATCCTTTTCCTGGATATTTTCTGGACGATAAGCAGTACCACTCTCGCGCCAGATCAGTTGGCGTCTACAATCCGATGGCAGACTGAACCTACTCTCATCTGAGAATAGTACGCATGCCCAGTCCTGTTCAGTCCAATTGTGATGCTCACGACACCATTGCAAACGGGCAGTACGGTGCTGTCTGGCCAATCGGACACACAAAACAGGTCTGCGTGCGTATAGTCCTCCTCCCCTCAAACGTCTGGCAACAGTTTTTCGGGAGATAAGCTTTTTCCTAAGGCAGCAAGAAACTGATTTGCTACCTGCTGAGCTGTGGTGCGCCTGTTCCTTTTTGCTGATAGGACGATATATCTGTCTTCTGCAGGCGTCGTACTTCTAACACGACCTCCCCCCGTGCCGTCTACTACACATTCCAGTAGTTTTAAATGACTTCCACAGCCGTGAAACAACGCTGTGAGCGATGTCGAACTCCCTGGCAACATCTGTTATTTTTCGCCCTTCTTCGATCTTTCGAATAATTCGGCCACGCATAAAATCATCTATGTGATGTCGGGAAGACATGCCAAAAATTTTAAGTTCGTCTATTAAATCTTTCCTGTAAAACTTTGACTTGAAACAACAACTGTCCACACGCGTCAAAACCTTTAAAGCTCATATGAACGCGATCACGTGATGAACAGACGTGGAAAAAAAATTTCCATACTCATACTTCTTACTAATATCCCGCACTTATTCTAATTTTCCACATTTTGCTTCCTTTCATTTTGTGATTGCTATGGATGATAGTGTTATCTTTCCTTAGCAATTGTCCAGCAGTGTATATGTATCAATTCGCACCCATACGATAGCAATAGCAAAAAGCAAAATTGATATATCTGATTTTTTAACAAAAAATTTCCCACCAAATTTTCATAAATAAATGAATTTCTCAGAGCAATGGGCGATGACCGGGTCACTCAAAAAAGCCCGGGGGCTGCAGGTTGAGTATCGTTGAACTAAAAGAATATCACAAAGGGGGGGGGGGTAAAAGTCTGTTTCTCCTTAAACTATTGATCTATCAATTTTAAGTCAGAAAAATCAAAAAATGATAATACTATTTAATAAGTTTTCTAAAAAAAAGTTCCAAGTTTGTCGTTTAATATCTTTCTTTGAGACATAAAAAAAATCATTATCTTCTTTTCAAGAGTCTTAGAAAAGAAGATAATGAAATAGAAACTTATAGAATTCTTTTTTTTTTCAATCACAACTGCCATAATCATTGACTAAGAACGAGTAGAATGATTAAAAACGGACATTTAATTCTCCTTTACCAAAACAGTTACTTTGTAAGACACTTGTACGATTTCATTCAAACTTTGTAAGACACTCCAGAACGTCAGCCCTAATTTATAAACGTCCTAAGGGTTATGTATCCTCATAGATAATAGTATGAGAAATAACAGATATTTTCAAGTACATTGGATCTTGTGCACAGAACCAAATTCTTCTCCAAAGGTCACGAAAAGGTCAAGAAAAGGGAAGGGGGAAAATTACTTTATAACTTAAATCTTGATATACACTTTACTATTAACTGTAAATTAAGTAACTGAAGAAGAAAGAAAGAAAAATGCTGCAGTTTAAGAATAAACATACACTAGCCTCAAGTGCGGACATTTGAAAGTGTAGTCGGGGGAGAGGGACATTTTTCAGGCCAGCTGACCGTTGCCCTTAAACCAGTGCAATCATTGTAATGGATGGTTTAGAATTACTGCCGACCATATTTCTTGGGTACTTATGAGTGATGATGCATTTGATGATGTCTAATTTCTTGGAGTGGGAAATCAATTTAGTCTAAACAGCGAAAGAAGAGTCATTTCTTAAATTCTGAAGTGGAGTAAGTAATCAAAAAAGAGGGCAGTTTCTTCTTTCTTTTTTTGTAGGATTTTTTTCCCTCTTTTTCTGTGGGGTTTTCTCTACTGAACGAAGAGAACGGAGTGAGTGCTATGTGAAGACAGATGGATGTTTTTGATAGAAGAGGGTTTTCGTTTTCTCCTCCTTTTTCTCGCTGTCGTGTACACGGCAGTACTTGGGATGGGTTGCAACATTTGGCGATGTTATCACCTTGCAACGATTTTTTTTTACAATGATTTCCCAAAATAAGGGTAATTTTGTCCTGAAGGAAGTAAATTTCATGATTTTGTTTTTGGAATATCATTTTTTGACATTTTTAAATGTGAAAGATATCTAAGTGCAGTTTGATTTTATTTGTAAAATTAAATTCTGTGAAATAACCAAAATAAACTAAACTCAGTGGCGCAACAGCCCATAAGGGCCTTTGCCTACTGTGTTCATCTCAGTGTGCATGACCATTGGGTGCTGAGGTGCATGAGCAGATTTCCCGATCAGATGGTCAGACTGAAGCGAAATCCCAGTGTCTAGCCCCCAAGCAAGCTTGGTACTCAGCCACTGGGCCTCGTGAAATAACTGGTTTTCTCAAAATTTATGAGATCGCTTTTCACTGACCATCGTTATAAATCTTTTGATGCAAGCGGTTAACGTGCACCTTCTCAACCCCCCCCCCCATCGCGATGAGCCCCAGATTCTCGGGGGCCAAAAGCTTGACTGATGCCAAGTACATACCCTTCGTAAAATTCGACTTGGGGCCCCATACCTAACTTTTCAAAGGGGCCCTAATGTTGTCCTTACTCCACTGGATGTACTGAAAATCTCATGTTGTTCCTATCTACCAAAAGTTCTAATTTGAATTGATTCGATTATTTTTATTAACATCGCACTTTGCAGCTACAAGAGGACTATTGGCGACGCGGACCTCGTAATTTTGAACTTAAGGCAACTGACGAGTCACCTGAAGTGACAACCCCCTCTCCCAACTTCTTCACTATGCCAGCTTAAGGACTTTGATGCTCGGCAGATGTAACATGCATCAGTCTCTCTACGCAGTGGGTCATCTGTCACGCTGGGTGTTGAAACTACTACCGGACACGAGCCACTACTGAATTGACAGTATTTAAACATGCATTTTTCAAAGAGCGAGACCATATTTGTATTATTTCTATTGAACTACAACTTCAAAGGCTTTTTTTTACTGTCTTGAATGGATACCAATACATTTGTGTGTACTTGGAGACAACGATTAGGTGAAAGTTTTCAGACACAGACATGAGGATGAGGGGAGGATATCCGACGTAACGAATGGAAAGATATAGATATCTAAGAAATATTTATGTAGGCAATGGGTCTAACACACAACTTTCACAGAGCTAAAATGATAGCACTATTAGATTGGATGATGTTGACAGCATTTTTTTTTGACGATTGTTGTAACGCAACAAACGCAACATCCGCTATAAAGATGACAAGATATATCTATCTGTATATCAGAGTGGCCGCGGTAGCCGAGTGCTATAGGTATCGGATCGTGGCTTGCCTTGTCACAAGTTCGAGCCCAGTACCACTAAAGACCCGCCGTGTAGGGCAGCGATGCACGTTAAATCTGTCGAGAGCTGGAACGTCCTCCCGTTGGTGTGGTGTGGTAGTTAGGAGAGGGGGTGCCAGCTCAGGTGTCGTCCACGTCACTTGACCATGGTTCAAAATTACGTGGTCCGTCGCCAAAAGCCCTCGTGTAGCTGAACAGTGCGACGTTAATATTCAATCAATCAATCAATCTGTATATCAGATATATCCAGTAGAGCAATGGTACGGATATGATATTTAACGGTATAAGGCAGTGTTTCTCAAACTGTGGGGTGTGCCCCCTTGGGGAGCATGATACCTCTACGAGGGGGGCACGAGCATATTGAAAAGTCGAGAACAAAAGATTATTTTAAAAATTATTAATTTACTGAAAGTAAACAAACAAAATGCTTTCTGATATAATAAAATACACTGCTGGACAATTGCTAAGGACGGATCACAAATTGCTATGTAGCATAACATTAAGCGAGACATGAGGCCTAGTAGGATAAAATATAGTTACCACACTGTTCAGACATTAGAATAAAGAATATTTATTGTTCTGAAAGTACAAAAGCTGTGAAACATCTAAAAGAAAAAAAATATTCATTTGATCTGCGTACGGAGAAATGGAACAATGCATCTAAAAAGTTAGCAGGCACCTTAAAGAAAGGTATCAGTACGGGATATGTCCACCGTGGAGTGTGATGCAACATTCCACACGTCGTACCATACTTTGCACAACATTATCCAGCCGCTGTTGAGGCAATTTATCCCATTCCTCTGTGAGTGCACGGATGAGGGTGTTCTTGTTTGTCGGAGGATATTTTCGACCAGCAACTTGCCTCCCAAAGCATCCCACACATTTTCAATGGGGTTTAGATCTGGAGAACGCGCTGGCCATACGAGACGTTGAATACCCTCGCTGTCTAGACAATCCTGAACAGCGAGTGTTCGATGACATGTTGCGTTGTCGTCCATAAAAACAAATTTATCACCGACAGCACCACGGAAAAGCCGAACATGAGGAAGTAGAACTTCATCAATGTATCGTTGGCCCGTCATAGTCCCATTCGCAACCACATGTAGGCGCGTGCGGCCATTGATCATGATGCCGGCCCACACCATGATACTGCATGTCGGATATCGGTCCTTTTCCTGGATATTTTCTGGACGATAAGCAGTACCACTCTCGCGCCAGATCAGTTGGCGTCTACAATCCGATGACAGACTGAACCTACTCTCATCTGAGAATAGTACGCATGCCCAGTCCTGTTCAGTCCAATTGTGATGCTCACGACACCATTGCAGACGGGCAGTACGGTGCTGTCTGGTCAATGGGACACACACAACAGGTCTGCGTGCGTATAGTCCTCCTCCCCTCAAACGTCTGGAACAGTTTTTCGGGAGATCTGCTTTCCTGAGGCAGCAAGAAACTGATTTGCCACCTGCTGAGCTGTGTTGCGCCTGTTCATTTTTGCTGATAGGACGATATATCTGTCTTCTGCAGGCGTCGTCCTTCTAACACGACCTCCCCCGTTCCGTCTACTACACATTCCAGTAGTTTTAAATGACTTCCACAGCCGTGAAACAACGCTGTGAGCGATGTCGAACTCCCTGGCAACATCTGTTATTTTTCGCCCTTCTTCGATCTTTCCAATAATTCGGCCACGCATAAAATCATCTATGTGATGTCGGGAAGACATGCCAAAAATTTTAAGTTCGTCTATTAAATCTTTCCTGTAAAACTTTGACTTGAAACAACAACTGTCCCCACGCGTCAAAACCTTTAAAGCTCTTATGAACGCTATCACGTGATGAACAGACGTGGAAAAAAATTTGCATACTCATACTTCTTCTTACTAATATCCCGCACTTATTCTAATTTTCCACATTTTGCTTCCTTTCATTTTGTGGTTGCTATGGATGATAGTGGTATCCGTCCTTAGCAATTGTCCAGCAGTGTATAAAATACACATTTCCACTGATATAATACACTTATAAATGTATCAGTACTGTGCCATGTATTTTATTATTAATTAAGCAATACTAAGTTAAGAACAAGTTTGATAATTATCAGTGATCCCCATGGGCTTGTATTATCACTTATCTTGATAATTTGTACGGTTTTTAATTAATTCCTTAACTGCCGATTGAAAGTTACGCAATTCGCTTCCCAATCCCACCGTTTCCCACGTAGACGAACGTATTTTGATGTTTTTTTGAGAAGGAGAGAAAAGGAGTAAATAAGCAAATCCTCTGAAATAAGCAAATCCTTCGCAAACACTGTCAAGGTCCTCTTATTACATTCCAAAGTCTTCGGAATTATTTTATGGATAGCACTGCACAGAAAAGATGATACTTCGGAAAGACGTATATATACGTCCAGAAAATTAATGCTTTGGCTAAGCGAGAAGTTTATGTACGTTGGTGGCCCATAAGATGTTAAAGTCGCATATTGTAGCCTTAGCGTCAAAGTATAATATTATTGAATTCAATACATTGTTACTGTATGGAGGGGGGTGATGAAAAAGATGATTGAATAGTGGGTCGCGTACAATGCAAGTTTGAGAAGCACTGGTATAAGGCCAACAATGGTGGACAATAGCAGATTGCTACACCCAGGGTTCTTAGGTCAGAATTTGTGCTGAAAATTTCCATTTGCCAATATTTGAGATCAAAGGCTGCAGTTGAGATAGAATCAGAAAGGGAACTAGAGAAAGAGATTGTGCATCAGAACAAATTTTTCATTCAAGCAATTTTATTTATAGTTTGTAGATTCATAACAGTTGACAAATACCATGGTGAACATCATCTAAACTAGGAAGGGGCATTAAGTCGAAAGCGATCGACCGGTGAACTGCCGAGACATTTTAGGGGGACCACCTTTACTAAGACCTGAGGCGTGCATACCAAAAGAAACATATTTGTGAAACTCCGATGGCAGCATGACTGGAGACTACTTAGACTGCAACACCTTGAAACAGGTAGAAGTCGCCCGTACCCTAAAAATGTTTGCTCACCCCTAATTTAAATGATTATGTAACAGATATTATGTGACCGGGGTAGCCGAGTAGTCACGATCACGAGCAAATGTATGACGTGTCACTTAATATCCACTTTGTAGAGGGTCTGATGGACATTAAATCTGTGCTGTTCAAAGTCCTCACGAGTTAGAATAGTGGGCTGCCTGCTCAGGTATCGTCCTCGTCATTTGACAGCTGTTCAAAATTACGAGGTTTATCGCCAATAACTCTTGCGTTGCTCTAAAGTGTGGCATTAATAAAAGATCAAAAAGAAAAATCAAGATGCAGAATGTTATGATGATTATACCATTGATGTCTATATTGAAATGAGAGAGAGAATCGGCAATAACACGGCGAATGTTGTCTTCCAAATGGTCAAGCGTTTGTGGCTTATCCGCATAGACCAATGACTTTACATAGCCCCACAGAAAATAGTCTAGCGGTGTTAAATCACAAGATCTTGGAGGCCAATCCACAGGTCCAAAACGTGAAATTAGGCGGTCACCCAATGTGTCTTTCAATAAATCGATTGTGGCACGAGCTGTGTGACATGTTGCGCCGTCTTGTTGGAACCACAGCTCCTGGACATCATGATTGTTCAATTCAGGAATGAAAAAGTTAGTAATCATGTGGCCTTCGTCGTTTTTGAAGAAGTACGGACCAATGATTCCACCAGCCTATAAAGCGCACCAAACAGTCAGTTTTTCTGGATGTAACGGTGTTTCGACATACACTTGTGGATTAGCTCCACTCCAAAGGCGGCCGTTTTGTTTGTTGACGTAGCCATTCAACCAGAAGTGCGCTTCATCTTTAAACAAAATTCGCTTATGAAAATCGGGAACAACGGCAATCTCGTTTGGGGCCCATTCGACGAATCTACGCCTTGCTTGATGATCGTTTTGATGAATTGCCAAAGAAAACTGAGAATGAATCACTTGACAGCTGTTAAATCGGTCGCCATCTTGGAAAGTAATGCCAACTTAAACTTCTATACCTGGAAAAAAAACACTCTTTACATCTATTGTGATAATGGCATGACACGAACGTTATTAACAACGTTTATTCTCTCACCCTCTATGACCCCAGCAGTATTCCAATAATAAGAACTGCTGCATGTTAAATCAAAATTTGAGAAAAAGTTCTTACGCGGAAGTTAATTGAGTGAAGTATCATTTGAGTGTTCTCTTATCCACATGACTATGGTTCCCAATCACAGCTGCCTCCGGGTTTCTGTTTCGATACTCTACTCAACACGCTTCTTCAGCTTAAAAAGTATTCCAACACTCATTTCACAATCTGACTTCGCTATCTCATAGAGAGCAGGTAGTTTATTTGAGTACACAAATCATCATTACTCGAAAAAAGTCCTCAATCCATTTGTTACTTAATTTGAGTTGTTCGAGTAGAAAAAATAACCCTGGCATATTTACAAATTATTTCAATATTACCAGGGCCCAGAATTATAAGTGGACATAAGCGTTATAAGTCACCTTATTTCATTTTAATATTGAAGATTTTTTTTTCTTGTTTGGAATCATGTTCCCTGTTTCTGGTCCTGCCATAAAATTTGGCGAAGACAGTCTTAATAAAGCCAAATCAAACAGTAACGAACCCCATCTAGGAATCGCAGGTACATATTTAGATTTACAGCTGTGAGAAGTGGTATGATCCTAAAGAGGAATTCTTACTGTTATAGGACTCCTCCGTAGCAAAAGAAAGTTACTACCGTTATTTAACATTTTTCGTGTAACCATCCAGAGTCAACACTTCCTTGACAAGCTCGAGCTTATAATTCCCTTTAAATTTGTATCAGTTCTTGATTCTATCTTGATCATTTAGTCGACTTTGTTTAAATATTCCACACATGGCAATGTGTTAGCTGGTGTCCAAGTCGGAAGTCTCTTCAGGGATAAGAGGGGGGTAATCATGGTAAATTATAGAAGTCGTCAGAGCCTAAGCAAGCCTACAATTCCTTAAGTCAACGGTTCTTATACTTTTGATCACCGTGGACCTTTTTGTGTATCAGCCGGACATCGCAGATTTCCAAGATTTTGAATGATCATGTCATCATATGCATACATCTTTGCTTATCAGGAACAAAGTCGAAACCTTCTTGAACCGAATGGTAGCTGGGAATGAAAAGTTGATTACTTATAAAAAAAAGTCGAATAGAAAAGGGCCCGTTGTGAACCCGGAAAACCTGCCCACTACACGTCTATGCCGAGTGAGTGAGTATTAACGTCGCACTGTTCAGCTACACGAGGGCTTTGGGCCAGCTCAGGATGACACCTGAGCTGGCCCCCCTCCCCTAACTACCACACCATACCAACGGGAGGACGTTTCAACTCTCGACAGATTTAACGTGCATCGCTGCCCTACACGGAGGATCTTTAGTGGTACTGGGCTAGAACTCATGACATGCCTGCCAAAATCCGATACCTTGACCACTAAGTTACTGCAGCCCCCAACTCTAAGCCGAAGTTGAACCTGGGTAAGAAAAAGTTGTCTGTACGATGAGACATTGGAAGAAGAATATATTTTGATCTCTTGAAATCGATTGAAAAGCTAAATTCTGAGAGTTACTGTCAGCTACGGGATAATTTAAAAAACAGCACTCCAAGAAAAAAGGCGGGCGATGTTCAATTGGAAGGATGCCACACTCCTTCATGATAGCACCAGACTCCATACTGCTCCGGTAACTAATCAGCAACTTGCAGAGATAGGCTGAAAAATTCTGTGGTATCCACAATACTTCTCTGACCTTGCACCCTCCAATATCATTTACTTACGTCCTTACAAAACTTTTTCAGGGAATATATATATATATATATATATATATATATATATATATATATATATATATATATAATTCAAAATCTAGGAAGACGTGAGAGAAGCACTGGTGTTAAGTTTTTCTCTTCTACGCTTAAGACATTTTTTAAAAGCGGGACAAACAAATTGCCATCACGCTGACAAAAAAACATAAATAATGATGGCAATTATTTTACTCAATAAAGTTTATTCAAGATATAAGAAAACGTACCAGTTTGTTTCATTCTAACTACGGGCAAAACCTTTCGGTAGACCGAATAGAATAGAAGTGTACGACGGGTGCATTTTAATAAATGTACTGAACACTGCAAATAAAGCACGAGTTTTTTCGGAAAAACCGGAACAAAATCGATTATTTTACCGGAAATGATTATATAAGTATGGTGTAAGTCATTTTTTTCAATTTCAGTCGTGAGGGGCGGGGCTTGACTAGGTGCTCTCTATGGTATAAATAAGTTTAATTATAATCTAATTTTACAAGAATGGATCTCATACGGTCATTAGAAATAAAATACCACGAAATACAAGATCGTCCGTGTGAGACATGGGCATGTGCGAATTTGCCGGTAACTTTTGCCCGCGTCAGACCCGGGCAAATGCATTAAGGGATTATAATTCAAAGCGATTTTTCTCAAAAAGTATGCTTATTAAAATAATGAAAACACAATGCTCACCACCTTTAAGGTATCCAACTACCCTAAAATCATGATTTTTTTCAAAAATTGACAAAAAATTCTTATGATTTTATTGTATAGGCTATTATATTAGCTTTACAAAAATACCAAGTTTTTTATTTTTCGTTCACTAGAACAAAAATTACAAGTGTTTTAGTAAAAGCAGATGCAATAACTTTACATAAGATGTCAAACTTTAAAATGCGTTTTACTCGAAATCTGTTTTTTTTCGAAAAATTCAAACAGGGGCAGCGATTGCTCAAAAAGTTTTAAAAATAATTTACTGAAATTTTGTGTGTATGTTCTGTATAACATTAGAAATGTTTTAACCTTCAGATTTATCAATCACTGTTTTATTTCAAAATTTCCAGTCCTTTATGTGAGTATAATCACTGTTTTTTTAAGCAATTCCATGTAGTCACTAAGATAAAGAGATCTAGTTTTTGTGAAAATTAAAATATCTCTTATTCTGAAGATCATTTCAAACATGAATAACAAAGTAATACATCAAAATTTAAAAATTGAAAACTTGTTCATAAAATTTTCGTACAGAGCGGGCCCCGTTTATGTAATTTTTTGTACATTTTTACCTGTTTTTTCCCTTTTAATAATGATAAATTCTTTTCTTGTTTTCAATTTTAGGATTTTTTTCTTAAAATATACTAAATAAATCTACAAAACACACAAAAAAAATCTCCATATCTCCATTTTTTTCAAAAAAAAGTTCTCGCAAGTAGTCTGATACCTTAACAAAACATATTTCTTATTAAGAGACTATTATAATATTAAAGAACAGTTTTCCATATTCCAAATATTACATAAT
The DNA here is from genome assembly GCA_019973935.1 of Trichonephila clavipes. NCBI lineage: Eukaryota > Metazoa > Arthropoda > Arachnida > Araneae > Nephilidae > Trichonephila > Trichonephila clavipes. The sequence continues at coordinate 2,449,900 of BMAU01018474.1, forward strand.
TCGGTTATTGAATTTATTTAAGTGGATTATTAGAAACAATGCATTTTGTGTGATTATCATATTGAATCAATTACTTTTTTTAATGTAAACCATTACACTACTTTCATTATTTTGAAGTCAACTAATCATAAACATGCTAATCATATACGTCTTATATCTTAGTAATATTTCATTTTAAAACAGAAATCACCGTTGTTGGTGAATGTATGGCAAATGACTACACCGATCTGATTTTATATTGTGGGAATAACGTCTTACTTAGAGTATATATGACGCGATATAATGGAATAATGATGTGTTAACGATAATAATACGTTATCGTGTTATTGGGGAAATACATCATTATTTTGAATTACAATCAAATATCGTACGACCGCACCTCATTCGTCAAAATTTTCTCATCAGATTTCACGAGGAAATTGAGATTCATTTAAATTTCAGTTGAACAATCCTATCCATAATATTTTAGTCACGTGTTAATATTTCAAGGAATCAGGGCTTGTACTTGAAATCCGTCTAAGTGGTAAAAACACATCTAAGAAATTTCGCGAGTGAAAACAATGTCTTCACGCACCAAAAGGCAATTATGAACTACGCACTTCGGATAGCTAGGGACTCTAGCAATACCTAGTTTGGTCCGGAGAAATTTAAATCGAATTCCATAGTTGGGTATTATTTATCAATAAAAAGTATCTACCAGAGTATCCATTTATTCTGTCGCAAAGCAAATTGAACCATTGGCATACAAAGAAAATCTTTACATGATCCCGTGGGGTGATGTAGAAGTTGCTCTAACACAGCAACCAGTAGCCTTCGAATAGTTCTAGAACATCACTTCAGACCAAACCAAATACCGTGCCACAATCCATTTAATCTTAATTTACGTCGCAATGAGAAGAAACACAAGAGCTATTAGCGAAGTACCTCGTCCTCATGAGGAAGACATCTGAGTTGTTACCCCCTCTCCAAACTTCCACACCATGAGAAAACTTTCCAAATTCCAAACCGAATGCTTATGTTAGAGATTTTTAAAATATGTTTTATCTACATTTAACGAAAAAATCAATTTTTTTAAGAAAATTAAAAAAAAAATTCATTTTTGAGATGTAACACTTTTTTTTAGGATTAAGTTACAAATCATTTAAAAACGCTCTCTTCTCTAGCGTTCACGGAAAAAAATTGCTGAAATGTGGTGTCAAGTGACTTAAAACTGCATTCTTGTCCGTAAATGAAAGATAATGCAAGTTCAGACAAAGAAAGAGTCAGTAGCAAAACAAATGTGACTTATTTGCAAAGCCTTTTTATTAAACAAAAAGTAAAGAGCTAAAAAGAAGCTGTTTGATATTAATAAAAATTGCGATTTTTGCTCCCTGGAGCACCTTACAAAAAAAACCCCCTATTTACAAAAACCAATATTACATGCTTTGAATGATGGTTAATACATAGTAAATATGTCTCTTAGACGATGCAATACAGTCCGTACAAAGCCTAGGCAAACTTATCCATCTGATCTTGGGGAATATTACACCACTTATCAAGAAATGCTCTCCGAAGTTCCTGTAGACGACAAGTAGGAGGTGGTTGACGAGCTGCAACTCCTCGGCCAAGCATGTTTCACCCATGCTCTTCTGGATGGTCCGGTGAGAATATTGGCCAGTTCATACGGGTGATATCTTCCGATTGAAGGCATTCGTTTACGATGTTTGCGTGGTGAGGAAGGGCGTTATCATCTATAAACACAAATTCTCCATCCATGGCACCCCAAAACAAATGTACATGTTATTCCAGAATGACGACCCGATAGATTTTGGCCTGTCATGGTTCCAATCTGAACATGCAGGTCAGATCTGGAACCCAGAATATCCCCTCCCCCTCAAACGAACAATCCTGCAGCACCGAAACAGTGTCGTTCAATGATGTTCTTTTGGTAGAAAAGGGCACCTGGCGCTCTCTATATGAAAATACGGTGAGAATCAGACTGAAGTTAAACCGGGACTCGTCAAAAAATATCACGCAAGTTCACTGTTGCGGTGTCTATAATGCATGCTTTCTATTCCAGGCTAACCGCTGGTGACATTGAGTTGCAATAAGTGAAACCCATCTGACAGGACTACGAGCATATAAACCAATCTGTTCTAAGCGTTTATACATGGTCTGCCTTAAAACTGTCATACCAGTGGCTGAAGAGAGCTAACGAGACATGTCTGATGCTGTACTCGGTCTGTTACTTTTGGCAGTAACTGCCAAATACCGCTCCTCATTTGGAGCTGTAACATGGGAGCGACCTGAGTCGTAACGTTTGTTGATATTACCATCATCTTGGAATCGTTGTCAAAGCCTAGAGATGACACTCTGGGTGATTCCAATTTCATCGGATTCTTCCAACTAGGCACAACCACATTCCAGGCAGCCGATTATTCTACTATTTAAAAAATCACCCAAATGCGTCCTTTGTTTCATAACTATGTGGTTATTGGAAAAGGCATTATTAAAAGGTTTATAAAGCACTTGCGAACAATTTTACTTCTTTGCCTGTATTCCTTATGTATCCCTCTCGTCAATGTGATTTACTATCGGTGTCATCTGGTGGCTTTCTGCAATTCTTCATATAGGATCCTGGAAGATGTGTGTAGTCATTTTAAGAGTGATATATTTCTTTTAAAGTTCGATATCCGCGTGATTATGAATTATCCTTAATTTATGGATTAATATTGTGTCTGGATTGTCTTATTTTTATCATATTTCCATACCTTTAAAATCAATAATTGATAACATCATGAAATTAACGATATAACTTTATTCCCAGAAAAAAGAATCTCCTTTATAAACCATCCTTGGATAAAATGATCATCCGGAAAAGACAGTGTGAAATATCAACAATCATTTTTCAACATATACTTAAGTATTAATAAAAAAAAATTATAATTCAAAATTGTTTCCATAACGCAAAATGCTTCTAGTATAATAATTGTGATAATTATTTAAATTTATTAAACAATTTACATGCGTTTAACTAAAATGCGACATTAAGGAATTATTAAAAGTACGAGAGACTGGAGTAAAATGAAATGTAAATTTATATCGCAGAGGAAAGATTCTCTTTTGTTGCGTTAAATTCAATAAACGAAATTATACTTAAATGAGAATCAGACTTTAATGACATGGGTGGTGAAAAAGCTTTTAGTTAGAACTAATACGAAAACAATGTCTGAATTTTATGAGTCATATTAATAAAATGCTTGAAAAAATGTGAATTGATTTTATGTATATTGTTGATTGATTGATTGACTCTTCATTAACGTCGCACTTAAAAGAGGGACCAGTGGCGTAACGGAGACGATTAGCCCCCTGCAAAGTCAAGTTTGGGGCTCCAAGCCGGATATTACAAACAGTATATCAACATGGTATATGCTTGGCGTTATTTACGATTTGGCCTCCTTAGAACCCTGTCCCCCCGCAATGGGGGTTACGGGGGTGTACTTTACGACACTAACTAGAGCTATTGATGACGGACCTCCTAACTTTGAGCCGAGGTCACATGATAAGGAGTACACCACTTTAAGGTATCCGACTACGTTCGGAACCGTGATTTTAAAAAAGCGCATAAATAGATAGTTTTCATGATATTTAGTGTCACTTAGATTAGAACATATGCATAAAATTGTTTTAAAGACATTGTGACAAAAAAAATTATTTAAATACAATATTTCGGCAAAAAAATAACTTAGAATAACCTTTTTTCAAAATGTTCTCCTTTTGTGAAAAATGCTTCTATTATAATAATATTTTGTCTGTATATAGCTCCGATCTCTCTACAGAGGCTCAGAGTTTTTGAAAAATTCACATTATTTTTAGAGTTACCACCAATTCAAATAATTATTGGCGATTTTTTCTTAAAATTTCTCCCCTCTGTTGTCGTAAAATATGAATAAACCCACTTCTAAGTTATATATTTCAAAAATTCTAGTTGAGCATCTGTACAGAGGTCTGAGCCATATACAGGCAAAATATTATTATAATAGAAGCATTTTTCACAAAAGGAGAATATTTTGAAAATGGGTCATTCTATGTTCATTTTTTGTCAAAATATTGTAATTAAATATTTTTTTACTGTAATACTATTCTTAAAACAATTTGGTGTACATTTTCTAATCTAAGTGACACTAAATATCATAAATATTATCCATTTATACGCTTGTGCAAAATCACGGTTCCGAACGTAGTCGGTTACCTTAATATGTAAATTTTAAGTCTCGACAGATTTAACATGCATCAGCCCATTTACACAAAGAGTCTTTAGTGGCACCGGACTCGAACCCATAGAAATAATGACTTCAGATCAACCGAATAACGCACTGTTGGAATAGGACTCAACCGAAATAACTAAAGCCACGAGTTCGTGCCCGGCCATTATTGAAAAAATTTCTTAAATTTTCAAATTCTTTCTGTGTGTGTGTTTTTCTGCAATGATATAGAAAAAATTACAAGACATTTCTTCACCTTTTCACTATTACGACTGCTGTTTGCAACAAGTTACAAGGTCAATAGGTTACGGGTTCAACTTTCGATACCTCCAAAGGAAATAAATGAGGACTGTTGCATACTACTTTTACCTAAACTGATTTTTTTCTTCTTCATTGTAAAGTCTGGGTGGGCATTACATCGATCGCGAACGACCGGTGGACCACCAAGACATTTTGGGGTGGCCGCCTGAAGATTAGCTGTCAGTAATTGTATACCGAAATATTCAAGATTCGCTGACAGTATATAGACTAAGTGTTCTATTGAATATAACAACGAAAACTAACTTTAGATAAACATGTTTTACTTTTAGTGTACTTTGAATTGTTTGATAATAAATACATCATTTGATATTACTTGGGTGGCTATTATTATGTTTGTATCTTTCGCTTTGTTTTAAACGTGGTTTTAATGTGTTAGTTTTAGTTAGGTAAGTACACATATTCCGCATTTATTATTTAGTTATAATAAATATTAAGATCTCTTTTCCTTACCTTACCACACCTACGGCACTGGACAGTGGCACATACAATAATTTTTCAAGGAGGGGCGAGAGGTCAAAAGTCTACCATTCTCGTATCATACCCCAATACGCAGCAGCCACACACACACATATTGATTTTGTAGATTATTTAGAAAAAACAGTAAAAAATAAATTGCTGAATAAATATTTTGCATTAATTAATAAAAAATTATTAATAACAAATACTTTATTAAAAATTTTACATACTATACACATGGAATTATAATCAATCGGGAAAAATAAGGGTTATGGGTGACGGTGTGGATCTGTGGATCCTCCCCCCTCTTGTGTTCGCCACTGACGCTGAGTGGTCCACAACACCTTGAAAAATTAGAAGTAGCCCGTCGTACCCTTGAAAAGTCTGCCAACCCCTTTTGTAAAAAATTCTGTTCATTTTTAACCGATCAAGAGAGTTCCGCGAAACACAATCAATACATTCTGAACCCCATTTATACAGAGTGGGGCAAATAAAAGTGTTTCGGACGAACATGGAACTCTGCTCATCGGGGCCACTTTTATTTGCCCTGCCTGTATAATGAGGTCCCTACCTTAAGCTGACCTCTCACTCTTCACTTCATTGCACTCAACCATGTGTATACAATTCCGACAGATGTAAGAGATATTGTGCTATAACATTGGCCCTTTGTCACCACAACATAACTATGGCAGACTGTACTCAAATACATGGCTTTTATGATATATCTTCGGCTACGAGCCGCATGTAAAGATCACTATGCTACAGTGGTGCACACAAGGGGGGGGTCCTAGGGGTCCGGACACCACCCCTTAGCCCTTGATTTTTTTTCGATTGGTTATAATACTATGTATATGTTACGTAAAATTTAGTTGTGTTTTTGTTATTAATAATTAATTTTCTTAATTAATACTAATTATTATTCAATAGTTAATTTTGTATTGTTTTTGTTCCCGACAAACGACAAAATTAAAAGAAATGTTGAGCGGCGTATTGGTGTATGATGCCAAAATGGTGGACTTTCGACCCTGGACTACCCTCCCTCCCCCCTGAAAATTTTTTTGTGGGCGCTACTGTTAGGCTACCAAAGCCAATTTCTGAGTTCTCCCAATTACATGGTGAAGAAGTTTGAAGAAAGAAATTACAATTCATGTATGACACAATATCTGACCAAAAGTATCTGGGCACCAGGGGGTACTGACTCAAAGATACCTAAGGTATATATGAATAAGATGAAGGTTCCCCTTTTGCATCTCGATAACAGCCTGCACACGTCCAGGGAGACTTTCCACCAGTTTTGCATAGATGGCCATAGGAATTGACTCCCAGGAGTCTATCACAGCTGAGTGAGTGAATGCAGTGAGGATGGTCAATTTGTTTGGTTACGTGATTTGCGTTCTAATTTGTTTCAGAGGTATTCTGTAGGGTTTAGATCAGGGCTTTGAGGTCACTACAGTTTTTAAACATTCATTTCGTCAAACAATGGTTGCACAAGTCTCGATGTGTGAATGGAACAATTGTCCAACTGGAAGAGAAATGGGCGCCGAAATGTTGCCGTAGAGTTCGGAGAGTAGCATTGTCCAGAATATTCACATAATCTCAGAGCTCGAGTTTCCAGCAACAAGAACTAAGGGACCTAGGCCAAACAATGAAAAGAACCTCCGAACCATGATGCTGCCGCACCAAACATTGCAGTGCACAATGCAGTCTTATCAGAAGCGTTGTATTCACCAAACCCAGATGTGCGCAACAGACTGCCGGTTTGTGAAGCGGGATTCATTCCTCCAAAGAGCAGTTTCTATATGTCTACAGTCCAATGACGGAGAACTTTGTACTATCGCAGTCGACGCTTAAATTTCTGGGAAGTGATTTTCAGTTTGTGAGCGGTTTACACGACCACATAAAATCCCAGGTTTTTAAACTCTTGACATAGTCCTACATCTAGCACTAGGGGAATTTTGGAGTCACTGAGTGATTTTAACATACGGGAACCTATTTTGTTTCACTACCGTTTACATAGCTCTACGGCTTGCTTTCACTCATTTTGTACGGCCTATCCCTCCGTGTTTTTGCAATTTCACTGCCTCAACGTTTTCGCTTCACAATCACATCAATCACAGTAAATTTTGGCTTCTGTAGAATGTCCGCAACTTCCAGTGGCGCACACAAGGGGAGGGTCCTGGGGGTCCGGACCCCCCAAAGCCCTTGATTTTTTTTCCGATTGATTATAATTCTAAGTAAATAGTACGTAAAATTTAATTAAGTACTACCCTAAAATCATGATTTTTTTTCAAAAATTGACAAATTTTGTTAATGATTTTATTTTATAGGCCATTAAAATTAAAAATACCAAGTTTTTTATTTTTCATTCACTAGAACAAAAATTACAAGTGTTTTAGTAAAAGCAGATGCCATAATTTTACACAAGATGACAAACTTTAAAATGCGTTTTACTCGAAATGTGTTTTTCGCGAAAAGTTCAAACGGGGACAGCGATTGCTCAAAAAAGTTTTGAAAATAATTTGCTGAAATTTTTGAGTACGTTATGTATAACAGTAGAAGTGTTTTGATTTTCAGATTTATCAATCGCTGCTTTATTTTAAAATTTACAGTCCTTTATGTGGATATAATCAATTTCTTTTAAGCAATTTCGTATAATCACTAAGATAAAGTGCTCTAGGTTTTGTAAAAATTGAAATATCTCTTATCCTGAAGGTCATTTCAAACACGAATAATTAACACATCAAAATTGAAAAATTGAGAATTTTCTCAAAAAAATTTTGTACAGAAATTTTTACCAGTTTTTTCCCATTTTAATAATAAAAATTTTTTTTCTGCTTTCAATTTTAAGATTTTTTCCTAAAAATATACTAAAAAAATCTAAAATCACAAAAAAAATTTCCATTTTTTCAAAAAGTTGTCGCAAGTAGTCGGATACCTTAAGTACTTGTTATTAATGATTAATTTTATTAATTAATGCTAATTATTTATTCAAAAATTAGTTTTTTACTGTGTTTTGTTCCCGAAAATGAACAATATCAAAAGGAGCATGATACAAGAATAGTGAACCTTCGACCCCGGACCCCCCCTCCCTTGAAAAATTCCTGTGTGCGCTACTGGCAATTTCACAAACTAATTTCATACAAAGGTTAATTACAAATAATAAATTTGCAACTAATTCCATTGGCTTATCTAACTCAGAAACAGCTCAGCCCCATGGTTTCATAATCGTTGGGAAGCATCGATTACACCAGAGTTTGATCAGATTTTTTATAATGATATAAAAAAATCGAGGCACAAACCAGTCTCTTTTACAAGTAATTACAAAACAAATAAACACAAAAGCATTAAATTTGGAGAGAATAGTGCTTGAAAAACAGTTATTTAATGAATTCTTCGTAATTTAAACCATGAACCATGATTTTACAAACAAAGAACTACCTATTTTCACAAAAGTATCTTGTTTGATGAAAAAGAAACTAATTGTTTGAAAAAATTTTAATTATGGGTTTTAATAAGAATTTATCATGTAAGTAAGACATTGGTTTGACTTCTCTTTTGTGCAATTACAGTTAGACTTCTATTTAACGGAGTTGCTAAACTCCAAAAATAAAGCTCTTTATATGGAAAATTCGTTATATAGAGGTTCACCTTTCAATATACTTTGTAAACCCCATAAAAGAAAATTTTAAATTCATAAACACTATATATTGAAAAAAAGTAATTATTCACCACTTTTGCAAATTAATATCTATTTATTTTATACATATCTTACTCAAAAAAAAAAAAGAAAAACTACATGGAAAAAAAGAAAAAAGAATGTGTGAACACTGTATTTATAACATTAAAAATAAAATTATATATGAAAATTAACGAAAATTTTCAAGATACTTTCTAATTTAAAGTACACAAGTAATTTTTTAAACATACAGTATTTTATGCTAGAAATTCTGAAAATACGTTTAATTACTCATAAAATCATCTATTAATTTTGTTTGAGTTTCTTGTTTGAAAAAATGCTTTCCTTCACAATACACCCACATCTTTGGCAATGCACCAAAAATCCCTTCAGGTGTATTTTCTTCACACTCACAACTTCCATGTCGAATTGTTTCGAACGAATTTATGCGCCCTACAAATGAAGGGGAGACTAGTTCAAGCACACGGATGCACGAGACAACTCCACCGAGGACGTAAGGGGACATCGAAAATATTTCTCGTGAACTGGACAATGGGGACAAAGATTGCACTTCTTGGATGAAACGCCCAGAATTATATTGCTCTCGATGAGTTAGGCACCTAATAAAACCATTTCACGATTCATCCCCACCATAAAATGTGTTAAAAGAAAGAATTACTTGAAATGTCCAAAACTACTTTTAAAACAGGGGGATTGATTGAGTGACAAGAAAAATAGTTCGTTATGCAGAAAATGCACTTCGCTATTGAGAGGTTATTTTTCGAAGAAAATCGTGAAATGTTCCTGGTTTTGGGGAAAAATTTCGCTGTATAGAAAAATTCGCAATATAGAGGTTCGTTATATGGAGGTTCGACTGTATTTACCATTTTGCTATGCCGAGAAATACATGTTCTTTTTATTTTAATCTTTTTATTTTAAGCACCTTTACTCATTTTATAGATTTTTTGCCTAGAGCTTAAATTATTGATAACGAGGCTCTACTGTAACTACGCGTCATCAAACACAATATGCGCACATTTGAAAAAAAATTCAACAGCCGGTTTTAGAGCAAGTTATCCAAATAAAAGCTAATTGAAATTTTATTTTCCACGAAACTACGGAACTCCATTTTCGGATCTTGAGATTTCGGGGCATCCATCTCATTTTGGCATCAAAATAACTGCACTTAACTATCTCCCCTTGTCTAGGGCTGGCAACCCTTTGGAAGGGGAAGGTGCCCGATGAAAACAATTGTAACTCGAGGAGAATGGAGGCGGGAGGAACCATTTATCAAATTCCTTTGCCTCCTCAATTTTTTTTCTTTCTCTCTCTATCCCTTGCGTGTAATGGGCAGTCTGACGTCATTGTCGACCGCTTGTTCTGACCCCACAGACTCATAAATCTCCCGCGAAAATCCATCCCCAGCAGCCCCCTAAGAAGCGGGAATATAACTGTGATTTGTCCATCCCCACGCTTGATATTCACTGTCAATCACACAAAGATGCGACCATTGAAAAGATAGAAAACATTTGCATCACGCGTTTAGTGATAGAAGAACTGTCCTAGTTACACATTGAATGTTTTGAACTACAAAATATCGAGTGATAGATTTTTAGGCGTTCCTGTCGATTGGGGCTGAGATTTTCTTGTTGACATCCTCTACTTCCTCACAAAATTATTTTAACGCTTCATCAAGGGTTTACGAATAGCATTCCACATACTTCTAAGATATATTTTCATATGTATCTTAGATATACAAGAAATCATGTTTATTATGGATATCATCAGAAATTACTTTATTATAGATATATAATATAAAAACTTTTCTATATACAGGGTTACTCCCCCCTCCCCCAAATTTAGAAGCGGTATAGTAAAGGAAGAATAGGATAACATGAAGGATAGGAAGAAGAATAGGACAACGCGTACAGATTAGATTTTCAGATAAAAAATCTTATTGCATCTTATTACTTAAGAAACTCTCAAGACAAATTTCAATCACTAGAAGCCCTTGATTTTTTTTCCGATTGATTATAATTCTAAGTATATAGTGCGAAAAATGTAATTAAATATTTGTTATTAAGGATTAATTTTATTAATTATTGCTAATTATTTATTCAATAATTCGTTTTTTACTGTGTTATGTTCCCAAAAATCGACAAAATCAAAAGGGGAATATATATACAAGAATGGAGAACTTTCAACCCCAGACTCCCCACCTCCTTGAAAAATTCCTGTGTGCGCTACTGTTCTGCACTGAATAAAAAATTTCTTTCTGATATTTGTTCAACAAGGGTACTATCACATTAGAATTATTTCATACATTTTTGGTGATTAATCTAATACGAATCATCGCTATTAGCGAGAAATGCATACATTGTCAAACAATGAGAAAATAATCATATAAATATGAATCTCGTTCTCCATTTAAGCATCAAAAGAGCACCGAAAATGTAGTTCTGGTAGAATATGTTTGATTTTTCTTTACAACACATTTCTTACCCAACCTGGAAAAAAACTCGAAATTTTTCAGTGCATCAAAATGGCAATATTACCAATCAGAATAATTAAATTACATTTTGTTCCATAGAAATAGTTTAGAGAAGAAATGAGATTTTATTTTTCGACTTTTGACCACTTAATTGCTGCCGACTTATACCGTATTTTAAGTGTCACGGACGTATATATACGTCTTTCCGATTTTTTCTTTGCGCTGCTATCATTTTTCACCTTTTCCGAATACTTTGGAATGCAATAAAAGGACCTTGGCAGTGTTTATGAAGGATTTATTTACTTCAGAGATAAATTTGCATATTTGTGCCTCTTGTTTCCCCCTCAAAACACCGCCTATGCGTGCCTATGTGAAAAAAGGTGGCACTGGGGAGCGAATCGCATAACTTTTAATCGGCATTTAAGGGGTTAATTGGCCAAATGGCTCCTTAATCTAAATTTAAGTTAATTATGGACACATTCATGCAATTGCTATGCAGTTGCTATTTTTTTAAGCTGTTAGTAGTTGGTTGAACAAATTCAAACCAATTAAAAGTCATATTATGAAAGTAATAAATAAAAAATAACAAGAATATTAAATGCGAAGAATTTCTCTTTTATATTCCATTGTTGATCGTTTGATAAATACGGAAAGTTTCTACTGCTTCAGAACTGTAACTAATTTTTCATTCCGAAAAATCGGAAGAAAAAGAAAAATCCCAATAATAGCATAATCCAAAACGTAATCCAAAACCGAGTAAGCACTGGAACTGAAATATTTACCCTCTTTTTCTAAAACAAAACTTTAGTATGGGATTTTTGTTGGAATTTTATATACGGGAACCTCGTGTAAAAGATACGCATCTGCTTATAAACGAATATTTCTCTCTTTTTCTATCCATTTGTGAAACACCAATTAGACAAAAGTTGCGGGCACATTATAAAAATGCCCCTCCGCATTTTAAAAGGGAAAACTTTGTTCGAAATTCCATTTTAAAGCCAAACAAACTACTACTACTTCTACTATGCATGCACATACACAGACGGTGATAGATATTTTTTTCTCCCCTCTCTCTCTAAAACCCGCCTTGGAAAACTGTGGACACAATTTTAAAAATGAACCCTTTTCGCGATCTTACCCAATTGCATATTCAGAAACCCTATAACCCTTTCTGTTAATGAGTTCCAAGTTATTAATTAGCCGGGGTGGCAGAATCTAATTAGTTGGAATTTTATTTCTTGGGCATCCCTTCCCCCCTTTCTCGTCTCCCCCTCAACGATATTGCAAGGGTGGGGGGAGGATAGATGAAGGAGGGATGCAGCAAAAGATTGGATTTCCGCGTGCTGGAGAGATGTTTTTTCGTTCCTAAAACAACCAATTCATTAGAAGGAAAATTTGGGCTTCGCGTTTTGAAGTCGAACAGAACTCTCTTTCGTTCTCCCCTTGTTAGCTTTTCTGGATCGGGAAAAATACATAAATGGCTTCCCCTCGACGTGCTTGATGAATTAAGTAAGCCCCCCCCCTCTCGCCATCGTGCCTTTGTCTGCGGTAGTGATGAATTTGTGGAAAGAATAAGCAACAAGCTGCATTGAATCTATAAATATCTTTGCATAAACGTTAGTAAGGCTTTTTTCCCTACAGTTCTCTTAGCAACATCATTCTTATTGTGGTAAAAGAACAGTTATTATTCTATTAAATAAAGGGTAGCATTTTATTCGAATTAAGAACACTGAGAGAGAAAAACTTGGTGAAAATTCTAGTTTAGCTGTTATGTGGATTGGGTACACAAGGGTTGGATTGGGGGGGGGAGCCTACTCCCCCTTAGAACAACATATTTTTAATTTTTACCATACAGATAACGCCTCGGCGTTTTCGTCTACGTGTTTTTTAGAATGTAATCTGCTCGTAAAAGAGGTCCACTAATGTTATGAGCCCTTGGCGAGACAAAAAAATGATGCCGAATTGGGTGCGTTTTCCTGTTTTGAAGGTCTTAATAAATACAATACTCATGGTATTCCCTTTCAATGACAGCAAAAATTTTATTTGCTTAATTGGCGATAAATAAGGGCAGGGAAAAAATTCATTCAATCAGATTAACCTACCACCCTTGTTCTAATATATGAAACAATTCAACTGTTTTAGTGAAAACACTCTCTTTTTTGCAAAAAAAAAAAAAGGTAAAATCCTGCTTGTATTTACAAATTCCTTGTTTTAGTGAGCTATGAGTTCGAAGTTTTTATCCTCCCCCTTCAGATTCATATGCGATGATGAGGCTATTACTAACTAAACCTTGTATTAAATAGGACAAATTATTTATGAAATACTCATAATACAAAAATTCATTCCATATTGTGAACCCAATGAACCAAAATTTCTCAAAAACTAATTGTTATCTTCTGAAAATTGCGTTGTACTTGATGATTTACACTTCTATCAAAGTTCCAAGTAAACCTTTAAAATGCATAAGTGAATTTTAATTAGGAGTAGGGATACGGAAGAAAAAAACAATCTGTTCTTTTGTAAGGGTAAGAACAACCTCTGTGTTTGACAGGGAAAAGCAACACTGGCGTAGCCAGTCCTGAGTGGACTGTGTATCGAAGATTCCCTTAGGGGCCCTCTTTTAGGCCTTTTAATATCTTACGATTTTTTGATTACACATGTTGGGGCTCCCGTTGCTTGGGGGCCCCGTATCATTGATACGGCTGATACGGTGGTAGCTACGCCCCTAAAGAACAACGTGTTCTTTTGTAAGGGTAAAAACAACCGTTTTTTGGTCTCTATATAAACTTTCTCGCAATGTTCCTTCTCCTGAGATTAGAAAATAATTCTTTACCCAAAGAAACCTCTTCACTGTTCGTTTCACTTCTCAATATGTTCATCTGTTTGTATGTTCTTTACGCCTAGAAGTCAGCTCACTTGTTCTTTATGCTTCATAATTTGTTCATATACACCTTAAAAGCTCCTTTTTTTTCTCCGTCGGTCGTTAGTGATATACTATAAACTTTTTTGAGACATTTAACAGTTCTAAAGTAAATATTGCAGTTTTATGAAGCAAAATAATTATTTACTACGTACAATTAACATTATGGGATTTTATATTCTTTCATTCTGATACTCCTTCTGAAGATTCGCTAATGCTCAAAAAGTAGAAAACTTGGAATCGACCCAACTTTACACACATAATCCAATTTCAAATTGATGTAACTGCCCAAATTCTTGACGAATCTTGTAATTTTAATCCCTCATTCACGAGAGAAGAATGAAAATTTGCATGGTATTACAATTTCCTGACACGCGATAAGCTTATATAGAGAAAAGACCTCGAATCTGCAATTCACCATCCACGAGGAGGGGAAATCGCAAGAGTGGATAGGACAATGCAGCACCAACTGGCTGCCACAGAATTTCAAAATTTTTGAGAGTGAAATACCAAGATAATTTGCATAACACATACACTCACTATGAATATATATATGTAAGAGAAGACCCGCTCTATTCAATGAAATCTGTATCTTGTGTCTGTGACCATTTAAATGTTTTTTAGGAAATGAATGGTTGATAGAATCGTTTTTTCCCCTTTGCTGAATAAGCATTATAATGCACTCAACATATACTATGAACCGCAGTTGATGAAGAAATTATCTCAGATGTTCTTGAACTTTTTTTTTGTATAGGTTGGCATCGGACATTAAGTATTTACACTACTGGATATTAAAATTGCCACACCAAGAAGGTGATACGATACACACGTGAAGTTTACACCGCCGGAAGAAGATTCTGTGTTCTGCAAATGATAAGCTTTACAACGGATTATTTCAAAGCAAGTACCGGTAAAGACATCTACAATGAAGAAATTGTACAACAGGTTTCTCATACACAAATTGCATTTGAATGTTTTCGCCTGGTGAAAGTAGATATTTCGTGTAAGAAAAAAAGAAATGCCTACCAGCACGTTGCTGACTTTGATAATGGCCGATTTGTAGTCTACCAGGATTGCAGTTTGTCGTTGCGCAGTATTGCTGCTCACGGATTCAGGATAGCTGCTGGGCTCAGGATATTTCTACGGAACACCGTGATGAATCTCAAAAGCCCGTTAAAATAAATACCCTAGAAAACAAACATGTTATACGCCCAGCCTTTATGGATCATACAAGCATGTCATGATCCCTGAGTCAAGAAATTTGATGAAGACAAGTGTCTGTTCGAACAATTCGACGACATTTGCAGCAGCATGGACAGTCAGCTCCGTGATCATAGCTTCGGCTACCATTCACAAACATGAGGGCCTTTAGTGGTGTGATCAATGATGGATGCATTAATGGTGTGACGTCATCTTTCAGACGAATCCATTATAGCAACAGGATGGTCGCATCTGCGTTTATAGGTATCGTAGAGAACGCACATTGCCAGTATGCCTTCTACATAGACATATTGGTCCATCCCTTGAAGTGATTGTATAGGATGCCATTAGAAACACCTCTAGGTAACCTCTTTCTCGTACTTTGAACAGTTCCGGTTACATTTCTGAAGTGTTAAGATACACACCTCTATCCTGTCTTCGAGCCCTGAAGACTGCATTTACAATAGAATAATGTTACCGCTATTATCCGGACCGGGGCGGGCTCTAGCAGTTTTGCCGCCCCTGACAAAAATCGAAAATGCCGCGCCCCTCTCTCCGAATCAAAAAATTATTCTTAAAAAAGATAAATTGTTCAGATAAATATTCACCTATAAAACTTGAATGAGCAAAAGGAAGAAAAAGGCAGCACGTAACAATATATATATATATATATATATATATATATATATAATATATATATATATATATATATATATATATATATATATTGATCTGGGTCTTAAAAAATTCAAAATGGTTCGAAATCAAGGAAATAACTACTTGTTATTATTTGAAGCGAGTAAAATGAAAGAGAAGGAATCGTCCATTTCAGCAGGCCACTTTCTTCGAAAAATAGTCTGCTGATGGTGGGGATCACTAGCGTTTATTTTAACTTATAGTAACTGCACTCAAGACTAGAATAAAACATCTGTGGCTCTCAATACACCAAAACCTCTTATTATCCCTATCCCCTTTTAGATAGCTGACACCGGACATCTTATGGGTGAAAGGAATATCCGTTGTAACCTTACTACTGGAGGGAGGTGAAAATTTCTAATAACAGATGTGTAAACATATTAAATTTCATTATTTAACATATACTCACGCCTTGAACCCTTCAAATTTCAACATAAAAAACTGTCATTAAACATAGAGTACAAAATGAGGAAATAAGGTACGTTAAATCAAATACCAAATTTGTGACAAACCTATACGGAACTTTCTCACTAACCTTCTGAGACGTCTTTTTTAGGGAAATTTAATTCTCCTACCTATTTCCAATCAGCTCCAAAGAGAGGACAGGATTCCTTGTTATGCAGATTAGATAAAGTATTTAAGTCAAACGGAATAGTAAAGTAAAAAGCAGTAGGAGAGAGAGATTGAAGCAGAAAGGTAGAATAGTGAAGTTAGAGATTTATTATTGAAGATTTCTAGGTGGATAAATTAATCTCATGAAGAGTTGAGATTCAGTGTGGTAAATATTGATTTATATTTAAAGTCTCATTAAAGCTTTATATTAGGAGTGAGATTAAAGTTAAATGTTCAATAGGAACATTATTGAATATAATTCTGGGATCTCTTATTGCGGTAATCTCTGCATGATCGATATTCTAATTGTTAATTAATTGGATCATTAAATATTTAAGTTAATATAAAGGAAAGTCCCTTTTAAACCTCATATAACTATTTGGATTTATTTGTTATTAAAAGTCTTTGATTCTATTTGGGAAAGATAACCAAATAAAGAAAGTTATTTATAAAAATGGCTACTGGCTCTTATCTGACTCCAAATTATTCTCGTTCTCAAAGTGAGATCCAAGGGGATCTTCACAAATTCACACCAATAATATTTCAGAAAATATATAAAATTTTTGTGTAACAAAAAAAAATATTTTTCAAATTTGATCCAAATGCCGCCCGGGCAGGGGTCCGGTTTGTCTGGCCCTAGAGCCACCCCTATCCAGACCATCCTTCATGCAAACAAAGTTGGGCTTCTGCCCTGGCCAGTACGTTTGCCAGGTCCCTGACCAATAGAAAATGTCTTTTCAATGGTTAACGAGCGGCTGGCTTTTCCACATATGCCAGTCACTACAGTCGATGAACTGTAATATTTCTGTTGAATTTACATGGGCATCTGTATTTGCACATGCCATTCAACCTTTGTTTTACTCAATGGTCCGGTGTATCGCTGTCAGGGGTCATTGTTCTGGGAATTGATTTCTCAGGATCTATGCTTTTAAACTTCTTGAAAATTAATCACCTATTATTTCCCGTATGATTGTTCTATAAATAACATTATGTAGTTTGTATTTCTTCATGGCGTACGGAATTTAATGGCCAGTAGTGTATGTTGCCTTATAGTAGGTAAAAATATGAAATGCTGACTCTAAAATGTTTATCAAAAATGTCATGGCTTGCAAATAATGTTTGTAAAAACATTAAAGACGTGAAATAACTATACAGTTAAGAATTGAAAATATAACGACATTGTCTGAAAGCTTCAACTATCTTTAAAGATTGTATTTTAAACTTACGCAAGTTCTCTAATACTTTTATAATAAAAAATTAATTTTTTAAAATTATTTCTTGCGCAAAGCTTTGGATTTTATAAATTTCGTAAGCTATTTATAAACTTCTTGTTACATTTATAATCCTTTTAGCCTGTCATCAACGAGTGCTCTTCATTATGCACCAGACTGGAAATTAGTTTTTCTCATTATTGTTTTTAAGCGATTTGTCAAAAGGCACATTTCTTAGGAAACTTTCTTTAATTTTTTTTAATGGTCTGAAGTATATATATATATTTTTTAGTATCTGAATCGCTAACTAAGCACATTAACTATTTCTCTTTATCACTATTTGATAATTTTCTGACATTATAATTTGATTTGGATTATCTTTGTATTTTGGCGACACCCCGAATAGCACAATTTTATTCAGCAATAATGTGTGCGCGCGTGTAATGTTTTCACTGGAATCAACATGATATCTTTATCTGGTTGCAGTCTTTTAATAGATTGATGAAACGTTTTCTGATTTTAATTTCACATTTTATTCATTTTAACTCATAAAGCGACAGTAGCGTCGGCTCCTTAAACGAACACTTCCCGACAATACTTGTCAAGTTTGATGTACGGGGTGAGCAGAATGCCCAGATGGAACATTATAATCTTCCAAACCGTATATTCTTCCCTCATGCCTGGGGGCGAAACAGATGTTAAGACGTTTCTGGAACCTGCTTTGCTGATACCAAACCTTTTCCTCCTCTGACACCCAGATGACGTTAAGCCACAACGATTTACAGGAAAAAAGCACTCTTGTGAACAGTTTCTATTGTTAGGTTCCTTCTCAAATGTGGACCACAAATTATTTGGATGAAAAAGAGTGATGATTGATAGAACCTTCATGTGGTGTACGAGGTACGGCGACAGAGTTGATCCCATTCGCACCGGCCTATTGACTCAAAGAACGTGTGGAGTTAGAACGAAGACTAGGAGTGCAGATCTGATACGCTTGCCAATCAGAGATGATTGGGGGCATGGAAGAGGTCCACCCAATGGGTTTAAAGGGTCAGCTCGAAAGATTCCAAGGATATTCTTCAATATTCTGCATTAGCTTTTTTTGCTTCTTCTTCGAACACACGTGATAGAGGTTGCGGGGCAGTCGCACCCCAAGGACCAATAGAAAGGAAATGCGATGACCCTTTAAATACGAGCAGCCGCTCGAGTGGTTGTGGATTATTCCCACGAAAGAGGTTGCGGAGACAGCCGCACAGAATCGTATTAAAGAACGAAGAACACAGCTTTTCTTCAGCGAAAGGCTGCGAAAATTAGCACTATTAATAATGAATTTCATTTTTTAAAATTAATTTATAAATAAAAGGCTTTTTGGCCAATACACGGACAAAAGCGTTCTCTTTAACAATCCCTTCGATATCAACTTTCATAACTTTCCCAATCCGAAAGCTATGATAATCATATGGTTTCTGTTATTTAGTGTGAACTGATTGGGGTTAGGATGAATGACTGGTGCCATATTGCATCATCTTATTTTGAAATGTGCGAAAGAGGCAGTTTTTGATTAAATAAAGCTTTGGTTACAAGGATATTTTTCATTCGGTGGGTGAACTAAAAGATTTCATTATCACGCGTTGTCTTGGAGGGTTCCAGACCATCATAAATTAAATAAAATCACTCGAAAGGAAATTTAAATGGAGATTGGTTACACAAACACACACATTTATGAGGTTTTATGATTTTTAGGAGGGGAAGATGATACGTGCATGTACAATTTTTTCTATGTCTGCACAAATCTTAAAAACCTTTTGCTTTATAGATTTTTAACTACAGAACCAATGTCCCGTTGAGAATCTAAAGGTTGTTGTTTTAAGATTTTCATTAGTTATCCATTTTGAATTCGGAAGCGCAATGTTAATCCTATGGAATTTTTGTTTTCTTCCTTGAAAGGAAACTATTGTTTTCATTTGAGGGCTCTAAAATGCAAAAATAATGTGTGACTTGTCTATACGTGTTCTTCTAACTAATCCTCTTGGAAAATCTTTGGGCTATCGATTCGCGTGATTCACAACCAACCCCTTGGAAGAAGAGAATCATGATATTTAAATTAACTTACCAAGTTGAGGTTTTCTAGCTTGAGAGAGAGAGTAGGAGAGAAGATATACTCGAGTCAGGTGAGATTGCTACTGAAGGTATAATATTAGAATTATAGTGATTTGATTCTTATTAGGAAGAAACTTTAAAGTGACGATTGTTCACGAGGATTGATTTGATATTAGATTAAATCGGATGATAGGTTAGATCCTTTATTAAGGTAAGGATCAAGTTTGATAGTCTCCTAATCGTTTGCGTTTTACCGTCGTTGTTCCACTTTCACGGTTAACATTGAGACATTCTCTTTCTATTCTTAGTTGAATTTGTGTCTGTTCTTTGTGTAGTAAATAAGCAGATTAATTGGATCATGTGGAGTGTTTCTTCCCTTTCCTCCACACATCGAGGTGCCCGAGAGTCTCTCACAAATGGAGACTTTTTCTCTAGAATTGGATTTTTTTTACCTATGTTTAAAATATCAGAAAGTTTTTTTTAAAGATAGAACATCACAAATCAATCAAAGCGGACACATGTTTCAAAAATGCTTACATAAATAAATACATAAAAATGTTTTAAAACATTGTATTAAAGAAATGTAGTTCCACAGAAATTTTCATCGTTTTTGCTATTTCTGTATGCAATTTATATCGATCAAATAAATACAACACAGAGAAATACGTTTAAAGCGAAAACGCTTAAGATGAAACATCGGTTAACACGAAATAATACAACGAACCCGACAAAATACCGTCGGACCTCTATATAATTAAGTCGCTAAATCCCGAAAAGAAGTTCGTAATATAGAAAATTCGTTATATGGAGGTTCGTCTTTCAAATTTCTTTATAAACCACATAAAACAAATCTTAAAAATTCATAAACACTATATATTAAAAAAAGTAATTACTCTCACACCTTTTTGTAGATTAATAATATTTATTTTATATACCTTACCTATCAAAAAGAACGAAAAATTGCAATGAAAGTTTCTTAACGCCTTTATCCCCTTCCTGAAGAATTAATTGTTTTCTTTGATGCTCAAGCACTTACGTTTTGACATTTTCGAGCTACAAGAAACCAAGTTACTAATACGACTAATCAACACTACAAATGAACGGATACTAGTTCAAAGAAACGGGGACATGAGACAACTCCACTGAGGGGAAAAGGGGATATCGAAGATGTTTCCAGTGAACTAGACGATGGGAGTAAAAGGTTACACTTCTTGCATGAAACCTCCTGAATTCTATTGCTCTCGGCGAGTTAGGATCTAATAAAACCAGTTCAAGATGTATGACCACTATAAAATGTGTTAAAGAGAGAATAACTTGAAAATTTTCAAAAATACTTTAAAAAAAGGGGAACAAAAATTGAATCCCAAAAGAAAAAGTTCGTCATATAGAAAATGCACTTCGCTATAGAAAGGTTATTTTACGAAGAAAATCAAGAAATGTTCTTTGTTCCAAAAAAAAAGTTCGAAAGATAGAAAAATTCACACTATAGAGGTTCGTAATATGGAGGTTCAACTGAACTATGTTTTTCATGCATGTTTTTCTCTTAACACTCAATGAAAACCGCTTAACACGAAAAGATTTCTTTTCTAGGATTGAACAAAATACGGAAAACACCAACAGGATTGAGCTGTCCTATTGTATTATCGGAAGAATTCGTCGCAGTAGATGCTGATAATGTGGGCAAAGCCTCAATTATGACAGATGAAGATTTTTTGCAGTTTGTTCAAAGCTAAAAAAATATCACCGATGCAGATTCCGACGACGAAAATAAAATTAATAATGCAGATCCTGTTCCCACATCATTCGAAAGGGAGATCGTCAGGAAATGTATGCTCATTTAATTAGATGCATAATCCAATGGTGAAATGAATAGGAAATATCAGATTATTTTTCCAAAAACTCAATAAATGTTTTGTTTTCCAAAAAATTTTGAAAATTTCTTTTAAGTTTTTGTGAATGTTTTTGTTTTATTGATTTTTATTAAATGTATACATATCTAATTAAGGAAAATAAAATTAATTTAGTTGATATATGGTGGGTTTGGTTTATTTTGCAATATTCTGTAACGCGAAAAAATATATCAGTCCCATCAGGTTCATGCTAAACGATTTTCACTGTAGTTTCATTTTGAGTTGGAAAATTAGAAATCTCATAGGATTAACATTACCTTCACGAATTCAAAATGACTGGCGGAAAGGAGCCTCAAAGCGCAATAATCACGAAGTCACGAGACTCTAGCAATACTGCTTCCATACCGAAGAGATATGTTTGCAGTGAAACACGTTTTACAGGGATTCACCCGAGTTTCAATTCGTGAAAGAGTTTGCGTTTGGTCATTAGTCACCCAAATTTTGATTCCAAGGATTAATATTAAATATCAATCTATAAAATATAAAGATTAACCAGTTAACTGTGACTGAAGAATATACTCGTCATTGAGAAGATGCAGGATTTGTGTCATGACGAGTAAGTTCATCATGCGTAAAAAGTAGTGACCACACACATTGGCTATTTAAGGTATCCGACTACGTTCGGAACCGTGATTTTGCAAAAGCACATAAACGAATAATTTTCATGATATTTAGTGTCACTCAGATTAGAATACATGCATAAAATTGTTTTAAGGACATTTTGACAAAAAAAATTTATTTAAATATAATATTTTGGCAAAAAATTAACTTAGAATAACCTTTTTTCCAAATGCTCTCCTTTTGTGAAAAATGCTTCTATAATAATATTTTGCCTGCATATAGCTCAGACATTTCTACAGAGGCTCAACTAGAATTTTTGAAATATATAATTTAAAAGTGGGGTATTCATATTTTACGACAACAGAGGGGAGCAATTTTAAGAAGAAAACACCAGTAATTATTTCAATGGGTGGTAACTCTGAAAAAATGTGAATTTTTCAAAATTTCTAGTTGAGCCTCTGTAGAGAGATCTGAGCTATATACAGGCAAAATATTATTATGATAGAACGATTTTTCACAAAAGGAGAACATTTGGAAAAAAGATTATTCTAAGTTAATTTTTTGACAAAATATTGTATTTAAATAAATGTTTTTTGTCAAAATGTCATTAAAACAATTTTATGCATGTATTCTAATCTGATTGACACTAAATATCATGAAAATTATCCATTTATGCGCTTTTTTAAAATCACGGTTCCGAAAGTAGTCTGATACCTTAAGCCGTAAGGTATCCGACTACATTCGGAACTATTGATTTTAAAAAGCACATAAATGTATAATTTTCATGATATTTAGTGTCCCGAAATTTAGAGTACATGTATAAAATTATTTTTAGGAGATTATGACTAAAAATTATTTAAATGCAATAGTTTGGCAAAAAATTAACTTAGAATAACCTATTTTCAAAACGTTCTCCTTTTATAAAAAAAAAATGCTTCTATAATAATAATATTTTGCTTATATAAAGTAAAGACTTCTCCAGAGGGCCTGAACTAGGATTTTAGAAAAAATTCACATAATTTTCAGAGTAACTATTAATTGAAATAATTATCGGCGTTTTTTTCTTAAAATTTCTCCTCTCTGTTGTACTAAAATATGGATAAATCCTCTTCTAGGTTATATATTTCAAAAATCCTAGTTCAGGCTCTGTACAGAGGTCTGAGCCATATACAAGCAAAATATTACAGAAGCATTTTTTATAAAAGGAGAATGTCTTGAAAATGTATCATTCTATGTTCATTTTTTGTCAAGATATTGTATACTTAAATATTTTTAATTTTAATAATATTCCTAAAATAATTTTATACACGTATTCTAATCTAAGCGACACTAAATGTTATAAATATTATCCATTTATACGCTTTTGCAAAATCATGGTTCCAAACGCAGTCGGATACTTTAAATTGCAATTTTTCAGAAAAATAAAACATATTCTCAAGTTTCAAGATGTTTAGAATATTTTGAGATCAGGCCAGAGTATAACAAGTAAATAAAAAATATGAAAAATTTAAGAGGAACTCATGTGTCCCCCGTATGCATCGGCTGAAAGAGCGTAGAAGTACGCATAACGAATTTATGTATGTACGATCATAAGGTTTTTTTAGATGTTAGTCCAAAAGAGGTAAAGGCAAAAGTCGGAAATTTGGTTTATAATAGGGTTCCTTCAGGTATAATCAGCCATAGGACAAATGAGCCGACCAGGCGCTGAGCCCATTCATAGCTGCTGGCCTGAAGTTAACTAGCAATCGAGTGGAGTAAATGCCAATTGTATGATGTTAAATTATGTGCTGATATTAAAGTATGGCCCTATGTCGTGCTGCTTAGAGAGAAGCTATTTAATTTAATTAAATTAGTTAATTTATTTTCTTGGAAAGGCAACTTTCTGGTTAGATAAGTGCTCAAGAGTACTGGTTTTAAGAGATGCAGTTTGTCCATGGTACTGAAGTACTTCTCATCCGAAATTTTCTTCGTGGTGAAGGCAGGAATTTAGATTCTTGAAGATATTTGATAAATAACAGGACTTGTTAAGAGACATTGTGCAATTTGTTGCTCGAGAAGAAATGAAAATGGAAAGATAATCTGAAAAAAAAGCAGATATTTTCTCTGTAACCATTGCAGTGTATTATTCCATGCTTCAAATTGTGTGTGCATATACATGACACAAATCTCTCGCCCGTTTGAAAAAGAGATATGAACATGAAGTTTTTTGTAGGTATGAGAGAAATTCTTTTAAGATATATGAAACAGTCTCTTCTTAGCCTGCAGAATGTACTTATAAAAAGCAAACATTTAGGCGGCTTTGTGCTCCACAATTATAAAATAAAAAAATAGTGTGAACATTTTTAAATTGAAAATTAAAATAAAGTTCTACCATTTTCGAATTCTGTTAAAAATAATGCTAAGTTATATGTAAACAAATTGTTTAGGAACATTTTGGGCAAAAAAATTGTCCGCTTAAGACAAGGGTACTCAATCTTTTTCCTGCTGAGCCCCATACATATGTCAGCTGTTTCACGTGGGCCACAACATGAGGATAAATGGGGTTGTTGAAAACGCGGAAAATTGACCAAAATATTTTAACTCCTGTTTTGGTTTTTTAATTTACTATTTTTTATATTTTTTTATTTTTGTCAATGACACTGAGTTAGAAGCATTTAAGAAACCTTCCTTCTCAATTTCTGCATCAGTGAATGGTTTCATATGATTACCAATAATGTAACAAACTTCATCAGATGTGTCTGTTACAGCTGTGACAATACCACTGACAAAACACTTTGTTGTTGTTGCAAAGTTTATACAAGAAAGCCTATTTATTATATCTTGGAAGAGATCTTCGAGGTTAAGTGTCATTGAAAGATTCCTGTTTAGTGGTATTTTTTACATACAGCATTTTCGTGGCAAATCAAACAATTACGGAACCATGTTTGTTTTTCACTACAAAAGAGTCAACCTCCCAATCGTCTTGAAACGATATATTTTCTTAGAATTTTTTTTCGCTTGCAAGATATGAAAGATAGTTAAAAATTAGTTCCACCCATAAAACTGTCACTAATCCACTGTTGTCTTTTATCACTAACCTAATCTTTACAAATAAGTAAATAATATCAATTCGCACCCGTACGACATCGACAGCAAAAAGCAAAATTGATATATTTGATTTCTTGACACCAAATTTTTAACATATTTTTCTTAAATAAGTGAATTTTTCAGAACAAGGGACACTGACTGGGCAACTTAAAAATGCTCAGTGGGCCGCAGGTTGTGACGGATCTATACGCGTTCCTTCAATTACTCCTCTTGGGAAATCTTTGGGATATCAGTTCACGTTATTCACAACCAACTCTTCGGAAGAAGATAATCGCGATATTTAAATTAACTTACTATATATAAACGAAGTTTTCTAGCTTGAATAGAGAGTAGGAGAGGAGATATACTCAAATCGGGTGAGGTTGCTACTGAAGGTATCATATTTGAATTATTGTGATTAAGAACTCATTAGGAGGAAGTTTGACTGTTTACTGAGATTAAATTGATATTTGATTAAATTGGATGATTTATTAGATCCTTTATTAAGGTAAGGATCAAGTTTGATAGTCTTCTAATCGTTCGCGTTTTACCGTCGCTTTACCGCGTCCACTTTCGCAGTTAGCATTGAGACATTCTCTTACTATCATTAGTTGAAATTGTGTCTTTTCATTGGGTGATAAATAAATAGATTAATTGGATCATGTCGAGTGTTTCTTCCTTACCTCCCACACATCGAGGTGCCCGAGAGAGAGGTGCAAGACTCTCACAGGTTGAGCATGGCTGTTTTTAGGAGTTAAAATAAAAAAACTTACTTTTATATAAAAAACACAATTCTACGATAGACATAAGCAATGGAAGAGTTCTTAAAACTTAATCATTTATAATTTATTTAAAAAAAACCAGATGAGAGAATCACGATTAAATCAAGACCACAGAAACCATTCGAAAACAACCCCCATTAGAACAAAAGGGAGAACGTCAAAAGCGCTTCTCCGTTTCGAAATCGTGTTCGGCGGAAATTATTTAAGTGGCCAATCAATAACAACGACATGTACAGCGAGAAAATCTCCTTTATCCCAAATTCGAACTCTCCCTTTCCATCCGAACACCCTCGGCTCAATTCGAGATAATAATTTTCCAGCCGATATTTATGACCGGGTGCATCTCCGATTGCAATGCGAACAGCGATTAACCGAATGCGCCCCGTGATAGATGCGGACTGAGGAAAGGATTGGGTCCGAGGGGCATTTATAATCCCAATGAAAACAAACACTGCGTTTATTAAATTGTTAGGTATGGATGGCACACAACCCGAGTTTTGTCAGCTGACCGTACAGAACGGATGGGTGGAAATAGAGACAGAAGGAATCCATCAAAGAAAAAAGTTGATTGGATTGTGCCTGAAAAGTAAGAGCTTACCCTCCTCAAATGAAAGTTTGAATTACGATCATCTTGGAAAGGATTTGACGAATAAGAACGATTTCTTACAGATTGGTTGTTCATTAACTAGTGGCGTAACGGAGAACATTTGAGCCCCCCTGCAAAGTCAGGTTTTGGGCCCCCAAGTTGAATTTTATAAAGGATACTTGGTGGCAGTCAGGCTTTGGTCCCCCGCAACGCGGGGTGCACGTTACGCCCCTGTCATTAACGTCTGATATAACACGAGGACAATCAGAGGCGTAACGGAAAATATTACGCCCCCAGCGATGTGAGGGCTGCAGTGGGAAGGGGGGTACGTTACGTCACTAATGGCAATTAACAACGAATCTCGTAGTTTTTATGTATGCTCAAGTGACGAAGAAGACACCTGAAAGCTAGGATCCCACTCTCTTAACCAATTATGTGCCGTGGGCGTATATATGTCTCTAGAAAATGATGACGAAATTAGGAATTTGATCTAATCCCTAAGGGATAATCAATTGACGGGAGATTTTAAAATAACGTCTCTTCAAAGTCATTTCCCTGATGAAAGTAAGTGATTTTATCAAATTCCTGAAATGTTTCAAGTAAATGAACTAGTCAGGATTTGCATTGGCAAAATGCTGTTCAGGGGCCACAAGGATAGAGTAGGTGCCTGGGTTGGCGTCACCCAAACAGCTGTTGTCAACTCCACTCTTTTTCCAAGAAAGCAGTCTTAGTCTCCTTTTTTTGTGTGTTCGGTAAATGTAGTATTCGGTAAATCAGCCTTCTTCAAAAATTAGAAGCAAATTTTTAGTGCAGATATATTTGCTAAATCTTTAATAGTTATGTTAACTCAAAACATATTAATATTGAAACAAAAAAAATTAAATTTTAAAAATTTTCAACAGACATGTTAGTTGATCTGTTTACAATTGATTTTTTATACAAATTATTTCCGACGCAAAGAAGTATTTAGCTGGATAATTTTTCTTGTGACATTGCGGATGTGAATATTTTATTTTCTAAGCCTTTCTTCAAAATGCATTCCAGTTTAATAATTGTTACGCCCAAGAAACTACGGTTTTTAAAAAAAATATTTCTTTTATAAATTCATTGGGGAAACAAATTCAGTGGAATTTTAATTTTCAAAAGGATAAAGATTTTGAAAACAGGAGGAGATTTTTGATTTGAATGACACAAACACATTTGAAAGATCCACATAACTTTTAAAATACATATTTTAGAAATGAATTTATTCATATTTTACTATATCAAAATAGAAAATTTTTAACAGAAAACACCCATTATTGTTTCAATTGCTGGAAGTAATGTGAACATTTAAAAAATTCTACTACCACCTCGATATACAGAAGTCTTATTTATATATAAGCAAAATAATATTATAGAATCATGTTTGTTGTTTCTAATTCCACCTGATCTCGACTGTGTCAGATCCAAGCCCACGAAGTTTAATTATGGCAAGGGGCTAGATGTACGCTTGTCGTTAACCGTAGCCTTGAGCACCATGTAGGTGGCATTACGATATAGCTCGGTACCACCCCAATTTTGAGGGACAACACCCTGAGTGTCAGGGGCCTCCTCCATTTCTCTTCCATTTTCACCAATCTCATGAGAAGACGGGGCTCGACGGATATTTTTAGTACCCTCCTGCCGCAAAGATATTATACATTGACAAACATTGATGCTTTCTCCGGGATTTGAACCCAGGTCCTACGGTACAGCAGTCAGCGTCGTTAACCGCTATACCGGATGGGTGACATTATAGAATAATTATTCATAAAAAGAGGATGTTTTGAAAATATTAATTCCTTCTTCAATTTTTTACCTAAAAATTGGAATTAAAAAAACTTTTTCTTGTAATGATATTCTTAAGTTAGTTTTGTCTGTCTATTTTAATTCATTTGACGCTGAATATCAAAAAAAAAAAAATTATTCATTTATACGCTTTTCAAAATAATAGATACGAACGTACGTAGTCACTTTAAATAAGTATTTATAAAACAAATTAATTTTGAATGTGTTGAAAGTATTATTTCCTTTTAATATTTATTATTTGTTAAATTGATATACATCTTTCATATTGCCATCTTTAAGCAGCCTTTAAGGGGAGGGGAACCTCAGGGGAGTTAACTTCTTCTTGGGGGAGGGCGCGATTACAAACAATTTTCAAATAGATATAATTCTTTGAAATTAAAATTAAATAATTCGAATCTTTTATATATTATTAACAAAGGAATAAGGTTTCAAAAAAGTACAAAATATTTAAATATAATCATAATTTTAAAAATTTTAAGTATATGAAATTAAGAAATATTTCTGTAATAAGTATTAAGTAAATTTTATGTTGCAAATGCTATATTCTAAAATAGTAGCATTTGATGTATAAAACTTTATTAAATTATAAAATGTACCACAACTCTTTAAACCATACTTAATCTAGTATTATATATCTTTTGTATTTCAAAATATTTGAAAAATATTGAAATTTAAAATTTTTTTGAATGTAGTTTTTTTTATTTAAAAAAATATATATAATTTACTACTTTATTTATATAAAATAGCTATAATGTTATAAGGATACGTATAACTTTATAAATTAACTTATTGCTAGTTATTAGACGTTCTATTTTGAAAAATTTGATGTGCAACTATAAAACTTGATTAATATTTCTTACAGAAAAGTTTCCTACTTTCATATACTTACAATTTTTTAAATTATGATTATTTTTAACACTTTTTTTGAAGCCTCGTTCTTTTATAAATAATGTGTAAAAGATTTGAATTATTTAATTTCAATTTCAAAGAATTATATCTATTTGAAAATTGTTTATATTTTCTGTCCCCGAGACGAAGTTAACCCCCCTGAGACCCGTATTTTCTACAAACGGATTTTTAGCGAAACAAACATAAACATACGTAAATCTATTTTTATATTTTCTCATTATTTTATAAAACAATCCATCGCTTCAAATTATTTCTAACCAAAAAAAAGTGCAAATATCGTAACTAAAACACTGTTTATACAATTCTTCAACCTTAATCCTTTTAAAACTTATTTAAACATTAACATACAAATTAACCAGTCAACATCATTCCACACACACTAAGTTCTAAAAAAAAATTTGAAAAAAAAAATCGTTTGGTGGAAGTAATAAGAATGTCAAAAAACGACGCAACCCTTAGACTTGCCTTCAGAAATTTTTTAAAACAAAAACAAAGAAAGAGAGAGACAGAGGAATTCTTTTTATATATTTATAGTTTGCATACCTCAGTCAAGGGGTCATTCAAAATGAAAGCGTCACAAGGAAAAAACGAAAGGGGAAGGGGTGGGGGAGTGAGAAAAAGGTAACACGAAAGGGGGGTAGGTAGGGAAGGAGTCAAATCAAACTATGAATTATTCAGAGGTCTCATGCTTCAGCTTGTCTTTGCTTTTCCTCCAAACCTTACGGCTATTCTTTGGTACAAGAGAGGGAAGAGAAAAAAGAAGAAACAAATAAAAAGAAGACAAGAAAAAAAAAAGAAAGATGATGGAATTTTTGAAAGGCCCAAGGTATATATGTACATGATAATCGAAAGGCAGCGAGAGTTTTTACTTTTAAACAGCGCGATCGAAATAAGGCAAACACTATTTTTGTTCCACGCATTCGGTATTCTGTCGGAATTGTTAACTTCTTTCGCAGGGAACAAGTGACAGGGTGTCTTAATTCAAAAGCTGCTTCTTCTTTTGATTGAAGCCTCTTTCATAAAATAGTAATGATTTTGTGTTTACTAACAAAAAAAAAAGCAAAATGAACGGAATACGTGTTTGTTAAAGATATATGGCTGGATTACTTTTTTTTATCGTTTCGGTCTATGTATCTCATTATTATTATTGTTGTTTTCTTCTTCGCGTTGTTTAGGGAGCTGCTTAAGTAGATTTGATATTGAGACGAAGAAACACTTCGTAAGACATCAATAAATATGGATCCAATTTGAGATCAGTAATGCAAGAAAATGCTCTATTTCTAGTGAAACAAGAAAAATTGTTTTTTTTTTTCCAAAAAAAGAAAAAAAAATTAGTTTAGTAAAAAAACCCCGTAACTTCTTATAGGAAATAGCAAACTGAACTTAACTGAACTCAGTGGCACAACTGCCCAAGAGGCCAAGGCCAACTCAAATAAACACTGACTGTGCCTATCAGTTTACGTGACCTTAGGCGCTGGGATGCATGTGCAGTGTTTCGGTCAAGTGGTCAGTCTGACGCGAAACCCCATTGTTCTATTTCCAGGCAAGTTTGTTCTCATTTATCAGCCCTCTGAATGGATGAAAGGCTGCGTCGACCTTGTCCAGACCGGGATTTAAACCTCGAATGTGTGGTGTGGAAGCAAGATACGTTGCCACTCACAACCGCTGGGTTTCAGTTAACAAACACACAGCAAAAAATATATGTGACAGTCAAGAGTAAGAAATTCAAAGCATCTAAAATAATGTAGACTATTTTTACAGAATGACATTTAATTATTTATCCCTTCACAATGAAGATTTATTAAAATATAGTACAGAGCAAATTTTTAAGTAAATACTAGATGGGACTTAACGGCGGACCAACTCTTAGTGTGCAAATTATACAACTACTCATATTCTTGGCTCAAATTGTAGCTTGTATTATGTAGTTCTATTTTAAGTTCGCATTATTTTTGGTGACCAAATTTGGTGACTTGGCGACCATATGGATGCTTCTGGGACTTGCTGGAGTTAGCTATAACATGATCTATCACGTAAGTGGATTTTTTGAGAAAGCACTGAAAGGCAGCGGTGGACCCCTTGGCAAATCATTCTTCAGTTAAATTCAACTTCTTATGACTTATTTTTAACAATTATACTTTATGTATAAATTAATTTAATTCCTGTTTCATTTTTTTTATTATTTTTTATTTTTGTCGCTAACACTAAATTATAAGCATTTAAGAAACACTCCTTCACAACTTCTGCATCAGTAAACGGTTTCGTATGATGACCAATAATACAACAAACTTCATAGGGTGTTTTTGTTACCACTGTGATATTACCACTGACAAAACACTTTGTCGCAAAGATTATTCAAGAAAACGTATTTATCACTTCTTGAAAGAGATCTTCGAGGAAAAGTGTCATTGAATGATTCCTGTTTATTGGTGTTTATTAAATATAGCACTTTAGTGACAAATCAAACAATTACTGATCCATGTTTGTTTTTCACTACAAAATAGTCAACCTCCCAATCGTCTTGAAACGATATGTTTTCTTCGAATATTTTTCGCTCGCAAAACATGAAAGAAAAATTAGTTCCACCCATAAAATTGTCGCTACTCTACTGTTGCATGATATCACTAACTGCAACCATTTCAAATAGAAAAAGAATATCAATTGGTACCCGTACGACACCGAGAGCAGAAAGCAAAATTGATATGTTTGATTTCTTGACAAAGAATTTCCCACCAAATTTTTAATACAATGTTCTTAAATAAGTAAATTTCTCTCAGAGCAATGGACCATGACCGGGCCACTTAAAAGGACTTTGTAGGCCGCAGATTGAGTATCGCTGCTCTAGATGGATTTCTACTTTTGATGCAAGCCAATCAGTGCCGCACACAGGAATTTTTCAAGGGGGGGGGGTCGAAGAGGAAAGTCCCAGTTTGGGTGTCGTTTATCGCCATTCCTCAAAATTTGAGTGGAAGCGAGCCAAATCGTACTTTCACCTGCATGGTGCTCAAAGCTACGGCTAACGACAGGCGTACATCAAGCCATTTGCCACGATGAATTCCATGGGTCTCGATCTGACACCGTCAGACAGGTGACATCTGAAACTACAATATCTCCCCTCCCCCTATTGATAATATTCGAGCTAATTTAATTTTAGGAGGACGCCCGAGATAGTAAAAACCTTGAAATCTTTCCAAAGATTAATATAGTGAAGTGTTACTTTGAAATGAAAAGATTTGGCACGGAAAAGAGAACGAATTTACCGATTAAAATCTAGCATAACTTAATCTCCAGAAGACTTTTCCATCTTGACTGAAATATATAAAACATAATAAATTATGTTAGTTCGTTAAATTTTGTACTTTTCATTGGATATCAATTACGGAACTAAAAAATTTAATTAAATTAAGAAATGGATTCCGAAGCGAGTCGCAGAAAATGCAGTCGATATTTTTACTTCTGACATTTTATACGAAAACGAACTGTTGTATCGACTCTGTGAGTGCAACGACATTCTAAAACCAATATTCCAAATATTAAAACTGTTGCAGCCAATTATTTCATCTGTGTATAGACGAAAACTCTCTCTTGGCTGTAGTAGCAAGAGAGAGAAGCCATACTCTCTAACCAGACCCCGGCAAAAAGAGCACACAACTGCATAATTATTTAGTGATCCCAGCCACAGCAGTTGGGGAAGTTTTAAAACTTCGTAAACCGAAGTCCTATCAGAAAACTTGTTGAAGAATGCGGGAAAAATGCAAAAATTTTCTTAATTAGTGCGTCACTTAAGCGGGTGATTAATAACGACCTTTCATCAAATGCACCAGCAACACCTGCTTCCTCCTCCGCCGTCAAAAGGAACCTCCTGCGCGAAAGGCCTGCCCAAGATGGATTGTTGCCTGAAACTGGGATTTTCTTTTCTGCCCCGCTGCATGTTGGCGTGTGTTTTCACTGAAAACTCTACTACACACACTCTCTCTCTCTCCTATGCGCGTTTGATTAGCAAAATACGAACTGCGCTAGTAAATTTAAAACACTTTCCTCTTTTTTTACTTTCTTCCTTCCTTCTCACCACCCTGGCTTCCCTCTTACATGCACTATTGGATAATTTTAATTAGTCTGTTTTGTTTAGGGTTTTTTTTTTTTTTTTTTTAAAAAAAAGTCATGTTTTTTTAAAAGCAACTTTAAATAAATTTTTTTAGGAATTGTAATAAAAAAAATGTTATTAAAATGATGGAAAGCACGGTTAAGTGTGGGATATTAAGCACAAAAATGGACATTAATTGATTAAGTTGCGTTATGGGTTTTGTGGAATTTTTTTTTTTTGTGAAAGAAACCAATTTTAAGGGAAAATGTGAGGTTAGAATATGTCGGTCTCCACGTTCCTAGCATGCAATGATGTACTTGAAAACATTATACGAAACATACTGGCCAAATGACTTGTCACCTTATCTAATATCTGATGCTTCCGCCTTTTTCTTTGTAGTGAGCATGGTACCGTGAAGTAATAAGCTTCTGACATATCTCTGCAGTGATTTCCAGTGGTGTAACGGAGAATATTCGGGCCCCCCTGTGAACTCAGGTTTTGGGCCTCAAGCATAAATACGTACTTAGCGTAAGTCTAGCTCCTTAAAGTCCCTACCCCCCTTCCGTAATTTTGGGGTGTACGTTACGCCACTGGTGATTTCAAATCATACTTTATGAAGCGATATTTCTAGTTCTGTGACATTACTTGGGAGGTCATTCAACTGTCTGAAGGTATCCGACTACGTTCGGAACCGTGATTTTAAAAAAGCGCATAAATGGATAATTTTAATGTCACTCAGATTATAATACATGCATAAAATTATTTTAAGGACATTTTGACAAAAAAAAATTATTTAAATATAATATTTTGGCAAAAAATTAACTTAGAATAATCTTTTTCCAAATGTTCTCCTTTGGTGAAAAATGGTTCTATTAGGATAATATTTTGCCTGTATATATCTCAGACCTCTCTACAGAGGTTCAACTAGAATTTTTGAAAAACTCACATTATTTTCAGAGTTACCACCCATTGAAATAATTATTGGAGTTTTTTTCTTAAAATTGCTCCCCTCTGTTGTCGAAAATACGAATAAACCCACTTCTAAGCTATATATTTCAAAAATTCTAGTTGAGCCTCTGTAGAGTGGTCTAAACTGTATGCAGGAAAATATTATTCTAATAGAAGCATTTTTCACAAAAGGAGAACATTTGGAAAAAAGATTATTCTAAGTTAATTTTTTGCCAAAACATTGTATTTAAATAATTTTTTTTGTCAAAATGTCCTTAAAACAATTTTATGCATGTAGTTTAATCTAAGTGGCACTAAATATCATGAAAATTATCCATTTATGCGCTTTTGCAAAATCACGGTTTCGAACGTAGTCGGATACCTTAAATGCCTTTCCAGTTCATCCCACAGATTTTAGTTTCCACTAATATCTGGACTTTTTGATGGTCCTTTCAGGTGATGAAATCCACCAAGGTTATGGTTAAAACAGATCTGGACAGTTTGGGCGTGATGGGGATTTGAAATATCCTGGAATATATTCCGTCATCATCAGGAAATCTATCTTCCATTAATAGTTTAACAACATTTTCTAAATGAGATAAGTACTCTGTAAAGGTTATAGATGGCGCTGTTTCTCTCCAACAGCGGCATTGTGTAAATGTATCCCCGGAAATGCAGAGAGTTGTGTGTATGACGAGATAGAGAGAGGAGCGTAGAGAGAGAGAGAGAGAGTTTCAGTAGAGTATCTGTGAGGTGTTATGAGTTTACACACACTAATGTATAAGACGTGAGATCTAGTTAGTAATAAATGTGTAAGTAGTTGGAAGTTGTAAATAAAGTTATTTGTTATTAGAGAGTGATAGAGTTATTTATAAATAGTTAGCGTCGTCAGTACATACTCATTTCCTGTTCTGTTACTCTTTATAGTTATAATGGGACCAATCCCATTCCAACCAAATGCATCTCAGATTAATCCTTTATCTCCAGCCTGCACGATTGGTTGTATACAATCTGGACTAAGAGTTTCCTGTTATTTCCGACGAATACTTTGTCTGCCACCATTCGTAAAAAATCTAAAACAGATAGATCTCATTGGTCCGTAGAACTTTTTCCACACTTCTACGTCCCAGATTTTGTATTCTTTCTCCCAAGCATATAACGTTATCATTGATTTAAAGCTGACAAATAATGTTTTCGCTTTGGTCGTTGACTTTCAAGCCCAAGAAGTTTAAGTTCTCTTCGTGTTGTTCTGTGAAAGATCCTTGTTTCCTAGTTTAAATGGATCTCCTTTGTAATTTGTGGAGTTGTCAATCGTCTGATTTCCCTATTTTTCTTCACTATCTGCTTCAACTTACTTTGATCACGTTTTGTCACTTTCTTGGGTCTACGTCCCTTTGATGATGAAGCCTTTGTGCTACCTTTCGTTAAACGTTCTTTATGTATCCTTATTAAACTCTTTTGAAATTTCAGATACTTTCACGCCATTTTGTAGCATAGAAACAGTCTGATCTCTTTGAAACTCACTGATAGCTTTTGTTGATGCCTTCATAAAACAAAAAATATTAGTTTAATAAAATTAAAACAATCTTCTTTCCTTCCTCAAAGGCAGGGCAGCCCAGGGTGGGCCTTGGCCTTTTCAAGAAATCTTTTCCAGACAAGCCTTATCCCTGATAGTGTTCTCCAATTCCTAGTTCTTTAAACTATGAGATCTTTTTCTAGGCCATCATTCCATCTAAGATTTGACCTGACCTTTCTTCGTGTGCCAATTGGTTGAGCACTGAATACTTTTTTAGTGGTGTGGTCTTCGTCCAAACTGATAACGTGACCTGCCCATTTTTCTCGTTATATTTTAATGAATTTAACAATGTCAGATTCTTTATATGATTGATAGAGCTCTAAATTTGATCTACTTTGCCATGTTCCATTTTTCTGAATTCCTCCCAAAATGAATCTTAAAATCTTCCTTTCGTAGATACTTATGTTCTCGTCTGCTCGAGAAATGGACCAAGTAAAACAATCTTAACTTTAAATAACAGAGTCGATTACTTTGACAAGTACTTTTCTAAGATATTAATGCAGTGTTTCTCAAACTTTCAATACTGGCGACTCAATTTTCAATCATAATTTTTGTCGCCCCCTGAACAACAATAATGTATTTACTGCAATAAAAAGGCACTTTGACGCTAAAGCTACAATGCGGTCTCAATTATAAATTGTATAAGTATTAAAT
Source organism: Trichonephila clavipes (assembly GCA_019973935.1). NCBI lineage: Eukaryota > Metazoa > Arthropoda > Arachnida > Araneae > Nephilidae > Trichonephila > Trichonephila clavipes. Next base: position 2,486,733 of record BMAU01018474.1, read on the forward strand.
TTTGTATATGTTACTTTTAAGTAATATATTATTATATGTTATTTTTTCTCTAATTTTTAATTGGAACAGATCGCAAAATGATATATTTCATTAAAGATATATTTCCTTCAGCATCCATTTCTCAAAGTACAAATGTCATTAGAAAAATAGTCTAGTATATGTTGCTCTCTATCATATCCATCACATTTATTTGGCATTATCGGGTACGTTTGCGCGAGTCTGGGCAACCTATCGGACGTCTGCTCAAAACATGTAAAAATGCTTTTCCTCGTACAATTCCAGTCAAATTTGGTCGACTCGATACTTCTATAGCTACCGAATCTAGCTCTTGAATGTGTACATTTTTTAATTCGCACGTTAATTGTAATTCACGGTAATTAAGTATTTACAGCAGTAGATTAAAACAAAATCATACATACATTTTTAAGTTGTAAGCGAGCATTCGACGATAATAAAGGATCAACAAGTACACAGACGAGCATGGTTCCGAAAATTAAATCAAGGAAATATTCTCAAAAATACTTAAATTTTGGATTTACCACTACTGAAATAAATGATGGGAAAAAAAGCCCCAGCTCGTTATGTGTTAAAACTTACAAATCTGAAGAGCAACATGTGAAAGTTGTTTTTAAAACCATGTAAAATCATTTAGCCATGTTGGCAAATAATTTTAAAAAGCATTTTCTTGATGAGGACAACTTGGTAGCAAGTTACGAGTGGATTAGGGGTATATTTCAAGATACTCCAGAAGGGCTCTCAACTTACGAAGAAGAAATTTTCATAGATTTCACATCCAGTGAAAGATTAAAAGGCAATTTTTTAATAAATCGCTCTTTGAATTTTGGGTAGAGATGGACGGTGAATTTTCTGCACTGAAAACAAAAGCACTTCGTATACTATTACCATTTTCATCATCCTACCTATGTTAAACTGGATTTTCTGCGGTGGTTGCTTTGAAGACAAAATACAGATCTCAGCTAAATATAGAAAAATAACTCAGAGTGTCAACATCTGATATAATAAACCTTCCTTTGAAAAACTTTGCTCTACAAGACAAGCCCATGGAAGTCAATATTAATTACTAAACTTGTTCTTAATTTAGTATTAAGAAATTATTTATCAAATACCTTCTTCAGTACTGATACATTAAACGTATACTGGCTGAAACACCGGCTCTTCGCAAGAGTTCATTTTTTTTAAAAAATATAACATTATTCTTGATATAATAGCTGAACTGTAAGGAGAGTAAAACTGCGTGCACGACATTGTATACAAAAATGTAAAATGATTTTTTTTAGATAAATACTATAATTGTAAATAACTGTTTAAAAGAACTGTAATTTTAAACCTCACAGAATTAGCATTTAGAATTAATGTTAAATAATGAAAAAGAAAATAAAATTCCCATGAAGAATAATTGTGTAACTTTTTAATATTTAAAGCGAGAAGAGTTCAAATGTTTTAACCCGGGAGCAGGCGCGCACTCGATACTAACGCTAATGGTAGTGCGGGGGGACTCAGTTACCCCAATCATTTGTTTATAATTATTTTTACTTTACACGATACAAATCGGAATTCCAGAGAATAATTTAATTAAAAGAAAGTATACTTACCGGCTTTCAAGGAATGTTCAATTTTTCTTCGATGATTTGAGAAAAAATCCAATAAAACTGAACTAAAATGATTCAAAAGTGCAAGACCTTAATAAAGGACGCAAATCAGAGATACTTTTCACTAATATTACAGAAATATTATTTGCTGACAAATCTGTCATATTTTGTTCAATTAATTGTAGTTTTAATGAGCTTTCAGGAATGATCGAGTGAGTGAATATTAACGTGGCACTGTGTTCAGCTACACTAGGGCTTTTAGAGACGGACCTCGTAATTTTGAACCATGTTTGACGAGAATGATACTTGAGCTGGCCTCTTTTAACTCCCACACCACTCCAACAAGAGGACGTTTGAGTTCTCGATAAATTTAACATGCACCTCCCCATACATGACGGGTCTTAAGTGGTACTGGGCTCGAACTTGTGATACCTTCGGTGATCAACAAATAGCAAGTTGAACTTTTTCTTTCTTGTGTCTTTTTTGACAAGGCGAACTGAAACTTGTGTTACACTTATGGCTGCATATTTCAGTTGATGGAGTTCTTTCGGAAGCATTTGAAAATTTTCCTTTCGTTTCATGTTCATCGCGTTTTTCAATCATGAATAATATGCATTCTTTTGCTTGGTCAGTTTCAACTTCCTTCAATAGAGATCACAGATGCCCCGCGTCACCACTCCCGGGTTAAAAGTGTATTCAGAAAAAAATATGGATGTTCTAAAAAGGATTATGACGTTTTTCACTATGCTTTATATGTTTGAGATTACTCATAAAAACAAATCTTAGTCAAATAATCCTTCAAAAATCAATCAATTCTTTTCCAAATATCGTAAAACTCTTCATTATTTACAATTTCCCTAAGCTAAACGGGACGGAACTAATGTAGAAACCATACCAGTAAGTTTGAAGGTCAATCAAATCATCAGCAAATGTATTATGCTGCCTGGCTGAAAAGTGAATCATGTTTTCTTTTTCTTTCTACAACTAATGTACAGTATTTCAATAATAATTACAGTGATGAAATGCTTATCTTAGAATTTTTCAGGGTCTGGGTTTCGTTTTTTCATTTAACGAGTAATATTTTATGTTAAAAAAAGAAAAACGCCAGATGATAAACATATATTATATCAGTGTTGTTTTGTGTTTTTTTTTATTATGGAAAAAAGTATTTTGTTTCACTTCTTTCCGGTTATTTTTTTAAAAAATAATCTTTAAATTTTCGATATGATCGCGCCCCTCAGAGGGGCGTGCCCCACACTTTGAGAAACACTGTATTAATGAATATTTCCTATAGTTGCAATTTAAGAAAGAATAAAAATAAGCGGTAGGTGACAAGTCATTTATCCTGCTATGTATACAATTATAAGGAATGTAAAGAAAAATCAATTTAGCTTGAGTACAGTGGCGCACACAAGGAAGGGGGGTCCTGGGGGTCCAGACCCCAAGCCCTTGATTTTTTTTCCGATTGATTATAATTCTAAGTATATAGTACGTAAAATTTAATGAAGTATTTGTTATTAATGATTAATTTTATTAATTAATGCTAATTATTTATTCAATAATTAGTTTTTTACTGTGTTTTGTTCCCGAAATTCGACAAAATCTAAAGGAGCATGATACAAGAATAGCGAACTTTCGACCCCAGATCCCCCCTTTGAAAATTCCTGTGTGCGCTACTGCTTGAGTATATAGGTAAGGACACACACACACACAGTGGTGTATATACACAGACCTCTCTTAAGGCTGTCTTCGGTTAATTTTTAAGAATAGGACCCGGATTCCCCGAATATTTTTCCATATATTAAAGTACTCCAACAATAATGTTATATTCTGATTTTTCTATCCTGTACAGAACCCCTTATTTTATCATGCTCCCCATTTTTATTTAAATTCATGTATTTCTTCTGGTATAAAATGTGTTCCCCGTTATTTTTCTCATACACCGTAACGCTAAATGAGCTATCCCATTACATGTTAAAAGGAAAAATTAATTATCTACGCAATATTCTAAAATTTTAAAAACTCTGCATTTTGAACAAATGCATGAGTTACAATATTACAAATTTTTATGAAAATAGAGACATTTTTCTGTACGAAAATAGGGACTTTGGGGAGGGGGCTACTATGAGGGGGAGGCTACGTTCTAAAGAACGTGTAGATGAGAGTGCCGAGAGATAATCTCTAAGGTAATTAATGGTGGTCTATTAGGGTTGGAAATCCAAACCTCCCTTTTGTGTACACCACAAGAATCATCTATAGACTGTAGTTTAGTCCAGAAAAGTGGGTTGATTCGGAAAAAAGTAAATAGTATACATATATATTCTTTATAAGGTAATGAAGTTCAGCAATTTTTTGATTTAAAAATTATTCTATTTTAGAAATATGTCTGCCCTTTAACATTACGTCAAAACCGTTTTAATATATGCATCTATCATCTTCCTAGATATATTTTTACGATATAATCATGTATATCAAACTGCTCAAAAATTTGATTACATGGCAACACATCCAGATATGTCATATTATTCTAAACTAATTAGAAAGTATATTAAAATTAACCACGAAATTTTAAAGTCCTCTTAACTAGAATTGGTTTGTTTTGCTTAAGGTTGCATTCACCAAAAGTAAAAGCTCCAGAAATAAACTTAGAAGGCACACACATATTCAGATTTAAAACAAAATGCCTCAATTGTATTAAAAATTTGCAACATTGCAACTCATACAGGGAGATGATAAGACCTCTTGAGGCCCTGGGCCCTTACACAAATGTAGGCCCCACCTATGACTCATAAAAGTAGACAGCACATAACATACGTTGTCAATACTCGTACAAACAATAACACGAAACAAATAAATGTGCATGACTTACAATCACACAAACCAGCTGTACCGACTGTCGCATTTTGACTAAAGGAGCAATGAGGGTGTACAGTGATAGGCCTAGGCTTATACATGGACGACGGTCAGCCCATGCAGCCAGTTGACATATCCGAAATTCCCAGTTTTTCGGAGAATACAGCGGGAAATAACATTTGAACGTTGAAATTATTCGAATTGAGATCTTATTAAGGCTGAGTCGAGAACGAGACGAGGCTCCCATTGTGGCAGCGGCCCGGGGCCCAAGTAGCCCCTGCCTTAAGACATCCCTGAACTTATCCATATGTTTATGATATTGTCATATTAAATTTGAAAATTAAGAATATAATGTATGATATATGTATGACATAAGTGGACCATTGGCGATGGATCTCATAATTTTCATTTGGATTCTGTGATTGTCTCTCGAAGAGAGAGGTTGGTAAGCTCAGCCAGCGAGATAAGTGTGATTTGGATTCTGTGATTGCTCGGAAGAGTGAGGTCTGTGAGCTCCGCCAGTGAGCTAAGGGGGATTTGGATTCTGTGATTGTCTCTCGAAGAGAGAGGTCTGTGAGCACCGTCAACGAGCTTTGTGTGATGGTTTTGTATCTGCCAAAGGCAGATGTGTTGGATGCCATCCTAGCCTATTTTTTGTTTTTGTTTCTTTTTTTCTCTAAAAATGTCAACAAACTCTGAAGATTTATTACTTTTACCTAAACCGTGTATAAAGTGGAATATAATTTTATGTTGTGTGTGATCGTAACCCAGTAAACCATTAAAACATCATGCTTAATGAACGACAACTTGTGTAATAAAATAACCATATAACACCCGGTTACGCCAGTGCTCTCGCGCGCGCGACATAAGTTCTTTAAATTATAATCAAATTAAAATGTAATATGAGACAATTTCCCTTTATGGCCTCAAGAAAGAGTTGAAAAATCTGAAGTTGTTGTATTTTTTACTTTTGTTCCATCAACGATTATATTCTTGAAAAAATTTATGGTGAGTGGATATTCTGTATATCTCCGTTAACCACGCTTCTAGTTTAGGTAATGTCTTGTGGCGACATTTTATTTTTCATTTGGTGACGTAGCGTGTCCAAATAATTGTTTGAATATTTAACTTAGGGGTCAAGGTCATGGACTCGTGGCCGGCGTGTCAAGATTTTGAGTTTAGTGCTGCTGAAGACCCGCCGTGCTGAGGCTGTCAATGCAGGTTAAATATGTCGAGGCTCAAACGTCTTCCCGAAGGTGTGGTGCGGAGGTTATGAGAGGGTGATCCCAGCTCAGGTGTCGTCTTCTTCACTTGACCACAGTTCAAAATTAAGAGATCCGTCGTCAAAAGACCGTTAATAAACACTCTCATTCACTCGACAAACCCGGAAAATTCAGATTTCGCTAATGTGACTGTAAACATTTTTTTTCCACTGAAGAAGTTAGTTCAAACACTACATTTACAGTGTATAAGAGTTAAAGGAATGTTTATAAAGAATCATCTCAAAAGATTTAAAGTGACAATAGTGTAATTCTGAGAAACCTTGATTCACGGTCAATCTAAATGACCTATACATAAAAACATTACCCTATTTGAAGAACAGAATATTATAAACACAATGTAACAATATCAAACCGCACGATCAGAATTTTAAAATGTCAGAGCTGAACAATTTAAGGCTATCGATTGCAGTAAACACAAATTCAATGACCTTCTAAAAAGTATTATCTTTTCTAAAGTTCGTGGACTATTTTTTTTCTTTCGGAATCTCGTTCCAACGATGCAACCACGCGATATTTACAAGTTCCGTTCTCTGTTAGAGGCAACCTCGGGGTTCTTCGATACCCTTTAAGAAATGAGGAAAAAAATAAGTTCTTTCGTCTGATGGAATTTTTTTCCCGCCACTTTATCTGTAAGCATTCTTCTGGGGGCAGGTAAGAAGTCACTGAATGCAACACACTAAATTAACCCCACCATTTGAGACAGAACGTTAAAATGTCACCATTGAGTCGAATTTATGTCCCCAAATTTGCATATGGCTGGGGGGTTAACCTCGTTGTTCCCCTCTTAGTCTGAATTTCGTTCTTTTTTCCCCGCAGTTCGTTGACAGGTTCGCTTAAATCAAACCGGATCCGAACCCTTTTCTTATTCTAGTTTTGCACGTTTCAATGCGTATCGAAGTAGTTTGCTGCTCTAAGTGTTGAAAGCGGGTTGCGACTTAAAACATCTTCCCCTCCCTCTCCTTCTGCTTTCGGGGTCGTCGTAGAACAAAGTTGAAAAAGTGTTACCACTCGTATCTCTGGAGGGCACACCGCTATGAATGGGGTTACACCAGAAAAAGAATCTATATCTCTTTAGCCCAGGTTCTTTTTGTGTATAGGGAACGATGTAAGCAACATAAAGAAATTATTTGAAGATTTGTGAATAAAATGCAGGGGGTTGTAGGGAAATTTTCTATTCCAGTATGCCACATGAAAGTTACATATTAGATATTCGGTATCAATTACTGTCATGTCTGAAAAATTACTGTCTGTCTGGTGGTCAAAAATTCTGACCATTTTTTTCCATGCCGGTCCGAAAGTTAAAAGAAACACCGCTGCAATGTGCTTTCGTTTTCTCACGAATCTGTGACGACAGCGCGTCTGAGAAGATAGAACTCACAATATGAGCCCAGACAGACTCACACTATAAGCGGCCGATGGACAAGATCAAAGGGGATATGCGGTGAGGGACCGTGAGAAACGAGATGTTTAAAAAGGAGAGAGCGAGGGAGTACAGGATCAGATATTGACTAGAGAGAATCCGATAAGAGGCCTCTTGTAGCGATAGACTTGAGAGTCAGTGATACCTGAGTCCGCGAATTAAGGTGGATTTCGAACCGAGGAGGTTTCGAATCAGCAACCGCACACGCTGGATATAGAACCAGTGAGCTCACTCAAACTCGGTGTGGAATTACCGAGAGTCAACTGAGAACTGTGGACCCCTTTGACATATCCTATGTATTGGACACTACTCTAAAGGATCACTTTTTTTAAGTATTTTTAAGCGAGCGATATAAGACATTGCAGCGAAAGAGACTCTTTATCTGTGGACCCATTTTGCTAATTAATTGTAATAGAATATTTTTTGATGATTTTCTTACTGTGAAATAAATAGTTTATCCCAGAGCTGTGTGAAGTTGTTACAGCTATAGACAGGATGTCCTAAATTTTCCGTACTGACAATTCCTGAATTTACTATACAATAACGTTGAAACAATCATGTTAATTTTAATAGCAAAGGGACTTCAGCATATCGGCCACTTTCTTAGAGGCAAAACTGAACTTGTTTGAGCATATTTTTGATAGTTGCGTTTTAAGACGGAGGAAATTTCTTGTATCCTTTGAGAAATAATAATTTTTTAGATAATCTGCTGTTTCGGGGTTACTTTGAAAATATGTGTTCTTTAAATAAGTTATGCCTATAGGGAAAGTCTGTGATGCCTAGATCAAGCGATGAGGAGACTTCTTGAATGAATGTTAATTAACGTCACACTATAAAAACAATGCGAGGGCTAATGCCAACTGACCTTTTAATTCTGAACCTCGGTCGAGTGACGATTGCGACACCTGAGCTGATATCTTTTACTCTGAACTTCCACACCACGCTAAAGGGAGGACTTTGAGCATCGTTGACAGATTTAACGTGTGTGATGGGGCTTTATCGCGCCTTTTCACTAATCCTCTTGGGGAATATTTGGAGCCAGAATGGCATTTCAATCCAACCTTCTCAAGAAGAAAACGCGATATGCATATTAGTGAGGGATTATATTGGAGCTTTTGCATTAGCGAAGAGGTCGGCTGGAGGCCGGAGAGTATTATAGGAGCCATATAGAAGTCGTTTATAAGCTAGAAAGTAAATAGAAGCTGGATCAAGTCGGATAATAATAATATATAGAAGATTAATATTAAAGGAATGAAGAACAAGAGGAGGATATAAAGCTTGGTTGCTAATCGCCGTGTGATATCGGTAAGCGATTGGTTATTAAAGTTTAATTATAGAGCGGACTCTAGATAGTTAAGGAATCAACTATAGATAAAGATTCGGAGGTTAATTTATCATAAAGATCGTGAGTAGGATTTAACGCGCTATTTACTAAGAATTGTTGATGACGTCTGATCGTTTTCCTCTAAGTAAGACTTGTGTTGCATTGATTAATATATATTGAGAAATAATAAACTAGATTTATTATGGAAGGTTCGAGTGGTCAATCATTTATCCCTACAAATCTAGGTCGCGTGGATGAAGAGATGATACCCCCGAGCAAGGTGGTATCACACGTGCACCGGCCCCCTTTACACGGACAGGAACATCTTAAGACTTCTTGAGGCCCTGGCCCCCAACGCAAAAGTAGGCTGTGGACACTTATACAAATGTAGACCTCGCCTATGATTCTTAAAAGTAGACAGTGTATAGCGTACGTTGTCAAATACTCGTACAAACAAAAAACCCGAAACAAATAATCGCGCATGATTTATAATTGCTCAAACCGGCTTTACCGATTGCCGCCGTATGAGTGAATGAATAATGATGGTGGTGTACGATGATAGGCCTAGGCCTATACATGGAGGACGGTCATCACATGTAGCCGGTTGACATATCCAAAATTCCTAATTTTTCGGAGAATACAACCAGAAAAAATATTTGGCCGTCGAAGTTATTCTAATCAAAATCTTTATTAAAGCTGAGTCGAGAACGAGGCAAGGCCTCCATTGTGGCCGAGGCCCTGGACCCAGTTGGCTCATGTCTTAACATATCCCTGTGCACGGCGGGTCTTCAGTGATACTTAGGCTTCACATGACTTATGACACACCTGCACCCGAGTCAGTGATTATGACTACTAGGCTACTTCGGGCATCAAAGACTTCTTGAGATCGGTCGATCACGACAAAAATCTTAAAGTAGGTTCATGGTTCATGGCATATTGCACACCATCTTGTTGATATAACGAAGCCCGTTCATTCATTTATGATATTGCAATAAGTTATTGGATAAGTTTTGTATATGGTGCCATCAGCAGTTGTGATTAGATACACTATGCACCAATTTCTTGAGAATATAAAGGTTTTCGAATAATAAAGTAACTTCTTGTTTTGTTGTTAGGCATGGTGACAGAACGACAACGAGTATTGCCCAGCTTTTAAATTGCTTGAGTGCCAACGTTAGGATTATTTTTCAGTGGCTACCGTCACACGTGACTGTCTGCGGTGTAACGAACTCTAGACCCGTTCTGAAACTCTAGGTGGCAACGCGGACTGATACGAAACACAGCGCATGCGCGAGTACCAAGCCAGCATCAATCAGTGATTACCTCTCGAAGAGAGATTGTATTTAGGCCAGAGTTTCTCAAACTGTGAGGCGCGCCCCCCTAGAGGGGCACGGTAACTCTACGAGGGGGGCGCGAGCATATCAAAAAGCAGAAAACAAAAGATTATTTAAACAAAAATTATTAATTTACTGAAATTTATCAAACAAAATACATTTTGACATAATAAAAAAAACAAAATACACATTTACACTAATAAAATACACTTATAAATGTATCAGTACTATACAATGTATTTTATAATTAATTTAACAATACTAAGTTAAGAGCAAGTTTGATAATTACCAGTGAACCCATGGGCTTGTATTAATATTTATCTTGATAATTTGGGCGATTTATAATTAATTTTTTAACTGCCGATTAAAAGTTACTAGATTCACTCCTTAATGTCACCATTTTCCACGTAGACGCGAAAATGTGATGCTTTTTTTGGGGAGGGGGAGGGATGGAATAAAAATAAGCAAATACTCTGAAATACATAAATCCTTCGCAAACATTGTTAAGGTCCCTTCATTGCATTTCAAAGGCTTCGGAATAATTGTATGGATAGCAGTGCTCAGAAAAGATCATACTTCGGAAATACGTATATATGCGTCCAGAAAATTAATGCTTTGGCTGAGTGAGACGTTTATATACGCCGGTGGCACTTAAGAAGTTAAAGTCGTATTGTAGCTTTAGCGTGAAGGTATAGTATTATAAAATTCAATACATTGTTATTGTATGGAGGGGGGGGCGATGAAAATGATGATTGGATATTGGGTCGCGAATACTGAAAGTTTGAGAAGCTTTGATTTAGGCCCCCAACAGTGAGCGTAGTTTGGATTTGTGAAATTTACAAGCAAGCTTTGAGTGAAACTTCTTGCATCTGCTGGTGTCAGATGGGTTGAAAACCACACCGACCCACTTTTGCTTTATTTCTCTACGAATGTCATGAACTCGATTTTCAACGCTTTTTACTTAAAACGTGTAAACACTGTACATTTTTCCTGTCTGTGAACTGTCCTGTGTGTGTGGAATAAAATCCGCAAAATATCCATCAAGTGTCTTCACTTACATGGCTAGGAAATTACAGCGGGAATGGGAATGCAGATGGTTCGGCCCGTGAGGGCAGCCATACAGATTCTGCACTTGGTGGCTGCCTTACTTTTCAGAAATTGCCTACCCGGGTCAAACAAGATATCAGTTCCTCTGGGAGGCAGGCATACATGAGTGGTATGAAGAAACCGTCCTGAAGTTGCTTTGATTGAGACAGACAGTAGGCAAGAGGAAACTACTCTTGCTAGGTTTCTCAGTGGACATACTCGAGTTCAACGGCATGTGGAAGGTCTTAAAGTCTACCCTCCTTGTCTGAATTGCAATGTATAACCCAAGCCACTCTTGCCTACATCTTGGTTTATATTGTTTGCCATAAGAGCCAGCTGCTCTCAAATCCTGATATAGTTCTTCAATGTTTAAAAACGCACGAGTTCACGGACTTGATCTAGATGTTTCAAGATCAAGTGGGATAAGAAACAACAGCACTTCTTATTTTCTGGTAATTTTAGCTGTAGCCTTTTTTACATGTTTAACACAAAAATACTAATACCACTTGATTCATTCCATTGCTAGTGACAAAAATGCTTTGAAATCTACTTTTTCAAAGTATTTTATTATACGTAATATAACAAATTCTATGATTTTTTTTCTGACAGTGTTGTTTTTTTTTAAAATAGTTTTCATGTACATTGTATTTTCCTTACTTTATACGTAAAAAAAAATTGCGTAGCTTTTCCAGTAATCTTTATTTCACCCAAAGTTCAGAAACAGGACCTTATTAAAGAAAAATTATTTTTAGATGAAAAAAAAGTTTTTCAAAGTTGATATTCTATTCTTACTGCATATCTTTACGAAAGAAGGATTTTATTAATATATATATATATATATATTTATATATATATATATATATATATATATATATATATATATATAATTTATTTCTTTTTTAATGAACTCACTTATTTTCTGTTAGAAAATATGTTGCTGACTTTTTCCGTCTCATAATGCTTCTTTCGCTTTCAACTTTACTAGTAAAAGTGAAAAATGGAAAGTATTTTGTAATTTTAAGGTTTCCTATGTGATAAACCAGGGGTGGCCAACCGTGGCACGCGTGCCACTGTGGAGTTGTAACAGAGACACGAGAAGACTTATTGAAAAATTAAAAATTAAAAAAAAATTATTATAAGTAATTTTTTATAATTATATTGAAATAGGTTTGTTTTAGACAAAAACCTCAAAATTTGGATCCAAATATGCGTGTGAATAAATTTTTTCAGTCATGAACATAAGGAAATAAATTTAACTCAAAACTAGCTGATATGCACATAAAATAATCTAATTTTGTTCGCGTCTTCAAGAGGTATTCCTAATATAGATGTTGAAATTCAAAAGCTACATTAAGTACTGAGTATTTAATTATTATTTAGAATTAAATGATTCAAGTTATTAATTTTTACTTTATACTTAACCTAACTCATTGAACGTGTAAAAACTTTGTTAACAATAAAACCAAATATGTACTTTTATATTATTTATTATATTATTCTTAAATTTAGACAACATAGTCTTGCATTAAATACTGGGCTATGTGGGTGCAAATCTCATAACAACCAATAAGTAGCATTTTTTTCACTTTTCATATTGTGTTTGTTAAAAGTGTACCTATAGTTTTTTTTATTAAATAGTGGGACTCATATTTTTTTAATCGATTAGTGGGACTCATATTTTTTTAATCGATTAGTGGCATTCTTCCAAAAAGGTTGTCCATCCCTGTGATAAACGGACACTGTAATCTCATGTATTCTTTTTTTAATATCGGAATATTTCTTCTGACTGAAAAAAAGCTTCTAATACGAATTTTGCTTTAGAATAGAAGACTTAAATCGCATTTTCCACCATAAAACCAACTTTTAAGAAATTTTTCAGCAAACCATCCGTGGGTATGACGATGATTAGAAAATATCCCCCCAACTCTGCCTCTTCATTTCCCGGATGGCCCACCGAAACGATTGCCCAGTCGTCCCCGAGGCTGGAGTAGGGAAGTGAAATGAAATGAGACGCCCCCTTTCTCCCTATCAATTCAATATTTCATCGCTCTTCACTCTGAAACTGAAAATCATTTTCTGGAGGCGAAAGAGGCCATAATTTAACTCCGCACCACTCTCGTGGAATTGCGCTTGTAAGAAATGCATTTGCCGCTATCGGAGGCCTCTTCTTCCAACACCAGATTCCGCCGTCAATGAGGTCGTATTTTAATTCACCAAGAAGCGAGGGGGAAACTACTTTCCCTTTTCCCCCACATAAGCTGTTAAGGGAGGAAAATATCAGAAACTAGGGGAAAAGAATAGGAAATTCCTGATGTGTGAAGAAAAATAATAAAACCATACCCAATAGTGATTCTCAGTTTTAAAATTTTTTTTGTCTCAAAAGGGACTCTCAAATACCTTTAGAACTCAATGATCATTTTGCAAAGGGATCTATTCTGGTTTCAACCAATCCTCTTGAGGAAAATACTGTTTTTAGCTGCGGTTTTAGTAGAAATCCGCTTTCCGTAGAGAGGACTTTATTTTATGTAAATGCAAACTTCTATTTAAGTGCTAGTCATGGAGTAGGCGAGGTGATGGTTGAAAATTGATCCTAAGCGGAAAGCATTGTGTGAGCGATCGGTGGTCACACTTCCTATTCTTAATTTCAATTGATTTGATTTGATTTAATATTAACGTCACACTGTTCAGCTACACGAGGGCTTTTGGCGACGGACCACGTAATTTTGAACCATTTTCGAGTGACGTGGACGACACCTGAGCTGGCACCCCCTCTCCTAACTACCACACCACACCAACGGGAGGACATTTCAGCTCTCGACAGATTTAACGTGCATCGCTGCCCTACACGGCGGGTCTTTGGTGGTACTGGGGTCGAACTCGTGACAAGGTAAGCCACGGTCCGATACCCATACCACTCGGCTACCGCGGCCACATTCTTAATTCCAAAGGGGAGGATTCAGAGAAAGGTGGAAGTCGTCCACCTTACCGCTGACAATTAAGCAAGTTGGCAGCAACAGCGTTCAAGATAACATATAAGTGTTTATACATATATATAACAAAATAAGCAAGTGTTATTGCCCCTCGGGTTTAGTTATAGGAGTGCCTTCTTATTAATTCAATTCAGTGTTTAAAGCGGAAGAAAAGTCGTTTACATTAGATCACGTCTGGTTCCTACTCGAACCTTCTCACACCCACGGTCAACAGACCGCGACAATTCCATTTAGAACTGATCGGATCTTAAAAATGTTTAACATTAACAGTTCAGCACTATCTTAGAGCAGTATAAACACTTTTACAGAGGAGAAAAAGATCCAAAATTAATATTTTATTCTGACCTCATATATATATATATATATATATATATATATATATATATATATATATATATATATATATATATATATATATATATATGGGAAATTTCCACATGAACATTCTTTAGAGGGCGCTGGCAAGGAAGCCACCAGCGAGTTAACGAGGGAGAAGGGGATTCAGCGAGCGGACTCTAGATGCGGAGGTCGATGATCCGGGACTGAGGAAAGAGCGACGAGAACGGTGGCCGAGTAGGGACGCACCACCCGTTGTTCACGAGAGAGACGCGTAGGTCACTCTCAACACTATCGTGCAGGTTAAGTGTCAGCAGTTGTACTGGAACTGTCGTTAAGAGCCAGAGGTGTTTAATCGAATTGTAAATAAACGTCTGTCGTAGTGATTAGAACTGTATATTTTGTCCAGCATTAAACGTTAGTTTAGCAAAAAACGAGTGTGATCATTGAATACCCTAGAACTGTACCATAATCCCACATATATATATATCCATATCCAAGCGTAATGCTTTTCCATATTCGAATATATACGAGTTATGATCCGCAAGGTCTATCCTCACAAACGCGTGGTTTTTCCTTTCCAGCCAATTTTGGTTAAAGTGACTCCACTCCAAAAAGGAACATCACTACTAAATAGCATGTAAATAGTCATTGAGTTAGAGAATAGGAGTTGTTGTATCGTGGATAATATAACCACACCAGTAAGTCCCTGAATTCTAGTCGCTTAGATGAAAAGATATTGGAGGATTTCTCTTTGGCGAGTTTGCATCTCTTCTAAGTTGCGAGTTTGCATCTCTTAGTTGCATCTCATCTAAAATTCGCGTCAGGCTGACAACATGACCGAAACATCTGTACATGCACCCCAGCGCCTAAGGTCACGTAAACTGAGATAGGCACAGTAGTACTTGGCCCTAATGGGCTGTTGCGCCACTGAGTTCAGTCTTACTAGTTGGTTTATTTTGCTTACACAACGCGTAATCAGGTCGAATGTCAAATTAATAAAAAATAATAATTTCAAATTCCCATTAGGAATTATTTCGTGATCGATTTAAGGATTTATAGATTTATGCTGCGTTCAGGTCTTTCCGAGAGCCAAAGCAATCATCGAAATCCTCACTTCAAAAGATATGAGAAGATACCGTGGCAGGCATGCCCAATTGGAGTGGAGTTGTTTAACTGTCAGTGTAATCTTATGGTTTCTTGAGGCCCCGGCAGGCCCGCTTTTCCGTTTGGGCACGCTAGGCACATGTCTAGGACGCAACAAATTTGGGGGCGCAAAAAATTAGAGGGTGAAAAAATAGGAAAAATTTGAAATTACAGCGAACGTACCACCGCCTAACGAATCATGAGAGAAACATTTCTGCACTCAAGATAGTAAAGACTGAAATGCGATCTGCTATGGAAAAAGAAATGTTTAACAGTTTGAGGTTGCTATGTATGCAAAATGATTTTACAATGGATATGATTACAACATCATTAACTATCTTACAATGATCAAAGCTCAGAAAAAACCTTTGTTGTTACGAGTACAATGACAGTGACGCAACAAAGAATAAGGATGTCTTAAAAGTAAAAGATAGTAAAGCGATGAGCGAAGAAAAAGATGTGAATAAACAAGTTGGAAACATTTCATACACACTATATTATAATTGAAAACGATTTCATTAGTTTACTGTACCAATTTATAAAAGGGGGGTACCGTAAGATAAGAAATGAGCAAGTGTAGAAAAAACATGCCACTACCCTTTCCTTACGGCTGTCGGTTACCAGTCCAGGACACGGCGGGTCCATAGGTTGTAGATAGTGGAAAGACTGTCCGAAGAGCAAAAACAAAAAAGGGAGTAAGAGTAAAGGGAAAATCACTCCCGAGCCAAAACTTCAAGGTAAAAATTGAAGGAAAGGGTGGGGGCTTTGGAAACTGTGTGTGAGGGGGCCGTAACAATTTAAAGTGTCTAGAGCACTGGTAAGTTTAAAAACGGTCACGGGCCCCAGACTCTTATGAAAAAGTAAGTCCGACCTGGAGCACTTTTAAATAAACAGTATAGAATATATGTTGTCAAATACTTGCACAAACGGCAATCCACAACAAATAAATGTGAGTGACTCACATTCTCACAAATCTAGGCACAAACTTATTTGATCCGATAATAGACACAGACAAAGGTCATATGACAGGGGAGACCAACCTTTTTGGAAAAAGTGCCACTATTTGATAAAAAAATATGCGTGCCACTTCCAACTTTTTCAACAAACAAAACAAAAAGTGAGAAAGTGAAAAAATGTCACTTATAGGCTTATTATAGGATTTTTAAACAAATAACACTTATTTAACGCAAGTCCATGTTGTCAAAATTTAAAAATAACATAATTAATAAGACAAAGGTACAAACGAATTTTTTATTGTTAAAAACGTTTTACAAATTCACTCAGTTATTTGACGTATAAAGTAAAAATGAGTATCTTGAACCATTTAATTCCCTATTTAACAGTCAGTACTTTCTTAATGTGGTTTTTGAATTCTTTTTTTTTTTTACCAAGTCATCTACATTAGGATTAGCTCTTGAAAATGTTTACAAAATTACGTTATTTTAAATACATTTCAGCTAGTTATGAGTTATAATTATTTTATTTAGTTCATAACAGAAAAAAAAATTATTCACAAATATATTTTGACTCAAATTTTGAGATTTATGTCCAAGACAACCCTGTTTCAACAAAAAAAAAAAGCATTATTTATTATTTTCTTTTCAATTTCTTAAAATTTTACAGTAAGTCTTGACGTGCCACTGTGACACGCGTGCCGTGGGTTGGTCACCCCTCTCATATCATAATAATGTCTTGTCACTGTTACCAGTTGGTGTATAGTTCGAATCTCAGTTTTTAGGGACAATATGTCCGAGAATAAGTCCAAAAATATTTCTTTCGACAAATATATTAAGCTATCCGAACACGTTAAAAATGATCAATTTCGGTCAAGACATATTTTATTGAATAGAGCTATCTTTTGACTTTACAAAACATACTTTGTTTTGTTTCTGCGTTACCTAGAGGCCAAGTTACAATCAATTTTATAAAGTTAGAGAAACCGAAAAATTGGGTCTTTGATCTACCAGAAATTGGCATTTAAATTGCTTAAAATCTATCGTGGCGAGTTTGATAACTCAAAATGATACAAAAATGTATTTCCATGAAACTTTTTGAACCTGATATTTATGTTATTTTCTAAAGAATGCAGTATAAAATATTTTTTATTGCATGAATACTCTTCGAGTTATGGCTTGTTATTAAATAATGGTCTCATAATGAATGTCACATTTCATATAATATTTACTCGATCAGCTCTAAAATTTTTAAAATTTAATAAAACACATCAAAATTTTAGTTCATTCTCTAGATAAATCAATCAAATTTGTTTTAGTATAATACCTTTACTTATATAAGTTTATTACTTTTTTTCTAATTGCTTTGAAGTTTTTCAAAAATATTACTAAAACTTCACTTATAATTAAGATTTTTGTAAAATTTAGGTAATTTACCTTAAATATTGTTATATAGTTAAATATTAGCATTTATTGGTATTGAGTCCTAAAAAAGCGTTTAAAATGTTTAAACATGCTATTTTGTTAAAAAGTTCTCCGAACGTGTTCGGATACATTTAATGAAAGAAATATTTTTGGACCATGATCTTATCGAGGCAAGTCGAGAACGAGACCCTGGAAAAAAACGTCCCTGGTTACTGCTGATTGTGTAATTTGGTGAAATAAAGTATTTGATTCGTTATAGTCCACTAACATGTACTTAATTCAATACCAGTATAAAGAAAGTTTAATTGAGGTCCATCAGTAAAAAAAGGTTTCCCAAAAGATTCAATGGAATATGGATTCTAAATTTAGTGGCTCCCCCAACTTTTATCTAGAAGACAGGGTTGCAAGAAAATTAATTTTGTGAGATTTAATTTTAATCTATCATGTGGGATTGAACATACTCTATTTATACTACTTAATCATTAATTACACTTGTAGTTACTGATAGTTAGTTACTAATTAATTTTCTTTATTAATTTACGCTAATTGAGTATCAAAATAATTAATTACATGAAGATAAATTACGTGTAATTTTTATTTATACATTGTAATGCAAACCATTAAATATTGTAATTACAAAAATTACGACTTGCAAATTAAGTTTATGAAGCAGCATATCTCTAACCAAAAGTAACATTGCCATGTTTTCTGTGGATTTTGATTCCTTTTTATCTGGGGAAAATATTTGTCGTAAAATTGTTATATTGGCGAACTCAGGAGATAATTTTCGCCGTCTAATCCGACATTTTAAGTAGAAAATAATTTTCTCCAAAAATATGTCAAAAAAGAAAGCCAAAAGGAGAAGAAATAGTTCTCGAGTTTCAAAGCTCTGTGTTGAAAAATTCTTAATAATTTAATTCATTTTCAATTATTTCTTGAATTGCTGATTACGTATAAATTACTCTTACACAACAATGTATTAATATTTTTTGTACGAGTTTTACTTTAATTCAACTCGAATTTTATATAAGAAACTTATCTGTTATATAACAGATAAACACGATTATTGCTATCGAAATAGAAGTACTTTTAAAAGCCAAACAATCTTTTATGAATGCAGTGTTAAGTTCTTCATACAAAAAGAGAAATTTTGCAGGTAAGCATTAGTTTTTAGAACTTTTAGAAGTCCTCAGGGGCGTATACAAGAGTGGGGTTTTTCGGGCCAACAGATTTTTAATTTTTAGCAGAGAGATTATGTCTCGGTGATTTCTTCTATGTGTTTTTAGAGCTTATAAGAGAATTCTGTACGTCGCCGGATATCGCCTTTAAAACAGCGATTTTAAATTTAACACTGCTAAAATCAGAGAAATTAAATTTATTTCTCTTTCTCTTTAATAACCGAGAGAGAAAAATTTAGAAGAAAGCAATAGAGCAATTTAAGAAGAGTAAGAAAGTGATATAAGGAAAAATGGTACGATTCACCCAAAATTTTTTAACTTAAAGATTTTAATAATTTTTTTAGTTGCCTCCTACGTAAAACAGATTTTGTGCTGAAAATTTCATATAAAAACTAACCATTTAATTTTTTAAAGAAAAAATTCGAAACTTTGAAAGTGATTATAAAATGCTACTCCCCCTACAAAAATTGACGTACAAATATGAAATTTGATTTAAAAGTACGTCAAACTATGTATAACAAAAGTTGGTATATGTTTTGCGTAACATGATTGGTTTTTGTATAATATTTCTTTTTATGAATGCTTATTGAAATTCCTTTAAAAATGTGTAAATTCTAAATTCAATTATTTTTAAAAAAAATAATTATTGTTTGATTGAAAAATGCATACCAACTTTTATTTCACGTACTACTAGCAATAAGTGAAATTTTGTTCTAAGTATTGGGCACAATAGAAAAAAAAAGCCTTAGCATTTTAAATGAAGTCAAACTAGTTATTTTTTCTGTGGTAAGTCAGTTTAAAGTTTTCATTTGCCATTGGGACGTAAATAAAAACGAACGTAAAAGTTATTCCAACTCTGCTTTTTTTAAAGTTTAGAGCTTTTAAATGTTGTAAGAGTATATAAAAGTGTATAAAAATAATTTAGGCAAAAAAAATTAATTAGATTTGATTTTTGGCCGATTTTTGTCATTTCACTCGTACTGTATCCCTAAAAATTGATTGTAGTTATTTTTTTCCTAATCTCAGAGAACAAACACTTAGTGATGAAAATTTACAAGATGTCTGAATATCCATGGATATTGCTACCCTGGCTACATTATTAAACTGGAAGCCCGTTCTGTAATTTTTTTTTTTACGAGCTGAGGATATTAATGTGAAAGATTTTCAAAGCTATTGCATACATTATTTCAGTTACTAGCTATGCAATTTAAAAGAATGAATATTTTTTTATAATGTAATTTAGTTCTGCATAGAATACGAACCTGTAAACCGAGATTTGGAACGTTACTTTTTTAGAGACAATCTTATTAATTGTTCAAGTAGTAATGTACTTATATTTTGTTATATTGAAAAATGAAACACACACACACAAAATGGATAAAAATGAAGATTATGTTAAACTACTGGTTTGAATCCCCTTCAAGATATTAGGATCAATGCTGTCAATTTAGTTTTTTCAAATCGTAATAGTATACTTTTCATGGCTACTTTTGGACTTCTAGGATAAAAATTCTGAAATAATTAAAAATACCACTCATCAGTGAGTTAAATTAACTGGCTCATTCCAGTTTAAAAATTTCTAAGAACAGAATGATAGAATGAAAAAATTACAATTATTATGAAAAAAAAAACATAACTTAAAAGAAAAAAAAACATTTTCTTTCAATAAATTTTCTTTGTGTTCGGATTTAAAAAAACAACATTTTCAAAGATACAAAGAAGTAATTCCTTTTATTTTCAGTACTTCATAATATGTCGTCCACAATAAATGCTTAGTTATAAATATAAAATTAAATTTATAAGTGTTAGCAATGAATGGCATAAGTATGGTAACCCTACGTGATAAAATTGAAAATATAGGTAAAAAATAATTAAAAAAATACTTAAGTTCAAAAGAACATTTAGAAAGTATCTTCAGCTCTCAAAAAGATAATTCAATGTTTAAAACTATAGAAATTTTTTAAAAAATGTATGTCATTCTATAAAAAACTGTATTGTAAGTGAGAGATTTAATATTTTTAGCAATTTTTAGTTACTTTCCTCTCTACATATACTTACTTTTATTTGGCTACTCTAACGCAGATGCCAGGATTAGCTAAAACTGCAATTGTAAATATTACTTAATTCCCTATGTTTAACTCATGCATTGTACAAAATACTCACCAGTATATTTCGCAATCTAACAGAACTTTAAAGAGCCAGAAATGTATGTTCTATAAACACTTAAACTACATTGTAACAGCAAATTCTTAATATTTTTAGCAAAATTTTCAGTTTTTTATTCCCTCCAAATTTACTTCCTTTCATTTGGTAACTCTAATACAAATGCCATGGTTAGCTAAAACAGTAAGTATAAAAATAATTCAATTCCCTACGCGTTGCACAAACTACTTAGCAATATATTCCGCAACCTGAAACAACTTTTCGGTGCTCATCTCGCAAACCAGGAACCGGAACTTGGTAGAAGAAAGACGAGACTTTTTCAGCCAGTAAATATCCCTCACCATGTAACACAACACCACCACGAGCTTCGAACCGAAAAACAAAATTAATAAAAAAAAAGTAGAAGAGGATAACAAAAAAAATTATCGTCTAAAAACGGTCGTCAGTTTAATTCCAACCCCACGTCATTTCCTACACCTTCTGACAGGTTACACGGTGCTGGACATCAAAAAATTGGGTCTATGAAACACGAACCCTGGGGGTAGGCCTGTCCCCCTCCTCACAAGAAATTGGTTTCTGATTTATGCCCGCCGGTATGATTAGCATGTCAGGAGGGACACTTGCTACAAGACGGGCCCTGGCAGATAGTGTTAAAGATGGCAGGGCCTTTATGATTAAAGGGGCAAGGAGGTCTGAAATTTATGTGGCGAAGGAGGTGAAATTTTGGGCAACTAGCGGTCGACTTCCTCAGGTTGCAAAATTGTCTGACGTGACACGGGGGGAGGAAAAGAAATGGTAGATAAATAATTTCCGGCTTTAAGGATGGATATTTCCTCACAGGTGGTTACAGATTTAATTTTGGGTGAATGCGTGTAAGATTGGGTGGTCCTTGAAGAATAGATGTATCAATGAATTAAGATATATTGGCCTGAGTCGGTTGTTAAGAGTCATGTTGAGTTGGGGAAATGTCTTGTAGCCATCAAATTCAATAGTTACAAATATCATATATTCCGGCATATAACGCGTACTTTTAACTCAAAAACAAGCAATAAAAAAAAATTAAGTCAGTTCCTTTACTTGGTCAACAAAGAATATTTTTATTTTAGTTACTTTTTATTAAGTAGTTACAATTAATATAAATATGTATATGAATGACAGAATCGCAATATTTAGTGACAAAATAGAAAGTGATTTTTCTTGCAATTTTCCATTTTCCTTCCTATATAGGGTGTTGGAATATTTTTTCTTTGTTTTTTACTATTTATTCATTAATTATAAATTTAATTATTCTAATAAAAAAAGATAGTAAAATAGAAATCGCACATTCTCAAAAATTACGCGTCCCAGGTGGGGTTCGAACCCGTAACCTTTGGATTAGAAGTTCAACGCGCTATCCATTGCGCTGCAGGGTCACAACGAGCGATTTTCCTTTGAAAATATGGTGTTGGACTATTATTTTTGTTTGTTACTAATTATTCATTAATTAATGAATTAATATTTGAAAAACTGTATTAACATCATGTGTCATCCACTACAAGTTTAAAAGAATGTATTTGAATTTAAATGGATGAATAAAAAGTATTTTACTAACGAGATTTAAATTTTGAATAAGATAAATATATATATATATAGGGAGAGAGTGAATTAATAGCTGAAATTGAATAAGGTCGAAATTTACAGGTGCGCGTTATACGCCGAATATGAAAATGATAGCTATAAAAATAAAGAGAACATGAGCATAAGAAATTAGATATCTGTATATATATCTAAATACTGTTTATTTAATCATCATATTTTCAGGCACTTACGGAATTCTGTTTCTTTTTCACTATCACTATTACTCTGAGCAAAAAACAAATAATCATCTTGTGTTCCATCTAGATTGACAGATCTACTACATTTTTTAAGGTATCACTACCCTAAAATCACAATTTTTTTAAAAATTGATAATTTGTTTATGGTTTTATTTTATAGGCCATCTTATTAGCTTTAGAAAAATATCAAGTTTTTTTTTTTATTTTCCATTCACCAGAACAACTACAAGTGTTTTAGTAAAAGCAGATGCCATAACTTTATATAAGATGTCAAACTTAAAAATGCGTTTTACTCGAAATGTGATTTTTTCTAAAAACTCAAACGGGGACAGCGATTGCTCAAAAATTTTTTGAAATAATTTGCTAAAATTTTTTGTGTATATTTTGTATAATAGCAGAAGTGTTTTAAATGTCAAATTTATCAATCACTGTTTTATTACAAAATTTACAGTTCATTATGTGAATATAGTCATTGACTTTTTTAAAGCAATTTATTATAATAACTAAGATAATGTGCTCTAGTTTTTGTAAAAAATTAAAATATCTCTTATCCTGATGGTCGTTTCAAAAAGGAATAGGAAAGTGATACATCAAAATTGAAAAAGTGGGAATTGGTTCATTTACTATTTGTACAGAGCTGGCCCCGTTTATGTAATTTTTTGTGAATTTTTATCTATTTTTTCCCATTTTAGTAGTAATAATTTATTTTTCTCTTCGTAATTTTAGATTTTTTTTTCTTAAAAGGTACTAAATAAATCTAACCCCCCAAAATCTATATCTTCATTTTTTTAAAAAAAAATTATCGCAAGTAGTCAGATACCTTAAATGACTTTTATATCACGTCAAGTTTGAAAACAGCATTGCACATGTACATTTCAAGTTTCTTCGTAAAAAAAGGGTACACATTATACGACAGATATACCTAAAAATTAAAAAAGGCAGTTTGACAGTATAGGTACGCGTTATATGTCGAAATATACAGCAATTGCTTTGAACCTGTAAAGGTTTGTTGACCTTTTATTAAAATCAGAATTATCTTTTTTCAAATGATTTTTTAATAAAAAAGAATAAAATGATTTATATAAGGGTAGTTATTTTATATATACCGTTATGGAGGATAACGTAAATGTAATCATTTCCCCTCTTCTGAAAAATTTATTCTAAATGATTAGCGGGATTTAATCGAATAAGCAATTAAAAGATTTGTACATTTACCTTATTTTCATTAAATTTTGTGAATGAATTTTGAATAAAGTAAATACAAATGACTGAAAGATTTTACGTTAAATATCTTAATGTTACATCAAAAGTGTCTAGCAATATTGATGATTGATTCTGAATTATTTCGAAACTAAATCTTTAAAGAATTTTTGTAATAATTTAGACGTTGAGGTGGGAACGACTCTAATTTTTTTCTTCAGAATTACTTACGAAATTATCATACTTTGTTCCTTTTTGCCCAAGTCCTGCACTTATAAAAATCATCGATTTAACAGCTTTAATATTAATTTAAATGGGCATTATATATATATATATATATTTCTTATGAATTCAAAAGTATAGACATGTAGAATAGTTTTTGATAATCGAGCAGTAGCGTAACATTCCCCCCTCCCCCGATCCTCTCATCGCGAGGGGTGAGCGGGATTCTAGGGGGCCCAAAGAGCTGCCTGATGCCAATCCTTTGTAAGATTCATCTTGGGACCCAAAACCTTGCTTTGCCGGGGGGAGGGGCTAATATTCTCTGCTACACCACTGGAATCGAGACTTGACATGCGTCTTATTATTTATACATCAGAATGTTATTTGGTTCTATGTATCACCTAATTTCTCAACATGCAAATCTAAAGTTTTATACATATTATCGGTGCATGAGATAAAATCAATAATAAAATAACTATAAAATAAGCACATATAAGCAAAAAAAAAAAAAAAATAAACACATATTCTAATATCTGAATAGAATTTTTCGTAATAATTTTATCCTACGCTTATGAAAACGAATTCCACATTTCACAAAATTAAAAAAAAAAGATTTCTCTCAAAATTAAATTTTTTTTTCCAGATACATTTCAAGTTTAAGAAAAAACGACACAAATAAACAAAATTCTAACAATCATAATATATTTGATAGTTTGGATATTTATTTAAGGTACCCAACTACCCTAAAATCGTCATTTTTTTTTCAAAAATTGACAATTTTTATGACTTTATTTTATAGACCGTTTTATGAGCTTTGTAAAAATACCAAGTTTTTATTTTCCGTTCACTAGAACAAAAACTACAAGTGTTTTAGTAAAGCAGATGCCATAACTTTTAACAAGATGTCAAACTTTAAATGAGTTTTACTCGAAGTGCGTTTTTTTTCTTTCGAAAAACTCAAACGGGGACAGTTTTAAAAATAATTAACTGGAATTTTTTGTGTATGTTCTGTGTAATAGTAGAAGTAGAGGTAAGAATAGTAGAAGCTTTCCGTGTAATAGTAGAAGTGTCTTATAACCTTCAGATTTATGAATCACTGATTTATTACAAAATTTACAGTCCCTTATTTGAATATAATCACAGTTGTTTTTTTAAGCAATTTCATATAATAACTAAGATAAAGTGCTTTATTTTTTGTAAAAGTTAAAATATCTCTTTGCCTGAAGGTCATTTCAAGAATGAATACCAAAGTGACACATCAAAATTGAGAATTTATTCATCGATTTGTATTTTGTTTTATAAGCAATTTTAAATTTTTCCTCCCCTATTTAACTTGTGTGTGCTTGAATTTTTTCACTTTTACAACACCAAATAGCACAGAAAAGAATTTCAACTCCACCGCTCCGAAACTGGGACAATAAATGACTATACAACTATTGCCATCTATATGCTAAAATTGAAACTAAGATTCTTGTTTTTCAGCTGTACTCGCAATAAGGGGAAGAAGTAATGCAAATTTGATTGCTGTTCTTTTAGATTTATAATTTTTCTTTCACTTATGTTTTATAGCTTGAAATGTTGGATACTCGTGGGAGAGATGAAAAGGTAATAAAAATAATTCGGACCATTTCGGAATGAAAAACTTCTCAAATTACATGCTTTTTTAAAATATTTTAACTAATGGATGAATTGATATAATGAGCTTACAAGGAACAAGTTTAAACGGAAGGAAATTTGACATTAACTTATTGAATTGACAAAATATATATATAATGTTATTTTTATATTTAACCTTTTTTTTTCATGAAAAAGTATTATGAAAATTGAATTTCTCTGTAATATTAAACGTCAATGGAAAAATCTTATAAAATAATTTGTAAAAAAATTCTTGTGCCCTTTCTCAAGTGAATTAAAGACGATTTCAATGTGTATCAGTTTCTAAATCTTTAAAATATTCTCTTAAGCACAATTGAAAGTAACTACGTAGAGATATTAACATTGCTTTCTTTAAATTTTAAAGAGATTTTAAATTTAAAAATATATATATCATAGCAGTAATATAAAATTATGTGTCATCCATTTACTGCACAGTGTTCCAAATTTTAAAATTTTTTAACAATATGCAAATTCTTATTTAAACCTTAAATGTAGATCTGCATTTTATGTTTAAAACCTCATGCTTCTTTATGTATAAATCTTTTCATAGTGTTTTTTTTTAATTTTTAATTCTTCATAACTATTTTATCGTTTCCGAACGCAACTACAACCGTTGACAGTTTATTTCTTTTTCTATGACAATCTTTCATTGCTGGACTGTTATTTGAGTACAATTTCATTTCAGCGGGTGCTACGAATCATGATTATTTACATAAAAACATATCGGAAGAATTGTTTTCGATAGAAACAAGGTAAAAATAACGAATTATTTTTCTATTTTTTTATGATGTAAAAATACATCAATAAGCAACAACAACAAAAATAATAAATAAGTAAATAAATCTTTTTTGTGTGTGTGTATGTGTGTTTTTTTTATTTATTAATTACATTTATTTTCCGGTTCATTTCAAATATTTTATCTATAAAAAATAAAAATTCGTACATTTAAGGGTTAATATGTAGAGTTAAAAACTTTTTAACATTATTATAATAATGAAAATATATTAAGGAATATATGTTATTGAAGAAAAAAAATGGGCTTGCTAAACAAAACTGAAAAATATAATAAAATATGCTATTTTGAATTGGAATCTTTTTCAAATGATTTACATAAGTTTAAAAAAAATTATGAGTTTTATGTTTTGTTTATTCATGTATTTTGACACAATTTTTTTTTCTGATTTAGGATTCTATTATGGAGCCAAGCGTTTTAGATGTTATTTATTATTATCTTAATCGAACGCTTTCACTTTCTGTATACACACATTTGACTACAATTAAGTAAATAATTGGTGTTAAGTTCTGTAAGTATATTTTTCCAAAGCATTTCGGTAAAGAAAACAAAAATTTAATTGTATGTTTTCAAAAAAATAGTAAATATAACTCAACCTAATAAATGAAAATTCAAGTGTTTCAAGCAAGAACACAAACATTTTAGTTTGAATAATTTCAATAAATTAGCTTCAATGGCATTACCCAATTTGCAGTTGTATTCTATCTACTTTGTCTTGAAACGGTTAACTTAACGCAGGTAAATGTATTCTACTAACGACTTTCAGTAGCATGGAGTATATGACATATTATAATTACAAACATTTACGTAAATGTTCTTTTTCTCTCTCTAATTAAAACTATTTAATTTAAAAAATTATTTTTAGAATTGTTTACAAATACTCTTAGCTTGAACTAGCTCAGATGATTCTCTAATTAGCTTTAAAAGTTCTTAATTTGTTTTATGCATTCACATAAAGTTCAATTACTTTTGAAATAATTCATTAGTTAATTCATAATAGTTCATTATAAATAATTACTTCCAAAAAGTGAATGGTACTTCACTTTTATGTACCATTTTAAATGTATGTGGCCTTTTACTTTATTTTGCCAAACTTAGAATTCTCGAAATTCTACTGGAATAGATGAATCTACCAATCAGATTATCTCTCTCTCTCTCTATTATACAAATCTTCAATCGAATTGCATTCTTATTTGAATGATCTTTCAAATTTAAGAAAAGCTCCTCACCCAAATTTCATATACAAGGTATTAGTTTCTTTTAATAAATATATTTTCGATTACAAAAAAAGCGATATTCGTCTTATTTTTTACACAAAACGAAATTAAATTTATAATCACTTGATAAAACACATAAAAACCTAAGCTATTTTTATAATCTTTTTTATCATTTGTGCCAAACTTATGATTTTATCTATTTATTTTTGTTAATAAGCTTGTTTTCATGTATTTAAAGTAAATACATCTCCGAAACCTAATTTTAATTAGATTAATTAATAACGAAAATTGATTTAAGGTAAATATATTTTAAAAGTTTCGGTGATAAATATTTGATCTCAATTCCATAATAAAAACAACGCCATTTAAAGAAGACAATACTAACCATCTATCGCTATCATATTATTATAATTCTGCAAAAATAATTGAATAGCAATTGATTCTGTGGTGCATATTTCTGTTCTAACACTAGCTACAAATATTGTGCGCATATTTTAAAACCAATTTTCCTCTACCAGTATGTGTGTGACTCTAAAATCAATTCTCGACTTGATACATTATAATATGGCTTTATAATGCGAAAATTTATCGTTCATATTTTAGTTTCAAACTACTAGAAGATTTTAACCACGAGAATGCCCGTGATATGAATGTCAAGTCATTAAATGGCACGACATCGTGTCGCTCGCTAAGGAGCTCGTGAGAAAAGCGATTAATAATTTTGAATAATAGTTAACAGCTTAAGAATACGCGAAAAGGTCGAATATTATAGTACATAAAATATTCTAGGGAATTTTCTGCGATTTCTATGGGTCGTTTGCCTGCTATTATTCATGTAATCTGTTGAAAAATAACTCGTAATATAAATGCGCAATTCTTTTTTATTGTGACAAGCAAGCGTACAGCAATGATAAATATTGAATGAAAGGGTATTTAAGTTTAATATAATGTACCAAAATGGATACATTGTAATATATTGTATAAGTATTTTAGTCTAACCTAGAGGTCTTCAAACTTTTTCCGACTCACAGAACCCTTAGAATTATAAGATATTTTTAGGCAAGGGTGTCAAACTCAAAGGTTAACTTGGGTCAAGTAAACAAGGTTTAATTTTAGGTTTGCGCAAAAAAAAAAACTTTTAGAGAAACGTAAGTTTATTTCGAATGTTCATTATAATAAACTTACATTGAAGAGCAACAAAAATGTAATTTTTTTCGTTCTGACACGCACGCACACACACACACACACCCTCACACACACATCTCTTCTCTGCTGCTATCTTTCATATTTCGGGACAAATTTGATTCGCAGTGATTTCTTTCAAAACTGACCGAAGGTGAGTGTCATTAATATTATTTCTAACAGGAGACTTGTATTTCCTTTCATAACTGAAAATACTGCTCGTATCGATAAGTACCTCCAAACATGGAAATAATGTATTATGCGAATTTTTGAATACTTTCAAACGCGTGGCTGGTAAATATTTGTAAAATTAGTGCACATCTACTTCCCCATTTTGCCTTCAAACTTCAGCCGCACTGAATCTAGATCACCTTCGTTTGCATATGGCTGGGTAATAAGTCTATATTTATTGAGAAAACTGAAAGGGGAAAAAAATGAAATGTGTGTTCTAAAGAATAAAAATTCAGTTCTAAGATTTGAAATTTGTTCTGTGTATTTGTGATACGATGCAGTATCATCTAAACTTGATTTAATAATGCTGCCCGTAAGTTGATCTTCCCAAAGATTATATACTATTAAGTGCCAATATATTGACAGGGCCGCAAAAATGTTCATTGCGGGCCACATGTGGCTCGTGGGCCACGAGTCTGACACCCCTGTTTTTAGGGAACCCCATTCGGCGAATTTAGAAGAATATATATCTCTTAAAATATTATTTAAAGTAGACAAACATATTAAAAGTACTTCATGTAAAGACAATTAAAAATATATTGTATTTTTTATTAAAAAACTTAATGTAATTTTAATATAATTTACTCATTAATAATATTAAATTGTGATACCTACCAATGCATTATGTTTAACAAATGGAATATGTGCTTATATGTTTTTTATTTGCAATCGCACTTCATATACTTTGCGTTTAATTTGTTTTAATATTTTGTTTCCGTAGCCACTCACATTGAGAAATGCTTTTCCCTTAAAGGCATTATTCTGAATGGCATTAAAATAGTTATAGCTGTATAAGAAATACTGTATACTTTACATGAATTTTCAACCTAAAATTTAGGAGCTGATCTTGCCTAAATTTAGGTATGCCAATTTATTGATATGTTGAAAAGTTCCCTCTCCTTCAATGTAGGTGTTTTTCTCTACAGATGAAAAAAGGTGCATTTTTTATTAGAAAACTATTTAGTTTTGGAAAACATTTCACTAACGAATACAAAATTATTTTGTGGGACCCAAGATAGTTGTTGTTGTTACTAATGCCACCTGATCGGCAAAGGGTTAGTCGTTAGCCATAGCTTTGAGCACCATACAGGATACAGAACAATTTAGCTCGGTTTCACCCAAATTTTGAGTGAGAACACACTGGGATTGGTCAGTGGCTTCTCACCTCTCTTCCCCTTCCACCAACCTCACCAGAGGACTTGCAACTCGACGGCTATTTAAAGTACCTCCATGCCCGCGAAGGCACTATATATTTACAAACATCCATGTCTTCTCCGGGATTTGAACCCAGGTCCAACGGCACAGCAGTCAGCGTCACTAACAACAATACCCGATGGGCGACACCCAGGATAGTAAATAATAGAATATTCACAATTTAGTGGGTAGTACATAAAAAGGAAAACGTTCTATCTTTTATTATTTTATAATAAAAGGAAAAACTATCAACAAAATAAAGTTATTTGTAAATGAAATGACTGACTGGATGTAAGGAATGAAATTTAGATACTTGTGGTCATATAAATTTCACAGAGAACCAACATCTATTTTGCATGCATATTTATAAATTATTTTCGATTTCTTATTGTGATTCGTGAAACCCCAGGGTTCCGAGGAACACTGGTCTACTGGTCTAACCTTTAAATATTAAATGACTTCGGAGGAAAGTATCACAGTATCCCCCCTCATGTGAAATATACTAGATTGTTTATTAAGGTCTCAATTCGAAGATACATGAGGGCTACAGGTCATGGATTTCTTCGTTTAAAACTTCGGTCAAGTGACGATTGATTCATAGAATCAATCTTCACTGAATGAAAAAAAAAAGCTCCCCCCTATATATATATATATTTTGGATACAGAGCTCAGGACTAGCTACGCCGAGTAGAATATTGGGAAAGTATAATAAATATTTTATAATTAAACAGATATATACCAATAAAATGAAGAAATAATAAATAATATGTAACGGGTTTTATTCGGGCCTTTATTAATCCTCTTGGGGAAAATATTCCTTAATTGTGATATTAGTTTAAGAAATGCTTTCCGCAGAAAGGATTTGATTTATGTAATTGCAAATTCTATTTAAGTGCCAGTCATAGAGTAGGCGGGTAATGGTTAAGAGTTAATCGTAAGCTGAAATCCAAGAGTTGGCGACTGGTGGTCGCGTATCGTAACATTAATAATAAAAGAGGAATCTACCGGATAATGGAAGGTATCAACCTCGCAGCTGAACGAGCTATCAGGCTGAAAGCTGGATCATACAAAGAGATTTAAGCAAGATATGTACCTTTCATAATTTAGTTATCTAAAATCGAGCTAAGTTTTCTTATTTCTCCTCAAGTTTAGTTGTTAAGGTTCGGAACCGTGATTTTGCCAAGCAGATAAATGGATAATTTTCATGATATTTAGTGTCACTTAGATTAGAATATATGCATAAAATTGTTTTAAGGACATTATGACAAAAAAAAATTATTTAAATATAATATTTTGGCAAAAAATTAACTTAGAATAATCTTTTTTCCAAAGGTTCTCCTTTTGTGAAAAATGCTTCTATTAGAATAATATTTAGCCTGCATATAGCTCAGACCTCTCTACAGAGGCTTAACTAGAATTTTTGAACTATATAACTTAGAAGTGGGTTTATTCATATTTTCGACAACAGAGGGGAGCAATTTTAAGAAAAAAACGCCAAGTAACTCTGAAAATAATGTGAATTTTTCAAAAATTCTAGTTGAACCTCTGTAGAGAGGTCTGAGCTATATACAGGCAAAATATTATTATAATAGAACCATTTTTCACAAAAGGAGAACATTTGGAAAAAAGATTATTCTAAGTTAATTTTTTGCCAAAATATTATATTTAATTACATTTTTTTATCAAAATGTCCTTAAAACAATTTTATGCATGCATTCTAATCTGAGTGACACTAAATATCATGAAAATTATCCATTTATGCGCTTTTTTAAAATCACGGTTCCGAATGTAGTCGGATACCTTAAAGTGGATTCATAAAGTATTAGAAGTTGAATAGAACTAATTATTCTAAGATAATACCTGCTTCTTACTCGAACCCTCTCACACTCGCGACCTCCGGGTCGTGAAAAATAGAAATAAATATCATCATATTACTTTTTGTATTGCATGAAATAAAACACCGCAGGTCCGGCTCTAGCAGTTTTTCCGCCACGCACAAAAATGGAAAATACCGCCCCTCTTTCCAATGCCACCTCTCTTAAGTCTTAAAAGATTCGAGACAGTTCAAAATTAAGGACATCATTACTTGTTATTATATCAAACGAGTGAAGTGTAAGAGAAAGAATCGTCCATTTCAGCTGTGGTCAATTTTTTCGAAAAATAGTCTACTGATGGTGCGAATCACAAGCGTTTGTTTTAACTTATAGTAACTATGCTCAAGACTAAAATAAAACATCTCCTGTAGCTCTCTATCTATCAGAACTTCTTATTACCTTTGTCCTCTTTTGGATAGCTCACAACGGACATCGTAAGGGTGAAAGGAATGTCCGTTGGGACCTCACTCTGGGATGGGGAGAAATTTACAAGGGAAAGATGTGTAAACATTAAATTTCATGCTTCCGCCTCAAACCCTTCAAGTTTAAACACAAAAGAAAACTGTCATTAAATATACAGATTACAAAATAATAATAAAAAAAAATATGATACGTTAAATGCGATACTAAATTCACACCGAATAATATTTCAGAAAATATATCAAATTCTTTGCAACAAAAAAAATTATTTTTCAAATTCGATCCAAATGCCACCTTTAAAATTTGTCGCCCTGGACGGGGATCCGGATTGTCCGGCTCTAAAGCCGCCCCTGTACACAGAGAATCATCTTAGTACCATCTAACCTTTTTAAAACTGATGTATATGGTACATGTATAAGAAAAACTAATTAAAATGAGTAATATTAAAAATAGCTGAATTTTTTTCGCGAGTATAAAAAATTAAATTTCTCTCGCCTTTTTCATTATATATATAATAAATATTTAGAATATTTTCATACTTATATTTTTATTGTTTGAAATACTCCTATGGTTTAATTTATTAAGAAACAACATGGTGCCGAATATCTGCCTTAGAAATTAATGATACATCCTATTTTTACTTTTCTTCAAACTTATTTTTCAACTTAAAGATTATCTTTACGTAAAAATGCAGGGTTCAAAAAATGTATCGTTCCGTACCGCAAAGAAACTTTTCCGAAACTTGACCTTCCATTGAAGTGATTGGACGAAATGTCTACTGGAATAAACACGTTTTTTTGGCAGTGTTTTAATGAAAATGAAGAAGCGGGGAAATGGAAAAAAAAGGAGGGGGGTAGCAAAAGGAAGCTAATTAAAGATTCTGAATAGCTCCCCACTCGTACGAGTTTTTTGACAAGGGCCAATTACCACCTCAACTGTCATCCTCTTTTCTCACAGAACAAAAAGAAACGACGGCGCTTTTCAAAAGCGAATTTGGAACGGCTTTTATGTATTATTTGGCAACAATAACGGGGGACAGAGGCCCTGTAATTGAACGTTAGAACTCGTTTGGAACCATTTAAATGGTGTTCTCTTTCGGGTTACGTAGGGTTAAACGTGTGTGTTGTCTGTATACTTATTTGCCTACTTTGTCTGGGATAGAGGAGGTTCTACAAACTTTTAATTCCAGAAATGAGTGCGAGAGAATTTGTGTTAGGCCAGGAAGCGAACGTCACGCGTTTCCAGATGCCTGGTTGGATCTGGAACAGTGATTCTTAATTTTTCATTGAGCAACGACCGCAGGGGCTTCAGATCTTCATTTGAAATCATTCATGTATTGGATAACAACGGAAATAGAGGCGATATATATTAACTACTAATAGTCTTTTTTCAACAGAATGGTTATTATTATGTTTACCCGAAAAAAATAATAACAATTAATAAAAAAAAATTTTTGTAAGTCAATTCGTACTTTGAATGGATGAATATAAAGTATTTTATTAACGATCGAAAATTTAAACAAGATATATATATATAGGGAGAGAGTGATCTATTAGTAGGAATTGAAAAAAGAACATGATTTGTCTGCTTTGTTGTAACAATGCACACCTGGTTCGGCTAGTTTGGCTGAAAAACCAGTTTTCGATGCCAACTTTTGTAATTGTTTTAACAATTACATTGTTACAACAATGGAGACGAATCTAAGTTGGCGCAGAAAACCGGTAATTAATTTAATTTAACCTATCAAATATTTAAAACCTAACAAATGCTAATTAAATTAATTAATATTTGAAAAAACTGAATCAACATCAAGTGTCATCCACTACAAATTTAAAAAAATTAATCTGAACTTGATTGGATGAATTAACTAATGATAATTTAACAACAGCATAAAAGTTACAAAATATTTATTTTATTAAATTTAAGGGATTTAACTGTGTTGGAGACCAATCTTTAGATGAAATTAAAAATTAAGGATTTTTTATTCATTTTTGCTCTATTCAAGGCCACAAAAAAATAAATCGAAATAGTAGATATTGTAGATAACTATTATAAATAAGATCAAAAAGGTTCCGCAACTGAAACAGTAGGTTTTTGTACAAATAGAAGACATTTATATTTTATTGCATCATATACAGCATTGGTCTTCAAACTTTTTCGATTCACGGGACCCTTAGAGCTGTAACGTGTTTCCCCGCGCGTCCCCCCTCTTAAAATAATATATCTTAAAATAACATTTTTTAAAATAATATTTAAAGTAGATCGAGACAGGTTATATGTACTTTATGTATAGGCAATTTAGAGAAAAGTAAAATTTTTGATAACAATTCCAATAATCTAATTTTAATATAATTGACTCATTAATAATATTGATTTGTGAACCAAGTTTCCCGTAACCTCTTATATTTAGTAACTGGGATATGTACTTGCATTTTTTACTCAAATTGTCGAAATGTAGGTCTATTGAAATAAACAGCAGAAACATTTCCATGTTATGCGTTATTTTTTTTTTTTAATATTTTGCTTTTGTAGCCCCTTGCGTTGAAAAATACTTTTCTCTTAAATACATTGGTCTGAATAGCATTAAAATGTTTATAGCTGCGTGCGAAATCCTGTGTATTTTGGATGAATTTGCAACCTAAAATTTAAAGGAGCTGTTCTTATTTAAATTTTAACTTTAATGTCGTGATTGTGTTAATAAGTCGTTAAGTTGTTCCCTTTCCTTCATTATAAGTGCGTTTTTTTCCACAAAAAGGTGCATTTTCCATTACAAAACTATTTGGTTTTGCAAAACGTTGTACTAACGAGTATAAAATTATTTCGTAGAACCCGGGATAATAAGAAAAAGAATATTCATAATATAGATCAGTGGCGTAACGAAGAACATTTGCCCCCCCCCTGCGAAGTCAGGTTTTGGGCCCCAAGTTGAATTTTACAAAGGGTAGGCACTTGCGTCAGTCAGGCTTTGGGCCCCTTAGAACCCTGCGCCCCCCGCGATGCGGGGGTGTACGTTACGCCACAGATATAGATAGTAGTACATATAAAGAAAAAAGGTTTTAATATTCTTTTATTTTTTGTAATAAGTTTAAAAAGTATTGCTAAATGTAAAGTTCCATCATGTATAAATAAAATTTTTAGTTTCTTAATGACTGGGATGACCTTTAGATACTTGTGATTATTTAAACTTCATAGAGAACGTGAATCCATTTTGTATACACAATTATAATTTTCTGTTTGATTTTTTATTGTGACTCGTGGAACCAAGTTTGAATAGCACTGATGTGTAATCCATAGGTTGTGTTTTACATACACTCTTTGTCATCCGTTTAAATTTAAATAGTGTTAAAAAATTTAAAAATAGGAGCTACAAAATGTTAGACATAACTGAAAACAGTTATAATTTGAAAAGATATTGTATTTGGAAACGTCTCGGTTAAAAATTACACAAAAATTACCCTCGGTTAAAAAGCTTTTAAAGAATTTATGGGAATAAGTACAAACTAATGTTATTTTTATAGGTCAAGAGATATTGGAACTTTAAAAAATATTTTTGTATAAAAAAAGAATTATTTTTATGGTAATGATTTTTGAGTTTACATGAACAGAATGGGTTTCAGTTAAAAATCCATAATTAGCTTGTAAAGAAAATATCAAAGTTGTGTGTTTGGTAAAATATTGCAAATCGAAGCAAAAATCTAACTTTCATTCAAATTCGTGCTAACATTAACTTTAAAATTTAATAAATCTGTTTATAATACATTTAAAAATTCAAATTTAAAGTCTTTAGAAATAATATATCATTTATTCCAGTTTTTATAAGATCCAAAAAGTAAATTTTTTGAAAAAATACGATTCCGCAGAAAAGGTTCATAAAGCTGACACTCTTCGTCATTTATTGTACGTTAAATAAATGTAATTTGATTTTCAGTAATCATTAAATTAATTAAGTTATAAAAAACTTGAAGTTTCAGCTATATTTTTTAAACCAAATCTGTGAACAAATTTCAATTTACTGTTCGAAATTGCTGTTTTCAACATAGATTAAATCTTGATTTTAAAAAAAATGTATGCTCAGGTTGCTTCTCTTTCATAAGTTTAGAAATTTTAGATCTAATATTTGAAATTCATCACCTCAATTTCCAAATGACTAACATAACCAAAATTACAGAGGAATATTTGCCATCATTGAAAAATATATTGCACATCCATTACCATAATCAAGAGAAAAAAAAATTAAGGCTACTAAATAATAAAGGAAGATGATAGCAGGAAATTATTCATATTATCGTGACATCTACAAGGATAAAATGACTTCAACTTATTTATAACATTCCTTTCAGATTTTTTTTAAAAAAAGAACATTTTACATTCAAGTCGAAATTTTCGCAAAATCTTTTACAATCAAGAAACCTCAATACAAAAATTTTAGATCTAGGTCAAGGATAAGAAGCTTTTTAATATTTTTCCGGGGGTGATCAATTTTCAAATTCCGAAAAAGTTCGCGCAAATAACAAGGAGGTTCCTTTAAAATAAATCATTATTTATTCTAGAACTCTCCAGATATATCACAGAAGATTTTCTTCTAACATGATCCAATTAAACCGCGTGTATAAATCCACAGAAGCAGATTCAAAAATCCCATAAATATTAAGCACAAGTATTTAAACCAGTGATAGTCAACCTGCGGGCCACATGTGGCCCGCTCATGGCTAATTGCCTTCAAAAATTCAATTATTTAAGAACAACGTATTAAAAATTTAGCGGGAAGTCCTCTCAATCAAGCAATCGAATCGACCAATTTTGATGTCGATGTCGTATGGGTGCGAATCGCAAGACTTTTTTTGTATTTGAAACTGTAACGGTTAGTAATAACAAATAACAATGAAATAGGGAATGAATTGGAGCAGTGGCTATCTGATGGTTGAAACTGATTTTTAATTATAAACAAATGATACTAATTTCAGTCAGGAATTCTGTCAGAATTCCTGTTTGCTGCCATTTTGCATTTGATAAATTAATGTTTGAAATGAAAATAAGAGAGGCTTTGTCAAAAGAAAAAAAAATCAAATTATCAAACAGCTTGGAAATTTTGTTTGTATGGTCATGAATGAAAGGGCACCGAAACTACCCCATAACTCAGTAAAAATGCTTAAAAACGAAGAAAATGTTTTATGTGTGTTTTATAGAGAATAATAATATAATATTAAAAGCCAAAAATGAATTGTAATATTTTGATCAATTTTCCACATTTTAAGTATCCATTATTTCATTGGTCTTATGGTGTTTCTTCCATTAATCCTCGTGTTGGGGCCGGCATGAAATATGTGCCATGTGTATGCGGCCCGGCTAGAAAAAAGGTTGAGTCCACCTGATTTAAATCGTTAATCACGTTTTCACATAAGGCAAATGAAACGGGCGCTCACTGTGAAATGCTTTATTTCAATGTAACAAAATCGTTATTAAGATCGGGTAGAATTTTCTAGGAACTTCTAAAGTTTTCTCGTCAAAAAATTAGGATTTATCTTTCTGGACTTTTCTAGATGTATTTATTTTTGTTGCCAAATTTAGTGACTTGACAACATTTGGGGACCAAACTTGTCGCCAATTCTGTCACCAAAGTCACTTTTATTGATTTAATATTATTGAAAAATTTTATTCTCTACACACAAACGATCTCTTCTGTTATTGTATCCAAATGACAGAGAAAAAACAAGGTCCAAACTTTCTGTAAAAAAATTTATTAATATGATTTCTGGTTAAATATATATATGTGTGTGTGTAAATACATAATACTTCAATATCAAATAAGTAAATTATAGATATCTGTATCCTTTTTGTAACTAAAATCGTATTCAATAACACATAACGTACACAAAGTATTTTTCACAATTCCTAATATTAGTTCACACTCTTCCTATATATATCTTTATATATAAAAATTTTCTGTGCGTGTGTTTGTCACTAAACTCCTCCTAAGCGGCTGGACCGATTTCGATGAAATTTTTTGTGTGAGTTCAAGTAAATTCGAAAATGGTTTAGATTCACAATTCGGTCCGATATCGCAATTAGTTAAAAAGATATTAATTAAAAACTTTCAAAAAATACAACTCAACATTCACCTGCATTGTTGTAACAACGCTATTGTTATAAACAAGTAATATAAAATTTTTTTTAATGAATAAATAGAAACAAACAAAAATAGAGGTCCAACACCATATATTAAAAGGAAAATTGCTCGTTGTGTTCCTGTAGCACAATGGATAGTGCGTTGGACTTCAAGGTCGTGAGTTCCAATTCCACCTGAGATGGCCTAATTTCTGAGAAGCAATTTCTGTTTTTTACTATACTATTTTATTAAAATAATTAAATTTAATCTATGAATAAATAGTAACAAACAAAAAAAAATAGTCCAACACCCTGTATAGAAAAGAAAATGGAAAATTGCAACAAAAATCGCTTTCTATTTTGTCATTTAATAGTGTGATTCTGTCATATGCATATACATATTTATATTTATATTAATTGCAACTATTTAATAACTAGTAACTAAAATAAAATTTTCTTTGTTGGTTATTAAGTAGGAATTGACTTATAAAATTTTCTTTTATATTACTTGTTATAACGTATATTTATTTTATTATTGAACTGATACAATGGTTTTCACAGCTGATTTTATGCTATAAGTATGTATAAGCAATAATGGTTGACAAAATTAAGTGTTTTAAGTTAAAAGTCCAATTTAAATCCGGTGAAGCATTATATATATATTTCCTTCTAAATAAATTAGGGGGCATTAATATATTAAAAACAATCAACTGCAACAAGGGAGCATAGAAACGGACGCCACACCCGTTTTTGTACAAAACTATTTGTCTAAACGCCTGGTGCATACAAAGAACTGGCGGTTTTGCCTGCACGAAATTAAAACGTTTATGTTTTTGAAAAAAATGCATGACATAAATTATTTTGCACCAAAATTGACGAATTATTACTTCCCTCTTTGTCTTACTTTTTTTAAAGTTTAATTATAACTACACTAGAATTTCAATAGCAGTTACGATTTAGGCCTAATTAATCTCATTCTGACAAGTTTAAATTGCGATCGTGGAGCTGCGCGGTCATAGTCGTGACTGTCATTACTGACGAGTCATGAGCTCCAGACCTGGCGCTCGATTATTATTTTTTAAATATTTCCCAAAATTGAAAGTACTGCATTATAAACAAATTTATTAATTGCACTGTTGCGAATTTTCCCTCGAAAATTGAAACATTCTTCTGTGATTGGTCGTGTGTGGACGCAGTAGCCGAGTGGTCAAGGACACGAACTCACGCCAGAATTATTTTTCAAGTCCTGATGCTACTAGAACTCATCGTGTTGAGGGATTGATGGACGTTAACCCTTCTTGCGTACTAGATTGCACTTTCTAGTATCCTCAGAAATCTAGGGATACTGACCTTGACGTTACGACGCACATTTCATTTTTTCTGCTGACAAAGATGCACGTTCGTTCGTCTTTCGTTTCCCTTTCTAAAGTTTGTGTAGCTATTTCAGTTGTTTATTTTTACTCTTTCTTGCCAATAAGGCATCGTCGTTGGATCTCAACGAAAGTGATTCTGAATGAGAAGATTTGCTGGAAACCGTTGGGTACGACAGTGACTCTGATACGGATTTATCTATTTGTGATGATGAAGATGAAGAAATTGAACAAAAATGAAAATACATTTAAGTAACGCATGAAGGAAAAACTTTTCGTTCCAAGGAACATTTCGAGCCCTTTCGCGAAGATTTGTAATTTTAATTCTGATTTTCCTAATTTTTAAATATTTTGTAACTTTGTGACGGGTCTATCCGCGATCTTTCCACTAATAGTCCTCTTTGGGAATATTGAGTCTTTTAAAATTATTTTATTATTAAGCTTTCTCTCGAAGAAGAAAACGCGATCATGCAAATTAAGATTAGTATGTAAAATCTAGACTCTCAAGTTAGAGAAGGAGATAGGGTAGATTGCTAGCGGAGCAGTGATTAATCAAACTTGAAATGAGGTGGAGATATTTAGTA
Source organism: Trichonephila clavipes (assembly GCA_019973935.1). Taxonomy (NCBI): domain Eukaryota; kingdom Metazoa; phylum Arthropoda; class Arachnida; order Araneae; family Nephilidae; genus Trichonephila; species Trichonephila clavipes. The sequence goes on from BMAU01018474.1 coordinate 2,527,696, forward strand.
TCAGATATTTGTGTTATTTAAGTTGACGATCTGTCACTTAAGATTTAATCTAGATTAGGTAGCTAAGAAATCAGAGCTATTGAACTGACGTAAGTGTTCTAAGTATTTAAAGTCTTCTCATATCTCGAGTACCTCGTTGATTGCTCTTCATATTTAAAAATTGGGTGCATCTCTTGATTTTGGATGATGGAATTTGTGTTGTGGTTATTACTGTGAATAAATTGAATTATTCTGAATATGGCTAGTCTTCCTTTCTTTTCCCTCACACCTTTAGGCATGTCAGCAACTAGCTTTTGTATTTTTATGCAATCCCTGTAAAAGAAAATGTACCTTATAATGTTCCTTGTGCTGTGTGGTTACACTGGTTGTACATCATAGGTGCTAATTTGATATCACGGGGCATGACGCAAGCAGCGCTTATTGTCACTGGAATGAAATTCAAGATGGCGGCCTAGCGGTATCAAATTGCCAGGCAGATAATTTTAAGAAATTGTTTTGCAAAACATTGAAATATATTTCAAAAGAAGAATATAGGAAGAGATTGAGAATATCCAAGATCAATCAATAAATAATCAATAGCAATATAATATAATAAAAAGTTACATGTACTAATAATATTATGCAGCACATAATAATAATGTTATAATTTAATAGTAATTATATATAATATTCATATAGTATGATTTAATAATAATTACCTTTATATATAAAAATCTTCTGTGGTTGTGTATGTGACTAAATTCCTCCTAAACGGCTGGACCGATTTTGATGAAATTTTTTGTGTCTGTTTCAGTGGATTCGAGAATGGTTTAGATTCACAATTCGGTCCTATATCGTAATTAGTTAAAACGATATTAATTAAAAACTTAAAAAACATTCAACTCAATATTCACCTGCATTGTTGTAACAACGTTATTGTTATAAAAAGTGACGTAAGTTAGCGTAAGTTTTAAGCCAAACTGGCCAAACCGGGTCTTCATTGTTACAAAAATGTAACCGAATCATACTTTATAACGTTTTTAATTAATATCTTTTCAAAAAATCTTTATATATATAATTTTTCTGTGGTGTGTATGTGACTTAACTCCTCCTAAACGGCTGGTCCGATTTGGATGATATCTCTTGTGTGGATTCAAGTAGATTCGTGAATGATTTAGATTCACAATTCGGTCCGATATCGCAATTAGTTAAAAATGCGCCAAAATTATGTAAGGGCGTGAGTTTGTTCATAAAAAAATCATGGGCAATATTCTTGAGGCCACTCATTTTGAGCGGCAAACTTCAAGTTGAAGTTGTACTTCTACCACATATCCCAATGATTCTTTTAGACTCACCTATCCATTCAAATGTTTGCAATTACCAATTCGCTTGGCATTAGCTATGACCATTAATAAGTCACAAGGTCAAACAATGACAATTTGTGGTTTAAATTTAGAAAAAAAAAACCCCTTTCTTTTCACACGGCCAATTATATTTTGCAAGTCCGAGGTTTGGCAAACCGTCGCATTTGTTTGCTTATACCCCTCAAGGATTAACCAAAAGCATTGTACATTCAATGACATTGCGATAAATTTATTTTTCGTGCATTAAAAAAATATACCTGTTTTGAAAATATAGCTCAATTTTTATCTTTTTTACCCTTTAATCAAAACAAGTTTATAAGTTTCTATTCAGAATAACTTCTATATTCAACTTAGTTCATACTAAATATACTCACATGCCATCGATAGGTCGAATTGTGGTAACTGTACATGTGATGATGTCAGGTATTGTAATAATTTTCTTTATAAAAAATTTCGTGGCCGCGGTAGCCGAGTGGTATAGGTATCGAACCGTGGCTTGCTTTGTCACGGGTTCGAGCCCAATACCACTAAAGACCCGCCGTGTAGGGCAGCGATGCACGTTAAATCTGTCGAGAGCTGAAACGTCCTCCCGTTGGTGTGGTGTGGTAGTTAGGAGGGGGTGCCAGCTCGGGTGTCGTTCACGTCACTTGACCATGGTTCAAAATTACGTGGTCTGTCGCCAAAAGCCCTCGTGTAGTTGAACAGTGCGACGTTAATATTCAATCAATCTCAATCAATTTATAAAAAATTTCATCAAAACGGTCCAGATTGTTATAACTTATTCAAAAAAGTTTGTTATTTTCGGATTTAAGACGTATATACAGGACAACGTCTGTCGGGACCGCTAGTTATATATAATAACCTAATAATAATTATATATATAATAATATATAATTTAATAGTAATTATATATAATATTCATAACATAACTATAAACAAATAACATAATACGTAATAATATTTATAAATGAACATAATAAAAAAACAATTATTATAAATAACGAATATTATATAATTATTAAATATAATAATAACTATATTTTTATTTTATATTATTAATAAAATAATTGCATAATATATATTAACATTAATAATGAATATCAATTAAAAAGTACTGGAGAGAGAGAGAGAGAGAGAAACTTGCAATATTCAAAAAACTGCAAAAATATCAAGATAACCATATAGTAACGTTATCGCCCATCGTGGCGAACATAAACAACAACTTGGCGCGTGCCCTGCGATATTAAACTAGTTCCAAGCCATGTATCCGCATGAAGTCACAATGGGATTTTGTCCAAATATAGCATGTATATCTGCTAGTGGTTACATGGTACTTAAAAGGTTAAATCTGTCTCTAAAAGGAAGTTCAATGTTCTCACTCTGGCGGGGTATCAAAGTTTGGAGGATGGTGTGTCATGATGGTGTCCAATGATCAAAATTTCGAGGTTCGCCACCATCATCCCTCGTGTTGCTTCGTAATGTGACGTTCATAATCAATCAATCAATCAATTGATAGGTTTAGATTTTGTAGGCTTTGAGTTTTCCCAAATGTATTACCTCGTATAAGCTCATTCTCTTAAAGAATTTTAATAGATTTTCATTTTTTAAAAATATGACATGATTTCAACTGAATTTCGAAATGAAAAGAATAATATAGATAAACGAAACAGTTTAATTTCTTCAAAAAACATTTCTTCATCATATTTTATTTTAATTTATGCCGCATTGTGAAGCAACACCAGGGCTATTGGTGACGTTACTTTAAACCCCGGTAGCATGACGAAGACGACACCTGAGTTTCCCTTCCCTTTCCTAACTACAACAGCATGCCGATGGGAGGATTTTGAGCCTGTATAGATTTAACGTCCATCAGCTTCTCTACACGATGGGTCTTTCACTGGCATTAGGTTTCGAACCTGCGAATCGACAACATCACGAACTCATGACAATAGCCATTCGGCTACCATGGCCACAAAACTTTCTAAGAGGGGAAACTATTTTAAAACCGACTTACTTTAAAGATTGTGCATTTTTAATTTTTATTTATCAGTATGTTGAATGTAGCGACATTTTAAGTAGATAGAGTGATATCATAAGACTATTTCACTCAGAACATCTACATAATTATCCTTTCTAATGATAAAATTAAATCGAATAACTTTGTGAAGGATCTTTCCGCGTACTTTTAATCCTCTTGGGAAATCTTGGGGCTATCAATTCGCGTTTATTCATAACCATCCCTTTGAAGAAGAAACCTTGATATTTAAATTAAGTTTGCTATACATAGTCTAAGCTTTCTAGCTAGAAAGAGAAAGCGGTGTGATATAATAGATTGCTACTGATCAGGTATTATAGTATTTTATGTCGTATTTTTCAAATATTTGACAGGTAAAAGAATTAAAGTGACGATTGGTCACTTCAGCTTAATAGTGCTGGTTGGGACAATATATTTGATCCTACAATAAGAGGGTCTATATTGAGTCTTCTCATAATTCGTGCATTTCGCAGCTGATCCACATATTGTATATATTGAGAACATCTCGTTGAAATAAGTGTTGCTATTTTGTGAGATCAACAAAGAGATTGTTTTTGAATATAGCTAGTGTTTCTTCCCTTCCTCCCACGCCTCTAGGCGGGCAAGAGAGTGGAACGAATCTCTCACAACTTTATACAAACACAAGGAAAGTTTTATACTTGATTTCCTATCGCAATAAGCCCGATGGCAGAGTGGTAACGTACCTCGCTTCCACGCCACAGGTCCGAGGTTCAAAACCCGGACAGTGCAAGGTCGACTCAGCCTTTCATCCCTTCAGTGGGTTGATAAAAGGAATGCCATGCTTTTGCTTGAAGACTAAACACTGGGTGTTTCGCGTCAGATTGATCACCTGACCAGAACATCTGCTAATGCACCTCAGCACCCAAAGTCACGAAAACTGAAATGGGCACAGAAGGTCTTTGCCCTTATGGGCTGTTGCGCCACTGAGCGAAGTTTAGTTTAGTTCATATCACAATTATCAATATTTTAAAAACCTCTTATATCTGAAATAATCAGAATGGGTCCAGTTTTTTTTTTCTTTGATCTTTCATGAAAAGGTTAGAAAGCTTTTAAGGGGAGAATTTCATTGATAAATTGTTTTTAAAACTTTGCATTACATAATTTTAGGTTTTTATATTTGATAAATTTACTCAGATGAAACGGCCAAAACAGAAAAAAAAACTTATCTTTATTCCAGCTTATTTGTTTCTATTGAAACGAGGTATTTATTAAAGCACCATAAAGTTACTGGGAAAATATATAAGGGAATCATGGAATGTGCAGACTCTTTCTCAAGTTGTACTTTTACATGCTGACGAATTGCTACAGGAAACTGCATTCTGAATTCTCGGCTGAAAGGGAGAGGACTGTTGTAGCCAATTTCTGTTGCTAAATGACTACCAAAATCGTCATCATAAATATCCGAAGTTAGAACACCCTTCTTGGAAGGAAAAAAAAATAAATAAAACAGAACAAAAGCTACCGCTATGGCAATCCATAAAAGCAAAAGCACCTAAGTTCTTAAACCATCTCTTTCTATCTTTAAGTTAAAGTAGAAGCTGGCAAAGAAAAAAAAATGTTCTTACTTTTAAGACGGGAACAATTTATTTCTAAGTCCCCCCAATATAACAAACTATAGGAGATATCCTGATATCCCACCTGCACGCCCTCCTTTCACCCTCCCCCGACAACAATAAAAAAACTGTCTCCACCAATCATGTGGTTAGATCTGTCATGGTGTGGTCTCGAGAAATTTATAACTACAGTCATAGTTGTGTGTACCTGCTACCCCCTCTCCCCGTAAGAATTCTCTTTGAGAAAGGTGGCGTTTGGGATTGCAGACGATTTTGGTGGGGTGTGCGAGGAGGGGTCGGGGGTCTTCCTGGGAGTCATTCCCGTCCCGTTGATCCCCGGGACTAATTAGGAAGGACGACTCTGGCGCACCCTGGACCATGGGTTCTCATCAGGACTTTCTGTCACTCTAAAAACCAGCGGCTATCTGGTCCAATTAGAAGTTGATCCCAGAGGGGGATACTGAAAGACACCTGGTGGTCACTCACGACTTCCTTCTCCACCCCCGCTTCGCCATCACGTGATGAGTATGCGATTGATTGATTTTTTTTCCACTTTTGTGGTTTAGTTACTGGGTACTTACCATTACTGTTTTCTTTTGAAGAGGAGGATAGGAAAGTTGTACAAAAAAGTAACAGAGTGGTATACTTGTGGGTGGTTAATAGTCAGTAATGCAGAATAAAATGATTATATTGTTGTTGAATTTTCATTGGTGTGGGTAAAAAAATCACTTCTTGGAATTAATTCGAAATACAAGAGGGGAGGAGGAAAAATCATGTAATTACAGTAACAGTTGCATACACAAGGATGAGGTTTGGGGTTTAACCCCCTTCCCTCCTAGAGATTTTTAGTTTTTAGTATAAAGATTTTACCTCGGGGCTTTTTTGATTGTTGAATTTTTAAATGTAAATCTCTCCCAAAAAAGTACTCTGTGTAGGCCATTGAACAATAGTATACACGTGCATATGTCCCTCCCTCCCCCTGTTGAGAAATTGATTAGAAAGTGAAAGTATTTGAATCTTGCTTATAATCCTGATCTATTACAACAAGAGGAGCGTCATTGACCAACTAGGGCTATCAACGCTTGTCCAGTCTCTGGTCTCCCTCGTAATTTTAAGTGATGGCCAGACGATGAGGACAGCATATAAGTTGAAACCCCAATCTCTTCCCATCCTCACTATACCACGACATGCATAATGTAATTGATTGAGTAGTTATTAATGTAGTATTTCGATGTGACACGAGACTATTGGTGTTGGACCCGTAATTTTGTATGATCAGTTGATAGGATGACACCTGAGATAGCACCCTACTCAACAAAATTCCACACCACGGCAATGTGAAGAATTTGAGCCTGGATAGATTTAGCGTCTATCAGCTCCTCCGGGCTGCAAGTCTTTGATGGCACGAGGACTCGCAATAACGGTTTGAGAGAAACATTGTCGACCACGAATTTGCTACCATTACCTCTTAGCAGTGGCACACACAAGGAGGGAGTCCTAGGGGTCCGGACCCTCCACCCCCTCAAAAGCCCATGATTTTTTTCTGATTGATTATAATTCTAAGTATATAGTACGTAAAATTTAATTAATTATTTGTTATTAATGATTCGTGTTATTAATTAAAGCTAATTATTTATTCAATAATTAGTTTTTTACTGTTTTTTGCACCCGAAAATTGACAAAATCAAAAGGTGCATGATACAAGAATGGTGTACTTTCAACCCTGGATCCCCCCCATGAAAAATTCCTGTGTGCGGTATTGCTTAGGTGTCGCGCCTACTGGGAGTATTTTGAGCTTCAACAAATTTAAGAGTAGAGTGATTTGAATCAGGATTCGGAAACGTAACTCGACTGAAAAATTATCAGTTATAACTTCTGTGACCTGATCACTTGGCTTGGTAACTTTGATTATCCAGGTCTTAACTTTATGATTTGACTAGAATTGCACCAACAATAATAGGTTGTAGTGACTTGGTTATCAAATTTCGAAATCTGTAGCTGGCGTTTGCTTGTAGTCCTTGCAAAATTATTGTAAATTATACATTTGTTGATAAAAAAAAGCAAAACGAATGAAAATACAACGAAGCACAAGATTTTAAAATGTTATCAGTAGGAAAATGTCTCATGAGTACATAAAGAGAGCATTACCTGATTGATTATCTGCTAGGGATTTAAATAAATTTGCTTAAGAATTATTAAGGGATTAAATTTGCTTAAGAACTTGCAACGGATCCTGGAAAGAACAAGGATAGTTTTCTTCAATTTATCAAACTCTAAACCAGAGATTCCCAAACTTTTTTGTCTCATAGACCCCTTGCCATGTTTTTGGTTTTGGGTGACCCCTGCTACCTTATATTAAATTTTTGTCAATTTATCAACTTAAATGTCTTTTTGACAGCTCATACTACAACTGACTTTAACTCCTTCAGGACCAGGGAAAGGAGAAATAACTGTTTCCCCAGGCCTGTACGTTCGGAGAGAATACGCACGCACGGAGCCGGTTGAATTTACCTGCTAAGCCTAATTTCTTTTAAAAAATTCATATAAAGTTTTAAATGCAACCAAATACGCTAAAAATTACAATTTACCATCATGGATAATATTTGAACATGGAGTACAAATATTTTTGCTATATTTAAAAAAAAAAAACAATTGCGAATTTTAAAGAAAATGTTTTCATTTTAATTAAAAAAAAATACATACACTTTCAAAAAAATTGACAAAATCCTATACATTTGAATACGAATATAGAAAATATTAGAAAACTAAACCAGCTTATTCAAAATATAAACAGAAATCCATAGAGCAATAGATCACGAACCTCTAAATGTCCGATTCTCTCGAAAAATAAACATGTTCAGTAGTTTATATTCATAAACATCTCCGATCTAATTAAAAAAAAACATGGAGCTGAAAGCACGTATTGACGTTCAAAGTTTTATAAAACAATATTAAAAAAAAACGATTTTTAACCGCCATCTAGTGCTTGTAAAGATTAATATAAAAACGTTCCTAACTCTGATCACACCGGTGTGATCATGGGCCTACGAGGAGGGAAAGGTCAATCACATATATACACACATACCGTGGGCCGGGGAGAGAGAAACGCGTGATCATATATATGTGATCATGGTCCTGAACGGGTTAAAAGAATTAAATATCTAACTATAGTGAAGTATAGTGTTCAAAATTTAAGAAATAATTATTAGTTACTTACATTAAAATTTAATTAATACATGACATAACTGAACAACAAACAAATGCTTTTAAATAGGAGGGATGAATCTGGTGCTTCAATAACAAGTTTTCAACATTTAATATCAATCTAGTCCAACTTAATTCTAATTCTCCTTTGTTACTTGTGTCCCGGTTTTTTGAGATTGGCAAACTCGCTGCAGCTCCTTCTCTGTAAGAAAAGCAATTAAAAACTTTCTCCTAATATTCCATAATTCGGGACAAAAAGCAGGTTTGTCTTTTAGTAGTCAAAATTACTGACATCTGTTTCTAAACTTAACTTTCAGATCTTGGTTAGAGCCTACTCTGATCAGTTCCCAATGTAATATGACATTTTTCTTCTTTTTTCAATGTGACCATATGAGTTCATTACCTACTGTGATATTAAAATAGCAAAAGCATTCGCAAACGTAGTTTCAAAATCTGAATAAAGGCATTTAAATGATGAACATTGTTCCAAACGTCCTGACAGATTGTCGGTGACAAATTGAAAAAAATCGCAACATTCAATATTATACTTTAACCTAATTCGGGAAAGAAACGCTAAAATGGACCATGAATGGATCTTAAATAAAATTTATGCCGTCACATTATAACTGCAAATTAATCTCATTAAATTTATTAAATCAATCTGTTAAATAGGTAAAATCTGGTTTCCATTTGATTAAATTTTCTTTTAAAATTAAAGTCATTATCTGATTTATTGAGACCCCCATTTACACTTCACGGACTTCCAAATTATTTTTCACTGACGTGGACCCCTTGCAGGTCGTAATGACCCCTTGGGGTCTATATAGATCACTTTGGGAATCACTGCTCTAATCCCTTAATTTTTAGGACTATAATAGTTACAAAATTATTAGCTGGATTTTTAATGTCCTGTTTCTTTATGTTGTGACATCGTCTATTGTCGTGAAACCCCATCTTTCGATAAGTGTTATGGTTTCACCAGCTGGTCAAGGACAAGTACGACGTCATCGATTGTCCCTGCATTTTTATGATCCACCAGCTGTGGAATGACCAGTGCACGTGGCCATGGGGCCATTGTTTATTGTCTGAACTCAGGGAGTGAAGAGAGACAGACGGGTCGCCATAATAGTAAAGTAGAGCCGACGCCCCATTGACAATAGGCGAAGCCTATCTTAAAATAATCATGTCGTCTTTTCTAGTGTTGTGTGAAGGGGATACTAGGAACAGGTGGCGTGATGGACAAGTGTGTCCAGATGTTCGACAAGGAACTATGGCGCCTTGGGCCAGACGGCTCGGGTGTGTTTTGGCGTGTTATGCGCCAATAGGACGAGGGAGGTCAAGAGAGACTTTTGTGACCTGCCAATAAGAAGAAGCGAGGGGCGTGTTGTGAACACACCCCTGGTGGTTAAAAAGGGTTCTTTTTCAGGAGACAGGGGAAAAAAGAGAAAGGGCAGAAAAAAAAGGACAAGAAAGTCCGGGGAGAGAGAACGGACGGAAGGAGGAGGAGAGAAAGAGAGAGGAGACGGAAAGAGAGTCGGGGAGAGAGAGAGTGAAGCCCGCCTTGAATGGAGAAAAGGGCTGAGTCCGGAAATTGGAGTGAAAAAGACGATGAACGACGGTGGCGTTGAGAATGGGAATATGAACTGACT